>CM033407.1:16965010-17422615 GCA_019426215.1 Buddleja alternifolia | reverse complement strand
CGTTCTCATAGGCAAGATGACGCCATTCTTCGAGCTCGTTGAGTTGTAGCAAACGTTGTGTACCTACACTTGAGATCAAATTAGAACTTAATGGCCCAATAAGCACATGCTCAAGTTCAACGGCAAGTGACATGTTTTGGCCAAAAACAGACGATACGGGGACATGCCAATTGGGGTTTTATAGGCGGGTCCGATAAGCCCAAAGAGCATCATCCAATTTAAGGGCCAATCCTTTCTTGATGCGTTGACAGTTTTTTCTAAAATATGCTTAATCTCCCTATTCAAGACCTCCACTTGGCCACTAGTTTGTGGGTGGTATGGGTCGAATTTTATACTTCACCCCGTACTTGTCAATAAAAGTTCAAACTGCTTTTTGCAGAAGTGGGTGCCCCCGTCAATTGATGGCTCGGGAGTTCCAAATCGAGTAAAAATATGCTTCTTCAGAAAACGAGTGACACCCGAGCATCATTAGTAGGCAAGGCCACGGCTCCACCTTTGGAGACATAGTCTACCGCAACAAGGATATTATTTTTGAACAAGAACTGGGGAAAGGGCCCATGAAATCCACACCCCTACATCAAACAACTCACACTCAACATGCTATTTAAGGGCGTTCATGATGTTCGAGATGTTCCCCATTCGTTGACAGCGATCACAAGATTTGACATAATGATGTGCATTGATAAGTCCATATTTTACAGTATTTTATGCCCCATTGTAATATGATTTGATCGTTACTTTGATCATTTTTTATCACTCATAATGCTTTGTTGGTATATATTTGTTTTGTAGGATAAAAGTTGATTTACGCATGAAAGACGAGAAAAGAGATCCAATTGAGCTTGAAATTGAAGAAAGAAACAAAGAAGATAGTTGACGAAGATTTTACACATGCTCATATATAAATGGAGTTTTTCATCCTCTAACAGGCCGAATCAACTAAGGTTTCTTCTTCCATATTGTGATTAATTTCTTAGCTTCGCGTAGCAACTTGAATCAACTCAATCCGACATTTGTAGAGAGAGTTATGATCAAAATACTAACGCTGTAATTCTGCGTCAGGGACCGCGGTCGATAAAGTTTGTGCCGCGTCCAATTCTCTCCCGAGCCCTAAAATTAAGTCCGCCGTTTTCTCCCTTTATAACACACTTTTCTCTTGGAAACAGGAAAAATGCTCTAAAACACCAAGGGGAGCCATTGGAAGTCCTAAGGAAGCTTGAAGAGCCATCATCATCCTCATCATCATCATTTTCATCATCAAAGCTTGGATTCAAACTTTGTAATAGGAGTAATTCACTCTTTCTCTTTGATTTGTGTATCACCATGTCTTATAGAATTGTTGAATCACTTGTTGATGTAAGTATGAGCTAGTATTTTTGTGATTGGGTGTATGTGAATACTTTGTGATATTTTGTGTTTATGAATCATTAATTTCCGGATTTATTACATTCTTGTTACATTTTGATTTTGTGCTTAATGCTTGCATATGCTTGATCACCATGTTTTGATAAAATGCTTTGTCTTGAACCGAGAGGAGATAGATAAGGGAGATCGAAAATCAATCATCATAACGTAACATTGATAGAGATAGAATCGATTGCGTTGTGTGCTTTTTGTGATAAGATGACCCGATTGAATGTAGGATCTTCGTAAACAAGGAATTCCTTTGAACCTAAATGCATGTTAGTTAATTCAATCTTCACTATAGAGATATAGGAAGTTGTTAACTATTAGAGCTTGTTATTTCAGAGATGAATAATAATACATTAGGTTTCGCCATAACAAGAGCGTTCTAAAATCCGGATAATTGAGAGTTCATGAACATAGAATAGAACATAATAGATCATAACCCAATCACCTCTTTCCATTCGATTTATTATCTTGTTTATCACCTATTTATCTTTGATTATTTTCATAGTATAATCAACCATCATCTTATAATTTGATTTAGCTTAGAGTTAGATAATATAGCAATTACGAGCATTGAATCCAATTGTCCTTGTGGAGACGATACACCCCGGGCTAAATAGTCCACTTTATTACTTTGCACGACCTAGTATACTTGCTAGGATTTCGCGTGTCATGCATCTTTAACAAGAGTAGGCCAGAAGAAGCCTGATTGGAGGATCTTAGCTACCGTTTTGGAAGGCCCAAAATGGCCACTCACCGCCATATCATGACAATGAGATAGGATAGCATGCACGTCCGTTTCGGGTATGCAACGTCGAATTAAGCCATCTGCACAAACTTTGAATAGAAAGGGTTCGTCCCAAAGATATTGCTTCACATCAAATAGAAATTTCTTCTTTTGATGAAAAGTGATATCCGGGGGAAGACGGCCCGTAACAATGTAATTGGCAAAGTTAGCATACCAAGGTGAAATTTTGTCAGAAATAGCAAGGAGGTGTTCATCCGGGAATTCCTCACGAATTGGTATCTCATCTAACGGATCATTCACTAGCTCTAATCATGAGAGGTGGTCGGCTACTACATTTTCGGTGCCTTTCTTGTCTTTTATCTCTAAATCAAATTCTTGGAGTAACAAAATCCACCTAAGAAGTCTTGGTTTGGCATCTTTCTTGGCAAGCAAATATTTTAAAGCCGAATGATCGGTGTAAACTATCACTTTGTTTAGCACGAGGTTAGAGTGGAATTTATCGAATGCAAAGACTATGGCTAGTAATTCTTTTTCCGTGGTGGCATAATTCAATTGTGCATCGTTAAGAGTTTTACTAGCATAGTAAATGGTTCGAAATACCTTCTCCTTCCTTTGGCTAAGGACCGCTCCAACCGCGGTGTCACTCGCATCACACATCAACTCGAATGGTAAGCTCCAATCGGGGGGTGACATGATAGGGGCGGAAACTAAGCGTTCCTTCAAATCAAGAAAGGCCTGCATACAAGAAGAATTGAAATCAAAAGGTGCATCTTTGACAAGCAAATTAGACAACGGTTTCGCAATTTTAGAGAAATTCAAGATGAATCGCCTATAGAAACCGGCATGCCCGAGAAAACTCCTAACAGCTTTTACCGAAGTGGGCGGGGGAAGTTTTTCAATGACCTCAATCTTGGCTTGGTCCACTTCGATCCCTTTTTGAGAGATCTTGTGGCCAAGCACAATCCCCTCCCGACCATTAAATGACATTTTTCCCAATTCAAAACAAGGTTGGTTTCCTCACAACGTTTAAGCACAACATTTAAATGAGCAAGACAAATATCAAAAGTTGTTCCGAATACAGAAAAATCATCCATAAAAATTTCAAGAAAATCTTCAACCATATCATGAAAAATAGCCATCATGCATCTTTGAAAAGTGGCCGGGGCATTACACAAGCCAAATGGCATCCTTCTATAAGCAAATGTGCCATAAGGACAAGTGAAAGTGGTTTTCTCTTGGTCCTCGGGATCTATGGCAATTTGATTATAGCCGGAGTAACCATCTAGAAAATAATAGAAATCATGCCCGGCTAATCGTTCAAGCATTTGGTCAATAAGGGGGAGGGGGAAATGATCCTTACGGGTGGCATCATTCAACTTACGGTAATCTATACACACAGGCCACCCACTAATTATACGAGTTGGGATTAGCTCATTATTCTCATTCTCAATTACCGTTATCCCCCCTTTCTTAGGCACCACTTAGGTAGGGCTCACCCACGCATTATCAGAAATAGGATAGATTATACCTGAGTCGAGCAGTTTAATCACTTCCTTCTTTACTACCTCTTGGATTTGTGGGTTTGACCTCCTTTGGGGTTGGCGTGTAGGCTTGGTGGAGTCCTCCATAAGTATTTTGTGCATACATATCGCTGGACTAATGCCTTTGATGTCCGCAAGTTTCCACCCAAAAGCCCGTTTGTGAGATCTCAACACCGTCATTAATTGCTCTTCTTGTGATCCTGAAAGAGATGAGGAAATGATCAATGGGAGTGTTTCATCGTCGTTCAAGTACACATATTTAAGGTGGGAGGGGAGGGGTTTGAGTTCGAGAGAGGGGGGTTCTTCAATAGATGGGCGAGGTGCTCCTGACAATGATCTATCAACTTTGATGGAGCCTCCCGAATGAGAGGAAGATTTGTACTCCAAGCTTAGAACTCTTTTCACTAGATCAACTCTCTCCGAGTCCACTTTCATGGATTTCATAAGATCCTGTTCGAGAGAATTTTCAATTGTATTGTCTTGTAAATACTCAACAATCAACTGGTCAAATGTATCAATTCGATAACACGAGTCATGATCAATAGGGTGTTTAAGGACTTTGTAAACATCAAAGGTAACTTTGTCATCGCCCACATTCAAGGTAAGCTTACCATTAGCAATGTCAATCACCGCCTTACCCGTGGCTAGGAATGGTCTCCCTAGGATTAATGGTACCTCCACATCTTCTTCCATGTCGAGTACCACGAAATCAACGGGAAAATAAAACTTGTCGACTTGGACAAGAACGTCTTCGATTATCCCCTTGGGCCTCTTGATTGATCGGTCGGCTAGTTGAAGGCTCATTGAGGTCGGCTTGGGATTTCCAAGGCCTAGCTTTTTAAATAGTGAGTATGGAAGAAGATTGATGCTGGCCCCCGAGTCACATAACACCTTCTTGAATGATAAGGACCCAATCGTGCACGGGATTGTGAGGCTCCCGGGATCTTGGAGCTTAGTTGGCAATTTATTGAGCAATATGGCGGAGCATTCTTCCGTGAGGCACACCGTCTCATTCTCCTCCCACTTCTGCTTGTTGGAGAGTATGTCCTTGAAGAACTTCACATAATTCGGCCTTTGGAGAATGGCGTCAATAAACGGAATATTAATTCTCACTTCCCGAAGGATTGCCAAAATTCGAAGAAAGCTCGGATCCATCTCCTTTTTCTTCTTTTTGTGAGCATTTGGGAAGGGGAGACGAACTTCGATAGGGGGAGAAAGCGTTGGATTAGACGGATGAAAACCCACTGAAACAGTAGGCGGCGCCTGGGCGCGTATATTGGCGCCTAGGCGCGGATCTGTAGGCACCTGGGCGTGCATGTCGGGGCGCTCGGACGCGGGATTCAGAACAGATGCATTTGGCAGGGTTGCGGGTGGCGCCTGGGGGCCGTCAGAAAGGCGCTCGGGCGCGGAAAACAGAGAATTTTGTCCAGAGCAGGGGAGATCTGGCGCTTGGGCGTGCATCTCGGGGCGCTCGGGCGCGGATGTATTGGCAATGTCACTCTCTAATTGTTTTCCACTTCTCAAGGTTATGGCATTGCATTGAGCCTTCAGGTTCTTTTCCGTGTCACTTGGGAGAGTCCCCGGGGCTCTACCGTTAACCGCATTAGATAGTTGCCCCACTTGTGTTCGCAAATCCTTCATCTCCATACACATATCCTTTATCATACCCCGAAGTTCGTTGAAAGATGTATCGGACTTTTTCATGTGAGCATCTAGTTTCTCATCGATTGTGGGAGGTCGCATTTGCACTTGACCTTGACCTTGTCCATTGAAATTGCCTTGCCTCGGGGGTGGGTTATTGAAAGGTGGCCGTGGAGCTTGATAGATCCCCGGTTGTGCATTCTGTGCGGGGTTGGGCCTTTTTGGAAAATTCTCGGGTACATGAAAGTTCACCCGATGTTGATTTTGATTCCCCACATAATTAACATTGCCAACCTCCGGTTCCAAGACTACTACTCCCTCAACTACTTCCTCAATACAAGCAACCTTTTTAGAGGATGAGGCCTCTTCATCGTCGGGGTAAAGCTCGTCTTCTCGGGCCAACTATTCGACTTTGTCCCATACACTTTGACAGTCTAACCCAAGGAGATCTCCTCCCGCACCCACGTTGAGTCTATGCCGAATACGTGACCTAACCCCATCATAGAAATGGAGTACTTGTTCATTCAACCCAAAATTATGATCGGGACATTTACGGAGCATGCCCTTATATCTAGCCCAAGTCTCGGCTAAAGACTCATTGCTCCTTTGCCTAAACCCTTTTATATTACTCTGGAGCTCATTGATTTTGGAGGATGAAAAGAATTTATTTAAAAAGGCATCGACCAACTCACCCCATGTTGTAATAGATTGTGGAGGTAAGGATTTGTACCATGTTGTCGCCCTATCCTTCAATGAGAAATGGAAAACTCTTAGACGATGCTCTTCTTTCCAAAGTGAAGAAAAATGCCTTAAGAAGACCAGAAATTCTGGTCTCCCTAGTGTGTGTCTCCCTTAGTGTGTCCTTCACTACTCTAAAGTGAGTAGTATAAAATTCCATAAAGTAGATCTACTAAGAAACACACTTATGACATCCCCTCCATACATGTGATGACCTCTTAGCTTTAAATGTTCCATTCCCCCATCAAATGATGATCTTTTGGCTGAAAGGAATCAAAACTCGGGTGTGGTCACGCCTAGGCGTGGGCATTACGGCGCTTGGGCGCCGCTGACAGAATGCTGAAATTAAATGCAATGTGTCCTGCGCAGCAATCGTATTTCATCCATAACGTTCTCCACGAAACTCCTATTTGGATGATTCAAGTCCTCATTTGAAGCTAACACATAGTTCTACAACATTGTAGAAGGGAACTTCATCCAATTCGGTCTCTAAACATACGGAAACAGCTCTCTAACGTGGAAAGTGGTGCAGATACGGCGCCCAGGCGTGGATAGTACGGCGCCTAGGCGTGGACAGCAGAAAGTTGACGTTATTTGCATCTTGTCCGGCGCCTGGGCGTGGTAATACTGGCGCCTGGGCGTGGACGACAGAAGCAAATTGGCCTGAACTTGTTTTATACGTCGTTTTTCGCCTCGTTTCTTCGTATGCTCAAATTTATCACCTGTAATCACTTAACACCCAGCTTAACGCAAATGTGGCATGATTTTGTCAATAAATGAATCCATAGCATAAGTCCCATGGGCTTAAAAACACGTAAAAATGTCTCTTATCACAAGGGTAAGGCTAAGGCAAATGATTCACAAAGACAAACTCATCCAAACGCTCAAAAAGTCAAGGACAAGTCGAATCACTGTGAATCAAGCGCTAAGCGTCAAGCACCAAAAGTGCAACCCAAGCCAGCGCCAAGGACTTACCAGCGTCAATATCCAAGACAGTCAAAATCATATCATCAATACTATGATGATTATGACTATGACTATGATTATGACTATTATTATAATCGAGGATATTATTACACACCCAAAAAGCACACACAACACAATGTGAAACCCAAGAAGGCCAGTATTCCTACAATGAAGACCAGGCAAATATGGGTTCCTAAAGTTTTAATTCAAACCAAGGTTACTAACGCTGAAGGACCCAAAACAACATGGGTACCTAAGAAGAATTAGAATTGTCCTTTAAATGCAGGTACCTAGAGCCAGCACCGATACTTCAGTTTGGTACTTTGATAGTGGATCGTCAAGACACATGACTGGTTCCAAGAATCTTCTAGTCTACTATCAAGCTACCAACGGTCCTCAAGTTATATTCGGTGATAATTCAAAAGGTAAAACAAAAGGTATAGGTATCATGCATAGGGGGAACATCATGATTAGTGATGTTTATTATGTTGAGGGTCTTAAGCATAACCTGTTAAGCATTAGTTAATTTTGTGATAAAGGCTTTGAAGTAAAATTTTCAAGCGACTTCTGCTATGTTAACGACGCTAAGACTAAGTCTATTAAATTAAGAGGAAAAAGAACAAACAATGTGTATTTAGTAGATTGGGATTCTACAGTTGATAACAACCCCACGTGCTTTGTTGCTAAAAGTCAAAATGAATTGGGTTGGTTATGGCATAGAAAAATGAATCACCTCAATTTCAAGGCAATCTCTCAGTTAATATCGCTAAATCTTGTAGAGGGATTACCTAAAGGTTCCTTTCAAAAGAATCGCTTATGTGATGCATGTCAAATGGGTAAACAAGTCAAGTCATCTTTCAAAAAGAAACCATGTCTATCTACTTCTAGAGTTCTTGAACTATTGCATTTATATTTGTTTGGACCTATTCAAATCATGAGTGTTAGTGGCAAAAAGTACTCGCTAGTAATAGTTGATGATTTCTCTCGCTATACATGGGTAGAATTTCTAGCAACCAAAGATGAAACCAGTGTTAAGCTCACAGCGCTAATTCGTCAATTGCAAAATTCAAAAGATCTAAAAGTGACAAGAATTAGAAGCGATAGAGGAACAGAATTTACTAACCAAGTTGTTGAGAAGTTTTGTATAGATTTAGGAATACTTCATGAGTATTCTGCTCCTAGAACACCTCAACAGAATGGAGTTGCTGAGCGACGGAACAGAACGCTTAAAGAAGCCTCAAGGACGATGTTAGCAGAGTCCAAGCTGCCTCAAAGGTTTTGGGCTGAAGCCATCAACACCGCTTGCTACACTCAGAACTGGTGTATGATTAACAAGCAACATGAGAAGACTCCATATGAGTTGTGGAAGGGACGTAAGCCTAACGTTTCATACTTTCATGTATTTGGTTCAAAATGTTTCATTCATAACAATGGATCTCACAGCCTAAAGACATTTGATCCTAAAGCAGATGAGGGAATCTTTCTACGCTATGCCAAGAATGAAAAGAGTTTTCACATCTTAAATAAGATCAAATCGAAGGTTGAAGAATCCATTCATGTTGTGTTTGATGATGCTAACCAAGAACCGAGTAAGGTTAATCCTGATGATGTAGGAATTGAAGATCTCTCCCAACAAGCATTGCAAATCAACCTTAGTGATGATAGTGATGACGAGGATGATGGGATTCATGTACTTCCTCCTAAGGATACTCGTGAGGTTAACAAAAATGATAATGTCAGAATCGCTGATGATCATGAAGAGAATGATCATCAAGAGCAGATTGGAACTGTGAATGATGCAGCGTCTACGCAAGATACAAATGAGAATCAAGCGATTAACAACCCAGAGTCTCTTAACCCGTTCCAACCAGACCGTAAATGGCTTAGAGATCATCCACCAGAGCTAGTAATTGGAGATATTGAAGCACCTGTTAGAACTAGGTCCGCTACATTTAATGAGGCCATGTTCGCAAGTTTCCTATCTTAAATGGAACCAAAGAAAGTGGATGAAGCGCTTAATGATTCGAGTTGGGTAGAAGCAATGCAAGGAGAGCTTAACCAATTTGAAAGAAGCAAGGTTTGGACGCTAGTACCAAGACCAACTCACCAAGGAGTTATTGGAACGAGATGGGTTTTTAGGAACAAAATGGATGAAGATGGCATTGTTATAAGAAACAAAGCTAGATTAGTCGCTCAGGGTTATTGTCAAGAAGAGGGTATTGACTTTGATGAAACGTATGCCCCAGTAGCCCGTCTTGAAGCAATTAGGATGTTCCTAGCGTTTGCCGCATTCAACAAGTTCACAGTATACCAAATGGACGTGAAGAGTGCATTCTTAAATGGTAAACTCCAAGAAGAAGTCTATGTGGAGCAACCACCAGGATTCATCAACAACCATGGCAAAAGTATGGTCTACAAACTGGATAAGGCACTCTATGGCCTTAAACAAGCACCAAGAGCATGGTATGACACCCTCTCTATCTTCCTTATAGGTAAAGGCTTTTCAAAAGGCAGCGTTGACACAACGTTATTTAAAATTACCCATAATAAAGATATTCTCTTAGTCCAAATCTATGTTGATGATATTATATTTGGTTCTACTAATAAGCGACTGTGTGAAAAATTTTCGAAAATGATGCAAGATCAATTTGAAATGAGCATGATGGGTGAATTAACTTTCTTCTTAGGATTACAAGTTAAGCAACTCCCTAATGGAATATTTATAAACCAAGCTAAATATACTAGAGATATGATTAAGAAATTTGGTATGGAAAATGCATCATCTTCAAAAATTCCAATGAGCCAGACGCTTAAGTTAGATAAAGATGAAAGTGGGAAGAAAATTGATATCACTAACTATAGGGGTATTATTGGATCACTCCTTTATCTTACCGCTAGTAGACCTGATATTATGTTTTCGGTATGCATGTGTGCACGTTTTCAATCTGATCCTAGAGAATCACACTTAATTGCTACCAAGAAGATCCTTAAGTACCTAAAAGGCACACAAAATGTGGGCTTATGGTATCCACAGGATTCTTCTTTTGAACTAATTGGTTATTCAGATGCAGACTTTGCAGGATGCAAAATAGATAGAAAAAGTACTAGTGGTACATGTCAATTTCTAGGTGATAGACTAGTTTCGTGGCATAGTAAGAAACAACAATCCATAGCGACTTCTACCGCTGAGGCAGAGTATGTAGCCGCTGGAAGCTGTTGTGCACAAATCCTTTGGATGAGGCAACAACTTAGAGATTATGGAATAATCCTAGGTCCTACCCCAATCCATTGTGATAACCAAAGTGCTTTAGCTATGACCCAAAATCCTGTTCTTCATTCTAGAACCAAACACATTGACATTAGATACCATTTCTTGCGTGACCATGTTCAAAAGAAAGATATCTCCATGCACTTCATTGGAACTGACAAACAACTGGCAGATATCTTCACAAAAGCGCTCAACGAACAACGCTTTCTTACTTTGAGAAGTGAATTAGGTATGATCGATTTAAACGCTTAAATCATAAAGCATCATATTTAATAGGCATATAATTTAAGGGGAATCCACTTTATGTTTATGTCTAAAGCGTTTATCAAAATTTGAAATGAGTCATCAACTTTAGGGGGAACTCTAAAATTGTACTTACTTCAATGTATCAAGCGACTGTGATCAAAAATGACTTTCAAAATCTTAAGCATTGATCACTAGCTCTTATCTTTTATGCATGACAACATCAATCTCTAATAATGTTGTCTCTCATAAATCCAAGCGATTGATTCATTTATTGAAATATTTTATGAAAAGACTTCAGCGTTGAAAGGATTCCCACTTTAACGCTAAGTAACTCGATTTCAAAAATTCATGCATAGTTTTCATCGCTAAAGATAACGTGTGGATAAGTCCAAAAGATCAGATTTGACAACTACCCACACGTGCCTATCAAATCGAACTGACGGTTATGATTCCTATCTAAACCGAGGCGGTTCAGTGATTGCATGAGTCTGAGTAAGTGTCAGTACACTATCAGGCGCGTGCACTTCACGCTGAAAATTTCAAATTTTTTCAAACCGTTTCAAATTAACTGCGGATCCGAAAAATGTTATAGTACCCTACTTTACCACACTTTTTGACATCCAAAATTAAATGTACACGGTTCAGATTCCTTTTGTCATTAACCTCTGAACACGTGTCATTCATCTGTCAATTGAGGAGTTACTTTCACCTTCTATTTAAACTCACCAAGACTTTTACAGAAAACCTTTATCACTTCCAATCTTTCCTACTGTAACAACTTTTTCTCTCCAAAGGCAAAAACTCCTCTATTTTCTTCAAAAGCTTCAACTTTCAGCAATGGCACCCAAAGCTTCAAAATCTTCCAAGACAGCAACTAAACCAGTTACAGTTAACGCCGGATTTTTGGTTAACTGGGACTATCTTTTTGATAACCAGAACTTCCCTCTTCGAACGATTCTTCCACTCGTTCAAGAATCTGGTTTGAAAGACATGCTTACTACTACTTTCAACTACTTTGAAGAAGAATCTCTCCACTTTTTCACCAATGGTCAAATTTCTGAAGACGGAAACTCCATATCCTGCGTCTTCCCCTCTGCAAAAGAGACATTTGTCCTCACTCCTTCTCTGGTTTCTTCATTACTTGTTCTGCCTAATACTGGCATTGAGGTAGAACGTGTAAATCTCGGCAATGCTACCAAAGTTTGGGACGTGATAAAGAAAGGAGATGTTCACAACGCCTACGAACCCAACTTCAAGAAGAACGATATGAAAGGCGAATATGTCATCCTCGCTGACATATGTTCAAAGATTATTGAATGCAGAAAAGGGACGTTCGATAAAATCACTAACATTCAATACAAGATGATGGTTGCCATCCTGACCAAGTTAAAAGTTAACTGGTCTCTTTACGTGTTCAATCGCTTCAAAGCAGCGATGGCTAAGTCTGTTAATCCCAAGCCTTACGGGATTTTGCTAAGTCGTATTCTCTGCTCTAGCGGATATACGCAAGCGTCTGGGAAAAAGATCCTAGCGACCAAGTTTTATGGCAAGAAAATGATAAGCGAGCTTCTTAACCCGCAGAAACCTGGTGGAGCAGCGGTTCCAAAAGATCAGCGTGTTGTTCGCAGTGATGATGAAGATCAAGCGTCTTCTTCATCATCATCATCAGAAGAAGTGGTGGTCAAGCGACCTAAGAGAGCGATCCAAGCCCGCAAAGAAGCAAAAGCCTGAACTGAAGAAGAAGAAGCCGGAACCCAAAAAGAAACAAAAGATCCCTTCTCCTTCTCCCTCGCCTAAGTCTCCTTCTCCTCCTCCAGCGTTTTTCTTTTCCGTTCCTGAGGAAGAAGAGACAGCAGAGGAAGAAGAAGTACCGCTTGCACGAAGGCGTGCTCCTACTCCCACTCTCGCAGTATCTTCTAGCGCTCCCACAAATCCAGCGCTTAGAGAGTCAGCGAGTGCTTCCGTCTCTGACGCTGTTCCCGAAATCAGCTCAGATCCTCAAGCCGTTTCTCCATCTGAAAGGCTTTCCAATGTTCAGGGTAAGTATTTGCTAAGCAAATTAGTCTATCCTTTCCTCGTTAGTTTCCTAAGTCTCTAACGCTAGGATAAAAACAAAAATTTCTCTCAGCGCCAAGTGAAGCAGATATTCATTATGTTCTCAACACGCTTGAAGAACTAAATATCCCTATTCGTGTTGATCCAATAACTTCTTTTATCGATTTAGAACCCGAATAAGAAGTTCAGGAGCCTGAGGAACTTGTCCAAGAAACAGATCAAGCGACTAAGACAGTCGATGATAGTCCTCAGGGTAAGCGATGTAGTATTTTCTTTGTAAATTTCTACTCAGTAGGAAATTTTGCTTGCTTTTCTCAATCGCTTACATGTTTCAGCTCATGACGGAGCTCATGATGAACCAATCGCTGAAGCCCCTCCTCTCTCGGAGATTCCAGTTGAACTAGACGTGGACATGGCAACTGTTGTGAATATTGCTAAAGAAGCATCCCAAGTTCTTCCTGACGCTGAAAGCTCATCAGCGAGTGAAGCAACTTTAAATGCTGAGCGGTCGATAGAAGTGGCCCCCATTCCAACAGAAGCTATTGCCCTTGTTCCTACGCCAATCGGACCTCCTCCTCGTGTCATTGATTTCTTCCCGCGCGGATATCATCCAGACGTCGAATTTTATTATGCCGCCAGAGAACGTGACGCTCAAATGCTTGCCGAGTTGGAAATAAACTTATAAACCACTCTCCATAGGCCCGATATGTCCAACACCAAGAAATTTGAGTTTTTCGAGCATATTGCAGATCTAGGACTATATGACTTAGAGCGACTTCAATCTCGCCTTGAGTACATTCGTCGTCCAGTGTTCAATAGAGTTGACCTTGATCAACAGCGGTTCACTCTAACCGGTCGCTCGGACGAGTCCTTTTATCCTCTGCGCCCAAGCAAGATTGTTTTCAAGAACCCACACATGGGTGACTGGAACAAAAATCCTAATGAGGAAGATCTCAATAAGATAGGATATTCTGCTCTCCCCTCCGTTGTCAAGTCTCCCCAGAACGCTCTCTCTCCTAATCCACTCAAACTCTGGAAAGGCAAAGGCTCGCTTGTTGCGGAGCGCCCAAATCCGATCAACTCGTGGATTGAAGATGAGGCTCGTGAATATCTTGCCAGATTATGGGCTGAAGACTATGATGATGAAACGGAACGCTTCGAGAAATTCTTAGCAGCTAGAAAAGAGCAAAACAAAGCGAACAAACTTGGAAAACGATGGATGATGGATACAGCCAAATGGGCTGAAGAGTTCGTTCTTCACTTCTACACCCTTGATGAACTCGTCAAATATCCATTCCTGTTTAATTTTGGAATAGAATACAGACGCCGAGGATTTGCCACCTTTTTGCTTCAACAGCGTCAGATAATTTCCGGGAATGTTAGCACTTTGCCACGATACAGACAACCAATCGAAAGCTACATTCGCCAGCAGCTCGCCTTATTCAGCTAGGGCGGACGCTACGTTTTGAATCCTCGTGCAGACTTTGTTCAACGAATCTTCCCTGACCTCAACGAAGACGCTTCGTCAAGTAAACAACCAGTTCTTCCAGGCCAGAGTCAGATTCGTGTTGACACTTCAACAGAACACGCTGAGTTTGCTGAGTTCCACCGAGATATGAGAGCAGTGATAGAAAATGTCCAAGCGTTGGATACAAGTTTCAATCACTATTCAGGGTTAAACGATTTCCGAGGATATACTCTTCACCCTGTGCTCTTCAGTGAACAGAATATTCAAGTGGCCAAGATGATCTCGCTGATTAGGCCAGTGGACCAAGAAGCAGCTCAAGCGTTCATGCCGTTGATTTTGGACTTTTTCAACAAATATACAACAGGGATTGCTTTACCAGAAGGTGTGCAACTTGCACTAAGTACTGACGAGCGCGAAGACGCTATATTCTTTATCCCGCAATCTAGCCTGATCAGTCCCCGGCATGTGATGGAAGCCCTTGGCCCCTTCTGGGTTATTGGCATTAGAGAACCTTCCTCTCCCTCATTCCACATTCTGGAAGAAGATTTTGCTCCTACTGCGGAAGTCGCTCATCTTCCTGAGGCTTCCTTGCCAGATTCTTCTAGCGCCCCAGTAGTCGAGCCCCCAGCGATTGCTGATTCTACCTTGGATCACGCAATTGAAAAGTGCACGCTGAAATTGCTCAAGCGCCTGTAGAACCTCTCCTAAGAGATAAAACCAAAGGCAAGGCTGCAGTTTCAAGTTCTTATGGACTTCTCCTATCCCCAGAGCGTCCTTCTTCGGATTCAGATTCAGGCAGTGATTTAGAGGCCCGAGATTTCAGAAAGGTTGTACGGAACTCGCTTCACCACATCGAAGGTTCCTGCTCCAAGCTTTCTGAAGCCGCTGACAGACAGACTCGCTTAATGTCTGATACGCGAAGCCGTGACATTGCCAATGGTTCAAATTACAGCACCATTGCTATTATGGAAAGCATGTCCCCTCTTATCGCTGAGCTCTCCTCTGAATTCAATCGTCACCTTGCTCAGAGCGCTTCGGCTGATGCGGACAGACACGCTTGATCCGATGCCGTCGCTCAGAGTGTCGCCCAACAGATTGCTCTTCTAGTCGAAGAAGTTAGACTTTTACGCCGCGATGTCGCTGATCTAAAATTGTCCCTTGATGAAGTCAAGAAGGGGGAAAGTAAAGAAAAGACCAAAGCGATTTCCAAGACGGATAATAAACATTGGCGTTCGATGTTCGATGAACTGGTAAGCATTAAGAGAATGCTATCCAAGAAACGAAAACCAAGGTATTATCTCGGAAAATACGCTCTTTCTCAGTTGGACCCCGACTTCTTAGAGAGTAAGGGATTTCATGCTTATACCGGACCGCTACAACGACCTGTAAATTGGAGACCGTCAAATGACCGTCAAAGAGTTATATATTATGATCTGATTCGAGAACTTGGCATTCCACCAAGGGATTGGACGGAAAGGTTGTTAGAGCTAAATGAAAGCGCCAGACTCCGCAGGCATGACTATGATGAAGTCCAGCATACAACTATGATCGACATTGATCGACTCTTAAAAGAACTAGCGTTAGAAGTTCTTCAAGGCGAAGAAAGAGCAAAGCGACAGAAGAAATAAATGTTTTAGCGTATTTTATTTCTCTCTTATTCTTTTCAGTATAAATCATGTATGCTTCATTTCAATATATATGAATGATTTATTGCTGAAACAACTTGTTGAAGTCAACCTAACTTTAACTAACATTACTAACCTTTCAAACGCTGACTTATATTCCTTTGGGCCTTTTCTTTTTTAACTCTTAAAAATTATAAAAGAGTTACAAGTCTTGACATCATCAAAAAGGGGGAAATTGTTAGGAAATTTCATGTTAGATGTTTTGATGATGACAAGATAGGATTCAATGTTAGACCCCAAATAAAATGTAATTTTATGCTTTCATAGATCATTGTATAAAGCGTTTAAAGAGTTTGTAATTTTGTTTAGGCTTGTAATTTTTATCCTCATAGATTTTAGACTAAGTCTTAGCGACTGAATCAATAATAGAATTCTAGGTGAGTCTATTTGAGAAGAAGTTGAAGACCAACGTCTGAAATCAACCGAAGATGAAGATTCCTTCTTAGCGCCTGTCAAACGCTAAGAGACCGCAGTTCAGGATTCATGAATCAAGCGTTCAAATACTCAAGCGACTTATAGAAAATTCACCTGAAATAAATCCTCAAGTCATAAAGGACTTAAATGCAATCATTCAACGGGCATTTATTTCCAACGGGAAATAAATTCAAATTGCATTAAATGCCTGATAAGAGCATTAAATGTGATCAGCTATTGTGACTTGTGGACAAGCCTCCTTTTGACCAGACTGTCAGAACTTTCAGAGTTTTAGCTGCTCCCGTCCAATCGGTTCCAGCGAATTTTCAGGAATGTCAGATTTTAGGTACAATCACGCGCTACGTGAAAGGCACGCTCCTACATGTGTCCAACGGACAGATCCCAAGAAATTGCCTATAAATACCTTACTCCAGAAAATCAAAACATGTAGAACAACATCAAGAATATACAAGAAATTATTGCCAAAAATCCTACTACATTCTTTCTGGAAAAAGCTTAGAAATTTCATAGCCAAAACCTTTCAAGCTTTCTATCTACATTCCAGACAGTCACAAATATCTTCCAAAGAAGAAATCTAAACTCCAACTGAGATATTCCAAGTTGTTTGATCTTCTTTAAAACAAACAAAACCCTAGTGATAATCCTCAACCTTTCATCTGAGTGAGAAAAGTTGTTGAAACCTTTCAGGCAGTATTTCTGAGTGAGAGAAGCTTGAAGAAGACGATCTTCATTGGTGCTGAAGTCTGTGTGATCAAGGAGCCCAAGATCATTTTCATCCATTACTATTTTGTAGAAGTTTCTGTGTGATCCTTTGATAATAATCATAGTAATTTCCTCCAAGTGAAAAAGGAGAAGAAGGACGTAGCTGGGATTACATCACCCAGTGAACCTTACAAATTATTGTGTCATTTATTTTATTGTCTTATATTATTCACTTCATATTATTCTGAAAAAGACAAGTAAAATTGCAAAGCGATTAATTCAACTAAAAGAACGCTAAACATTATTTCCGCTGTGCTAACCCTGATTAAGCGATCTAAGCGTTGCCCTACTTTGGTAAACTGCTGAAATCAATAAGTCTAAGTTAACTATTCTGAAGCGTCTGACCCAAGCGCTCAGTTTTTCCAAGCGTTCAAATTTCTAAAGTGATACGAAAATTTTGTGAAGTCGAAAAAGACTTCAGGGTCTATTCAACCCCCCCTTCTAGACCCTTTCGTATGCCACTTGGGACCACCAAAGTCAAAACAAAAGAGCCCTAAAATTGAGCATCACTTGGACGCCCAATGAGGCCTTAATAGGCGTCCATTTGGAAGCTGTTTTAAGCCCTGGGAATTGTTTTATTTTAATTAATTTCTTATTCAATTAATAATTTATTATATCTAATTAATAAATAAATTAATTAAATAACCAAATTAATTAGATAAATTAATTCATTAATATATTTTCCTAGGAAATTAAGTAATAATTAATTTTACCCTTATAATTAATTATTTTATCTAATGAATAATTAATTATTTAATTCATAAAATAAATTAAAAACTCCTAAAAGAAAAATAGAAACTCCTTTTTCATTTTTCTTTATCAATCCTTTAGCGCGACTCTTTAGGTTCGTTTCGTCTGACAATGAGAGGAAACCAAAGGAAGTGGGTAATACCTGGCCAGTCACGTGGCCCACTTCGTAACCCAAACGAAAACGAATGATAGGATCATTCCGCAACCTTCCAATCGTAAATACCTTATAAGTATAAACCCTTTGTTTGTGTACTCCAGTCAAGTGAGAGTCATGGTTATGTCAAACTCACTGTACTTGATCATATGTATTAATTATAATAATATGAGATCATTGAGATCGATTTAGTGCCTAGCACAATCATCTTTTTTTGCTTTGGCCAAAGACTTTGATCTCTATTTATCTGTAATCACATAGGGTACTTTCTCACTCACTTATGAGAGAACAAATCCCATTTAGATATCAGCTAAGACTACTATTTGCCCATCAAACCACATTTCGAGGTCGACCCCACCAACGGGTGAATTGGGTCTAACTACTCTAATAAAATACTTGACGTCACAAATGCATCTTTAACATGATGTTTCAGGTCAAAGGTTCACTTACACCTATTACGCATAATTAGTTCTATCATGGACAGTCACAGAGTGAATACCCATGTGACAGAACCGATGCGAGTCGTGTTCAAGCATATCAGTTCCACTGATGTGACTACAATCTTAATCTCCTACCATCCCATGGTACTACACAGACACTCTCATGTCAGAGATAAGATTGTACAAGTGTTCTAAGTCTTTATTTGTCCACTAAAAACTTCACTTTACTTGCGAACTTGTTTTTAGTAATCAAGATCGATCTCTCTAGTGCTACTCCTCCTATCCCATATGAAGTAGAAGGATCACGCTGAAAACACGGACAAAACGTTTTACACTATTTATAGATACAGATAAGATTTAAGTGAAAACTAAATAACGCCTTTATTAATAATATCGAAATAAGTTAATTACAAGATAAATGCCTTTTTATTCTATCCTCTATGGCATCTGAGGGCATAATCTTAACATTAAATGGTTGTGCTGATTGTATGGCCAACTATGGAGTTAGCTTAGTTTGTAGTTTTCATTTATCCTCCTCTCCCCCCCCTCCTTTTTTTGTTGTTATCTTCAGAATGATGTTTCTGCTTCTTTCTTTAGATCCGTTTCTGGTAAGCTAGATTTTGTAACCCATCTTGGGTCCATTTAAATAAATGCAATTTCTTCTTTCAAAAAAAAAAAAAAAAGGAATGTCTGAATGAAAGCATTATTTAAGACCTTTGATTGGTAGTTTTGAGATGTTGGTCATGGTCAGCTATTTTGATGTTGGTTGTATGATGCACGTCGAATGCATAAAAATAATAAAAATTAAATATAAAAATATTGTAATTAACAAAAAACTCAATTCAACTTAGCTAAATAATCTACCTACTAGCCAGAAAAGATCCCTACAATCCACTCAATTTCATCAACCCGAGCTTAATATCCAAATTAAATTCTTGTAATCAATCTATGGATATTAAATGGTCATATTCAAATTAATAAATACACCTTACTACTTTTTTTTTATATATAATTAAACTTGCATAAAAATCATAACAAAATGCGCCCGACAGACTCGGGGGAATTATTTGTAACATGGGGTACAATAGTACCCAACTTATCCAAATCTAAAAGAAGTTTAAGTTCATCGGTAATGCTGGTGATAGACTAAAGATCACGATGAAAACCCTATTTTCACCAAATATCCGCCGAGCAATTCGCCTCACGCCAAATGCGATTAATATTTACGTACCAAGGGAGCTTAAGAAGCTCACGAATATTGTTGATCATCACGAAGTAGTGATGAGCAGGGGTAGCTTGTGAAATATCGGTAGCAGCTTCCCAACAGTCTGTCTCCACAATGACCCTAGTATGCTTCACATCCCAGGCAACTTCCAACCCTTTTTGAATAGCAAGGAGTTCTGCATGTAACACTGAGTTCATGTCAGTAGCACCACTGAAACCATGCAGCTAGTCATCCTTGAAATCATGAACAAAGCCTCCAATTCCTCCACGTCTTCGGCTAGTGTTGCTCACACCGTGGGTATAGGCAACGTCCACATTAATTTTGACCCATTCCCGAGCTGGTTTTGACCAATGAACCTAGACGGGGTGCTCATCTGACTCGGGATTCAGCACAACAGCATTATGCACTTCCTCAATCTGGTGGCGAAGAGAGGTAAGGTCCACACGGGGAATCCCATGCGCGTCTTCATGTATACACTCATTTTGAACTTGCCAAAGAAAATATATTATTTTAGCAAAGGTGTTATCCCAACACTGATTGCAATCATACTTGTGGTAGGGGTGATGAGGTTCCAATCCACCCAAGCCTTAGTATCGACCAAGAAGAATTCTTGATGGTGCCGAGGAGCCATGAGCTTCATCCAAATTTCTTTGTCCCACGAACAATCCTGCAGGGTATGAATATTTGTGTTTTCCAGATGGGCACAGATCTTACACGCCAAATCAGTTAGCAACTTATTGTGTCGGAGTAACCATATTAAAAACTTGGGTCTATAGGTGCCCTTTAATTTCCAAAGGTGATGTCATTCTTGCCCTTTAACATGGTGCTTATCGGACTGAGTGAGAGCATCGTAAGCACTCTTACAAGAATAAATACCATTGTGAGCATGTTTCCACATTAAAGTGTCCATATTAGCACAAAAGGGATCAATGTTAGTTCTCTCCAGCTGTTGTTTAATGCCTAAGGGAACGAAAGGCAACTCCGACTAGTGCTAACCACAATTATTGTCCCAGTAACTCGCCACATTACGGTCCAGCATGCTATTGTCTAAGGGCAAGTCAATATGGTGAATAAGAGCCGAGTCACCAAGCCAAACGTCCGTCGAAAACTTGATAGTATGTCCATTAGCAATTTTCCAAGATAAACCCGCTTTAAGAGCAAAGAAGGCATCTTGGATGCTTCACCAAGTATGAGAAGTATTTCCTCGAGCCCAAGGATTTTTCCGCAACATGTATTTATGTCGGATGACCTGGACCCATAACTTCGAGTTACTAGTAAGGAGTTGCCACACTAGTTTACCTAGAAAAGACAAATTAATGGCCCGAGTACATCTCAATCCAAGATCTTCATCTTCTTTCCTCTGGTAGAGAGTATCCCAAGATACCAACTGAAGCATTCGTTGGTTTGGCGAGCCCCTCCCCCCACTCCCAAAATAAACTGGAATAAGAGAAGTTTGCATGTAATACGATGGGATGGTAGAAGTAACAGCTTTCACAAGAGTCATCCTCACAGAAAGAGTGAACCGATTACGTTTCCACCCTGAAAGCTGTCTAGTGACAAATTCCACAAAAAGATGATAATCCTTCTTGAGCACACGGGTGTGGTGGAGAGGAGAACCAAGATATTTCTCTAGGTCAACGGTAACGTGTAAATGGGCGCGGTGCGCCACTCTACGGGCAATCTAGTCCGGAGTGTTTTGAGAGAAGAAAATACATGATTTTTGATTATTAACTGCTTGACCCGATATGCCATAGTAAGTGATAGGAGTTATTTTCACGTGTTTTCATGCCCGTTGTGTTTATGTTTTAGGTTAATTTATTGCTTGATTCTTGCCACATTTGCGTTTAATCCATGTGTGAAGTGATTTCAGGTTGTAAATGGATGCAAACAAAGAAAGGGCGGAAAAATGACATATAAAACAATTGATGTTCGCACCTCCACGCCCAAGCGCAACCATAATCACGCCTAGGCGCTATTTTACCATGCCTGGGCGCGATATCTGCCACATCCTCCACGTTTGAGCGCCATTTCTATATGTTTCAAGACCGAATTTGAGAACGTTTCCTTCTAAAGAGTTGTAGTTCTATGTCTTCTCCTTACGGGAAGTCTTGAATCACTCAAATCGGAGGTCCGTGGAGAAAGTTATGAAGCAAAAAAGATTGCTGCGCTCAAACGTAAGAAAACGGTTAAGACTTCGCACTGTGGCGTCTAGGCGCCACCTTATTCGCGCCTAGGTGCTGGTCAACTTCTTCCCCAAGCCCCTTAGGCCACCTGGACCGCACCTAGGTGCCATTTGGGTCACGCCTGGGCGTCGATACAGTGGGTTTGAAGGTATAAAGGCCAAAAATGAAAGGAAAAAAAGGGGGGGTTCGAATTCAAAAGGAATTTTGGGAATTTCTTGGGATTGGGACCTCACTTTTCATCACTTTAGAAGATCAAAAGAGAAGGAAAACAAGAGATTCAAGCCTCCAATTAAAGATTCGATCATCAATTCTACATAGGGAGTTTCTTAGCTTTAGATTCATCTTTATCTATGAACATGGATCTTATGCTTAGCTTTTTCCTTATGCATTTTATGAGCTAAATTGTTGAACTAGCGCCCTGACAAGGCCACGTTGTTAGTATTGTGATAATAAGATTGTTTTCCATTTCAATTCGTATATTGCTATGTGTTGTGATTTTGTGGGTGAATGCCTTACATATGCTTGATCACCATGTGTTTGATATCATGCCTAGGTGAATTATTCGAGAGAAAGTTGACTTAGGGTGCAAGAATTTCACAACATCACCAACCAAATAGGAATTGCCCTAGACATTGGTAAAGATTCCCGGGTGAAATCGTTCGATTTTAATCGAGAAAGCTCTAGCTCTTTAATGCATGCTTAGTGGTTAGATTTCCGGGTAGACATACTTAGGAAACCACCAATTAAGTATAGGAGTCTATCACGAGATATCGGTTATTCTTTACCTTAGGAGATTTCACCATAGCAATGTATGTCTAATGAATTGGTAATGATCTTAGGATATCTATACGCAACATGTGCCCGAACATGAGCCCTAGTCACCCATCCACCATGGAAGTTTAATCCCTCTTTACTCTCGTTTTAGTTCTTCTACCTTCTTGCTTAGTTAAATCTCTATTTTAATTCCTTTTCTTATTGTCAATCATAAACTAAAATTCAAGTCTTCGTGGTTCGACAACCCGGACTTCTTTTTGTCTACTTTTATTACTACACACGACAAGTGCACTTGCTACCAAAGCACGTTAGCTTCTAGCGTGTCCAGTTTTTGGCGCCGTTGCCGGGGACTTGTTTATTTTAGTTTTTGATTTTAGTGTACATATTTGGTTTTGCTTTGATTTTTTACATTTTTTTTTCCAATGCCCGAGCATGATGAGTTTAACATTCAAGCATCTGAAATAGTAGCTGAGTTGAAAAGGTTACTATATAGCTCCACGGGTATAAAGTAATTAATGTTGAAGATGGTAAGTTGTCCTCTAGTGTAGGAGATGACATGGTTATTTGAGATGACTATGAGGTTTTTAAGCATCCAGTTTATTCTACATTATCTTTACGCATTGATGCTTTTGATCCTTTTAATGTTGAGCTTTTTCAGGAAAGAATCCTTTTAATGTTGAGCTTTTTCAGGAAAGAAGAACCAATAATCTCCTCGAGTCCTACATCATGAACTCCAAGTTTGTCACTTCAATGGGTGAAGGAAAAAGAGCTAGTGTCCATAGCTTAGAGAATAGTCCATATCATCACCCGATGCACGGGGAAGAAAGGATGATAAGGGTGTTAATGGACTTTATACACATTTTTGAGTGGATGATTGCTTGGTCCCTACTCATGCTACTTCTCACAAACACCGAGCCAAGTTTCATTCTTGATTGGAGAGTGAACAAAGCATTCATACGTCATCCTCCTTGAGCCGACTCGGTAAAGTCAAGCTAATGACTATAAACAAGCGCTTCTTGGGAGGCAACCCAAGTTTGTAAGTTTTCTTTTCTTTTTGTTTTCGTTTATCTCTTGTTTAGTTTGTTTCTTTATGTTATGTTCAAGCATGCACTTTTGGCATGCTTCTCTTTGAATCTTGATGGTTTGTAATGTGAGTACATGACATGTAGTAGTTGAGTTTTGCTTTGGAGAATTATTTTCATTGCGGCTTAGAGCTTTGAGCGGATTTCACGTGATTAAGGTTTGCCTTTCAGCATCCCTGTTGTAAGTACTCTCGTTTACCCCCATTTGAGTGCGTATGATTGAGTCAACATTGAGGTCAATGTTGAGTTTAAGTGTGTCTGTGTGTGGGGGGGGGTATCTATATCTCGTGTAATCTTGTTTTTAGCTCAAGTTTGGGGGAACCGTTGCTATCGCATGTATTGTGCTCTAATTTTTGAGAAAAATCAAGCATAACAAAATTTTGTTCTAGGATGTTAGCTTGCCAATTGGTGCAATTAAACTTGAGAACTCGAGACAATGATATGATATCTTGTATGTTTCTATTAATGGTCTAAAATGAAAAAATTACACATCTTGATTATGCTCATTTCAACCTTAGTTGAGAGTCAATCTTCCTTAGATGATACGGGTTGCACATAAGTCGAAGGTAGAGGGATTGAAAAGGATTCCCCATCTCGAGACATGTGAGGAGCACCCCCGGACATATTAACCTAGATTTTTCATGTTGTTTTGAGATGACTAGTTGTTTATGGGTCCATAATTGTGTTAAATGAATGAACGATTGAGATGTGATTGGTGTGAGCTCAAAAATTTGGTCAGGCCAACGAGTATTGGAGGTCACCAAAGCACCATTGCCTATATACTATACTCATTGAGCTAATTTGAGCTTTGCTCAAGCCAATTGGGAATGAGTTGAATAAAAGACCTCATTCTATTTCGTGGCCTTTGCCACTCGGGTGATTTAGTTCGTAGGAGTGTCTTAACACTTAGCACCCTAAAACCCTCTAGTTTAGGAGTTGTTGACCCAAAGCTCGTTACATGGGTAGGAAAGAAGATCTAAAGGGATAGAACATTACACGAGGCCATATGTTGATTATAAGCTTAAATCGTTTTGAAGTGTGACATGTCAATGTATAGTGAATGGAAGTGAGCACAATTTAACCTTAAGGTTGCCTACGATTCGATGAGCTTCATGATATATCGAAAGTTGGTAGATATGGGGAATGTTTCCGAGCATGGTAGGGATGCCTTTCGATCATAATGTCCTAGATCTTATCCCACAACACCCTTTGGAAATTGGTTCGATTCTAAGTGTTGAATGAGCATTGTCTTCATTTGTGTACATATTTTTGAGCTTTATTGTCACTTGATTAGTGTCATTGCATCATAGTTCTGATTTCAAGTTGTAGTGGTTGGTTTAAGTTAAACATCTTTCAATTTTGTGGGTATATCGTATGCAAACCCTCACGAGACTATAACTCATCCTTTGAGGTAACTCAAGGGTTCAAAGGCTTGTTGCACACGCTAAGTGCAACCGTTTACTCCACGAAAGTGAGTTAGGTAGTTTTCTTTTTGTTTCTCCCTTTGGTTGATGATGGTGTTCGAGCCTTATAGCTATTATTGCTCGAGGTCGAGCAATTGATAAGTGTGGGGGGGTTGATAGGAGTCATTTTTACGTGTTTTCATCCCCGTTGTGTTTATGTTTTAGGTTCATTTATTTCTTAATTCGTGCCACATTTGCGTTTAATCCATGTGTGAAGTGATTTCAGGTTGTAAATGGATGCAAACGAAGAAAGGGCGGAAAAATGACATATAAAACAATTGATGTTCGCACCTCCACACCCAAGCGCAGCCATAATCACGCCTGGGTGCCCAAACAAGCAAGAAACAAGCTGAAGTTATGCATAATCGCGCCTAGGCGCTATTTTACCACGCCCTGGCGCGATATTTGACACATCTTCCACGTTTGAGCGCCATTTCTGTATGTTTCAATACCGAATTTGAGAACCTTTCCTTCTAGAAAGTTGTAGTTCTATGTCTTCGCTTTACGAGACGACTCAAATCACTCAAACCAGAGGTCCGAGGAGAAAGTTATGAAGGAAACAAGATTTCTGCGCTAAAAGTAAGAAAACGGTTAAGACTTCGCACCGTGGCGCCTAGGGTACAAGACATGTAGTAGCCGAGTTTTGCTTTGGAGAATTATTTTCATTGCGGATTAGAGCTTTGAGCGGATTTCACGTGATTAAGGTTTGCCTTTCAACATCCTTGTTGTAAGTACTCTCGTTTACCCCCATTTAAGTGCGTATGATTGGGTCAACATTGAGGTCAATGTTGAGTTTAAGTGTGTGTGTGTGTGGGGGGGTATCTATATCTCGTGTAATCTTGTTTTTAGCTCAAGTTTGGGGGAACCGTTGCTATTGCATGTATTGTGCTCTAATTTTTGTGAAAAATCAAGCATAAAAAAATTTTGTTCTAGGATGTTAGCTTGCCAATTGGTGCAATTAAACTTGAGAACTCGAGACAATGACATGATATCTTGAATGTTTCTATTAATGGTCTAAAATGAAAAAATTACACATCTTGATTATGCTCATTTCAACCTTAGTTGAGAGTCAATCTTCCTTAGATGATACGCGTTGCACATAAGTCGAAGGTAGAGGGATTGAAAACGGTTCCCCATCTCGAGACATGTGAGGAGCACTCCCGGATATATTAACCTAGATTTTTCATGTTGTTTTGAGATGATTAGTTTTTTATGGGTCCATAATTGTGTTAAATGAATGAATGATTGAGATGTGATTGGTATGACCTCAAAAATTTGGTCAGGCCAACGAGTATTGGAGGTCGCCAAAGCACCATTGCCTATATACTATACTCATTGAGCTAATTTGAGCTTAGCTCAAGCCAATTGGGAATGAGTTGAATAAAAGACCTCATTCTATTTCGTGGCCTTTGCCACTCGGGTGATTTAGTTCTTAGGGGTGTCTTAACACTTAGCACCCTAAAACCCTCTGGTTTGGGAGTTGTTGACCCAAAGCTCGTTACATGGGTAGGAAAGAAGATCTAAAGGGATAGAACATTACACGAGGCCATATGTTGATTATAAGCTTAAATCGTTTTGAAGTGTGAAATGTCAATGTATAGTGAATGGAAGTGAGCACAATTTAACCTTAAGGTTGCCTACGATTCGATGAGCTTCATGATATATCGAAAGTTGGTAGATATGGGGAATGTGTACGAGCATGGTAGGGATGCCTTTCGATCATAATGTCCTAAATCTTATCCCACAACACCCTTTGCAAATTGGTTCTATTCTAAGTGTTGAATGAGCATTGTCTTCATTTGTGTACATATTTTTGAGCTTTATTGTCACTTGATTAGTGTCATTGCATCACAGTTCTTATTTCAAGTTGTAGTGGTTGGTTTAAGCTAAACATCCTTCAATTTTGTGGGTATATCGTATGCAAACCCTCACGAAACTATAACTCATCCTTTGAGGTAACTCAAGGGTTTAAAGGCTTGTTGCACACGCTAAGTGCAACCGTTTACTCCACGAAAGTGAGTTAGGTAGTTTTCTTTTTGTTTCTCCCTTTGGTTGATGATGGTGTTCGAGCCTTATAGCTATTATTGCTCGAAGTCGAGCAATTGATAAGTGTGAGGGGGTTGATAGGAGTCATTTTTAAGTGTTTTCATCCCCGTTGTGTTTATGTTTTAGGTTCATTTATCTCTTAATTCGTGCCACATTTGCGTTTAATCCATGTGTGAAGTGATTTCAGGTTGTAAATGGATGCAAACGAAGAAAGGGCGGAAAAATGACATATAAAACAATTGATGTTCGCACCTCCACACCCAAGCGCAGCCAAAATCACGCCTGGGTGCCCAAACAAGCAAGAAACAGGCTGAAGTTATGCATAATCGCGCCTAGGCGTTATTTTACCACGCCCTGGCGCGATATTTGACTCATCTTCCACGTTTGAGCGCCATTTCTGTATGTTTCAATACCGAATTTGAGAACCTTTCCTTCTAGAAAGTTGTAGTTCTATGTCTTCGCTTTACGAGACGACTCAAATCACTCAAATCGGAGGTCCGTGGAGAAAGTTATGAAGGAAACAAGATTTCTGCGCTAAAAGTAAGAAAACGGTTAAGACTTCGCACCGTGGCGCCTAGGGTACAAGACATGTAGTAGCCGAGTTTTGCTTTGGAGAATTATTTTCATTGCGGATTAGAGCTTTGAGCGGATTTCACGTGATTAAGGTTTGCCTTTCAGCATCCTTGTTGTAAGTACTCTTGTTTACCCCCATTTAAGTGCGTATGATTGAGTCAACATTGAGGTCAATGTTGAGTTTTAGTGTGTGTGGGGGGGGGGGGGTATCTATATCTCGTGTAATCTTGTTTTTAGCTCAAGTTTGGGGGAACCGTTGCTATTGCATGTATTGTGCTCTAATTTTTGAGAAAAATCAAGCATAACAAAATTTTGTTCTAGGATGTTAGCTTGCCAATTGGTGCAATTAAACTTGAGAACTCGAGACAATGACATGATATCTTGTATGTTTCTATTAATGGTCTAAAATGAAAAAATTACACATCTTGATTATGCTCATTTCAACCTTAGTTGAGAGTCAATCTTCCTTAGATGATACGCGTTGCACATAAGTCGAAGGTAGAGGGATTGAAAAGGGTTCCCCATCTCGAGACATGTGAGGAGCACCCCCGGATATATTAACCTAGATTTTTCATGTTGTTTTGAGATGATTAGTTGTTTATGGGTCCATAATTGTGTTAAATGAATGAATGATTTTGATGTGATTTGTATGACCTCAAAAATTTGGTCAGGCCAACGAGTATTGGAGGTCACCAAAGCACCATTGCCTATATACTATACTCATTGAGCTAATTTGAGCTTTGCTCAAGCCAATTGGGAATGAGTTGAATAAAAGAACTCATTCTATTTCGTGGCCTTTGCCACTCGGGTGATTTAGTTCGTAGGAGTGTCTTAACACTTAGCACCCTAAAACCCTCTGGTTTGGGAGTTGTTGACCCAAAGCTCGTTACATGGGTAGGAAAGAAGATCTAAAGGGATAGAACATTACACGAGGCCATATGTTGATTATAAGCTTAAATCGTTTTGAAGTGTGAAATGTCAATGTATAGTGAATGGAAGTGAGCACAATTTAACCTTAAGGTTGCCTACGATTCGATGAGCTTCATGATATATCGAAAGTTGGTACATATGGGGAATCTTTTCGAGCATGGTAGGGATGCCTTTCGATCATAATGTCCTAGATCTTATCCCACAACTCCCTTTGGAAATTGGTTCGATTCTAAGTGTTGAATGAGCATTGTCTTCATTTGTGTACATATTTTTGAGATTTATTGTCACTTGATTAGTGTCATTGCATCATAGTTCTTATTTCAAGTTGTAGTGGTTGGTTTAAGCTAAACATCTTTCAATTTTGTGGGTATATCGTATGCAAACCCTCACGAGACTATAACTCATCCTTTGAGGTAACTCAAGGGTTCAAAGGCTTGTTGCACACGCTAAGTGCAACCGTTTACTCCACGAAAGTGAGTTAGGTAGTTTTCTTTTTGTTTCTCCTTTTGGTTGATGATGGTGTTCGAGCCTTATAGCTATTATTGCTCGAGGTCGAGCAATTGATAAGTGTGGAGGGGTTGATAGGAGTCATTTTTACGTGTTTTCATCCCGGTTGTGTTTATGTTTTAGGTTCATTTATCTCTTAATTCGTGCCACATTTGAGTTTAATCCATGTGTGAAGTGATTTCAGGTTGTAAATGGATGAAAACGAAGAAAGGGCGGAAAAATGACATATAAAACAATTGATGTTCGCACCTCCACACCCAAGCGCAGCCATAATCAAGACTGGGTGCCCGAACAAGCAACAAACAGGCTGAAGTTATGCATAATCGCGCCTAGGCACTATTTTACCACGCCCTGGCGCGATATTTGACACATCTTCCACGTTTGAGCACCATTTCTATATGTTTCAATACCGAATTTGAGAACCTTTCCTTCTAGAAAGTTGTAGTTCTATGTCTTCGATTTACGAGACGACTCAAATCACTCAAATCGGAGGTCCGTGGAGAAAGTTATGAAGGAAACAAGATTTCTGTGCTAAAAGTAAGAAAACGGTTAAGACTTCGCACCGTGGCGCCTAGGGTACAAGACATGTAGTAGCCGAGTTTTGCTTTGGAGAATTATTTTCATTGCGGATTAGAGCTTTGAGCGGATTTCACGTGATTAAGGTTTGCCTTTCAGCATCCTTGTTGTAAGTACTCTCGTTTACCCCCATTTGAGTGCGTATGATTGAGTCAACATTGAGGTCAATGTTGAGTTTAAGTGTGTGTGGAGGGGGGGGGTATCTATATCTCGTGTAATCTTGTTTTTAGCTCAAGTTTGGGGGAACCGTTGCTATTGCATGTATTGTGCTCTAATTTTTGAGGAAAATCAAGCATAACAAAATTTTGTTCTAGGATGTTAGCTTGCCAATTGGTGCAATTAAACTTGAGAACTCGAGACAATGACATGATATCTTGTATGTTTCTATTAATGGTCTAAAATGAAAAAAATTACACATCTTGATTATGCTCATTTCAACCTTAGTTGAGAGTCAATCTTCCTTAGATGATACGCGTTGCACATAAGTCGAAGGTAGAGGGATTGAAAAGGGTTCCCCATCTCGACACATGTGAGGAGCACCCCCGGATATATTAACCTAGATTTTTCATGTTGTTTTGAGATGATTAGTTGTTTATGGGTCCATAATTGTTTTAAATGAATGAATGATTGAGATGTGATTGGTATGACCTCAAAAATTTGGTCAGGCCAACGAGTATTAGAGGTCACCAAAGCACCATTGCCTATATACTATACTCGTTGAGCTAATTTGAGATTTGTTCAAGCCAATTGGGAATGAGTTGAATAAAAGATCTCGTTCTATTTCGTGTCCTTTGCCACTCGAGTGATTAAGTTCGTAGGAGTGTCTTAACACTTAGCACCCTAAAACCCTCTGGTTTGGGAGTTGTTGACCCAAAGCCCGTTACTTGGGTGGCAAAGAAGATCTAAAGGGGTAGAACATTACACGAGGCCATATGTTGATTATAAGCTTAAATCGTTTTGAAGTGTGAAATGTCAATGTAAAGTGAATGGAAGTGAGCACAATTTAACCTTAAGGTTGCCTACGATTCGATGAGCTTTATGATCTATCAAAAGTTGGTAGATATGGAGAATGTTTCCGAGCATGGTAGGGATGCCTTTCGATCATAATGTCCTAGATCTTATCCCACTACACCCTTTGGAAATTGGTTCGATTCTAAGTGTTGAATGAGCATCGTCTTCATTTGTGTACATATTTTTGAGCTTTATTGTCACTTGATTAGTGTCATTGCATCATAGTTCTTATTTCGAGTTGTAGTGGTTGGTTTAAGCTAAACATCCTTCGATTTTGTGGGTATATCGTATGCAAACCCTCACGAGACTATAACTCATCCTTTGAGGTAACTCAAGGGTTCAAAGGCTTGTTGCACACGCTAAGTGAAACCGTTGTAGGTAGTTTTCTTTTTGTTTCTCCCTTTGGTTGATGATGGTGTTCACGCCCTATAGCTAATATTGCTCGAGGTCGAACAATTGATAAGTGTGGAGAGGTTGATAGGAGTCATTTTTACGTGTTTTCATCCCCGTTGTGTTTGTGTTTTAGGTTCATTTATCGCTTGATTCTTGCCACATTTGCGTTTAATCCATGTGTGAAGTGATTTCAGGTTGTAAATGGATGCAAACGAAGAAATGGCGGAAAAATGACATATAAAACAATTGATGTTCGCACCTCCACGCCCAAGCGCAGCCATAATCACGCCTGGGCGCCCGAACAAGCAAGAACTAGGCTGAAGTTATGCATAATCGCGCCTAGGCGCTATTTTACCACGCCCGGGCACGATATCTGCTACATCTTCCACGTTTGAGCGCCATTTCTGTTTGTTTCAAGACCAAATTTGAGAACGTTTCCTTCCAGAAAGTTTTAGTTCTATGTCTTCTCTTTACGGGACGACTTGAATCACTCAAGTCTTCTCTTTATTGTGGCGCTTAGGCGCCACCTTATCCACGCCTAGGCGCCGGTCAACCTCTTCCCCAAGCCACTCAGGCCACCTGGACCGCGCCTAGGTGCCATTTGGGTCACGCCTGGGCGTCGATACAGCGGGTTTGAAGGTATAAAGGCCAAAAATGAAAGGAAAAAGAGGGGGGGTTCGAATTCAAAAGGAATTTTGCTGATTTCTTGGGATTCGGACCTCACTTTTCATCACTTTAGAAGAGCAAAAGAAAAAGGAAAGAAGAGATTCAAGCCTCCAATTAAAGATTCGATCATCAATTCAACATAGGGAGTTTTTTAGCTTTAGATTCATCTTTGTCTATGAACATGGATCTTATGCTTAGCTTTTTCCTTATGCATTTTATGAGCTAAATTGTTGAACTAGGGCCGTGAGAAGGCCACGTTGTTAATATTGTGATAATAAGATTGTTTTCCATTTCAATTCGTATATTGCTATGTGTTGTGATTTTGTGGGTGAATGCCTTACATATGCTTGATCACCATGTGTTTGATATCATGCCTAGGTGAATTATTCGAGAGAAAGTTGACTTAGGGTGCAAGAATTTCACAACATCACCGACCAAATAGGAATTGCCCTAGACATAGGTAAAGATTCCCGGGTGAAGTCGTTCGATTTTAATCGAGAAAGCTCTAGCTCTTTAATGCATGCTTAGTGGTTAGATTTCCGGGTAGACATACTTAGGAAACCACCAATTAAGTATAGGAGTCCATCACGAGACATCGGTTATTCTTTACCTTAGGAGCTTTCACCATAGCAATGTATTTCTAATGAATTGGTAATGATCTTAGGATATCTATACGCAACATGTGCCCGAACATGAGCCTTAGTCACCCATCCACCTTGGAAGTTTAATCACTCTTTACTCTCGTTTTAGTTCTTGTACCTTCTTGCTTAGTTAAAGCTCTATTTTAATTCCTTTTCTTATTGTCAATCATAAACTAAAATTCAAGTCTCTGTGGTTCGACAACCCGGACTTCTTTTTGTCCACTTTTATTACTACACACGACTAGGTCACTTGCTACTAAAGCACGTTAGCTTCTATCGTGTCAGTAAGCATCCAGACGATGCCTAATAATATCAATTTGATGAATATCTGCCTCCCTGAAGATAAGAAGATCATCCACAAACATGAGATGCGAGAGCCGGGGGCCATGCCGGGAGGTCGGAACCATGCGCTAGATTTCCATATCCACTGCCTGACTAATAAGAGATCCTTGCTTCTCCACACAAAAGAAAAATAATTACGAGGAAAGGGGGTCCTCTTGTCTCAGACCCCTCTTAGGATTAAACCACTCAGTTGGTTCCTCGTTCTAAAGAAGGGAGAGTTTCACTGAGCTAGTACAATCCATAATGAGTTGGGTCCAAGAATATGGTAATCACATCTATCAGAGCACATTTTCTAAAAACGACCAATTAATACGATTATAAGCTTTCTCAAAATCAATTTTTGAAATGAAGAAACCCTTGTGTCCCTTGATACGTGACAAACTATGAATAACTTCTTGGGTGGCAATGATGTTATCCACTGATTGCCGACCCTTAATAAAGCTACTTTGGGTTTGAGGTATCAAGGCATCCGTTAGCGGACGTAGGCAATTAGCTATAGTCTTAATAATAATTTTGAGGATCACATTGCTCAAACTAATTGGTCGAAATTTAGAAATAAGTGTAGAACACTTATCTTTAGGAATGAGAGTAATAAAGGATTCATTAATACCTGGGGTAACATTACCTCTACAAATGGATTGGCTCACCAAGTCTGTGATAGTGTCACCTATAGAGTCCCAACACTTCTGAAAGAATAGAGGTTGAAGGTCGTCGGGGCCAGGGGACTTAGTAGGATACATATCCCACACCGCTTGTTTCACTTCATCTTTGGAAATTGTAGTGTTCTGAAGTCTGAGGTGGACATCCATATGCTTAAACAAATGAGGCGTACGCTGGTAGGTCGAGACCACTGCAGCCATACCATAAAGAGACTTATAAAAATCAGTAGCCATGTTTTGCAACATAACTGGATCCGTCACCCGCTCTCCAAAATCATTTTGTCACGTACTAATTTGGTCTCAAGTTTGCTTAGTCGCGACTGAGGAATGAAAGAAATGGGTGTTCAAATCTCCCACTTTCAGCCGTCTAATTCTGGACTTCTACTTCCAAATAAGCTCTTCATGAAGAAGACTAGCATGATACTGACTAGAAATTTTAGCTCGAGTTTTTGGAGAGATTTCCTAAAGTTAATTGATTGGGCACGCTGGATACCACTAAGGCGAGATAAAAGCTCCCATTTTTTTAAGACATTACCAAAAGTGTCACAATTCCAAATACTCATATAATCCGTGAGGGACTGGATTTGGTCATGTATATTAAGATGAGAAGTCGACGTCCACTGTTGAGTAATATGATGCTTGAAGTCGGGATGGGTAAACTAAGCCATTTGCATATGGAATGGTTTTGTCATCCCCACATGACAATGGATCTTCTCGGTACTAAGCATAATGGGACAGTGGTCGAAACCCACTCGTGGGTGGTGCGTAACTGTAGCAGTAGGATAGGATGTATGCCAAGCTGTGTTGAAAATCATACGATCCAGGTGCTTTTGTAGATTCGAGTTACGTCCTTTGGCCCATGTAAACTGAGGCCCCGAGAAATTAATGTCAATAAGACCACAAGTGTTAATACTCGTCTCACTCTCTTTTGTGATGACATTCATGTCCCCTGCAAGTAGCCACAGTCCTTGAACATGACAGGAGAGATGAGTAATATAAGCCCAAAAATGATCACGAATGTCAGGATTCAGAATAGCATAAATGGACGAGAGAATCCAATCTGGCTTGCCCCAACAGTGAACAATGGTCATGATGCTTTGGTCATTAGCCATAATGAATTCTAACTGAACATTCTTTGAGTTCCAAAAAGTCCAGATGCCACCCAAAAAGCCACGGACTTCAATTAACTCCATCATATCAAATATGACTCCGATGAATAATATACTCAGATTTATCATGCTTCACCCGGGTTTCCATAAGAATGAGGATATTCGAACGGTGAGTTCTTAAAATATCCTAAAAGATGGTCACAAATGTCGGGCTGCCTACACCCCTATAATTCCAAAAAATACAATTCATCAAAAAATATAAATAATGGAATTTCGAACGAAACAAAGTTTGTACCTTGGGGGGGGGGGGTCATTGACCCCCTGTTTCGGTCATAAAGTCGGCTGAAACCACAATTATGGTATCGTCCTGATCACTATGTAATTCCTCCAACACATCCGAGAAGTGTTCATCAGGTTGGTTGCCATTAGTGTCATGATCCTATGCGTTTTTCGAGTTTGTGTTCGGGTTTAGATGTTGTTTGCCAGGATCAATTGGCAATTCATGTAAGACCACATTATTATCAATTTTATAATTAAAATTATCTACCCGATAGGAGTTGTGATTGAGGCCGAAAATCATGTTTGGATGGATTGGGCCAGAAGGTGGGGTGTTAGAAGTTGGTGATACAATTTGTTTAGCTTGGATATTAGTTTTCACGGGCTTGTGCCCTTTTTTCAAGGGACGGACTAAAGATTTATTGTATGGAGTTGATTTATTCCTAGGTGTCCGTCCACCTCTACTAGACCCATTATCATCACATGGGTCAAGACTTATAAAATTACTAACAATATAGAAGTTATTACTTGATTGAAGTTATAGGAGTGGGGTCTGATCCAATTGGATTATTTGGGCTGGGTCTTTACCTTGTGGAGAAATATCTTGGACATTTGAAGTAATGTGGGCCACTGCTGTGGAACCAAGATGCATACCCACCTTTTTGTTGCTCTCACCTGGGCCGCTGGGATGGGCCATTGTCATAAATTTAATAGTAGAATCCATCATATCAGTCTCCTCACCCCTGGCTGGGCTAATCCCTGGTGGTCCATGTCTTCTAATTTGCCCAAAACATCAAACCTCGACCCAATTGGGGCTTTATTCTTATTATTAGTTTTTGTGGAGCTCTAATCACTGCTATTGAGCTTGGAGCTATTAGAATTTCCTTTTTGTTTATTAAGGGGAAGATCACTCTTACCTTGAATATCTGATTTACTTTTGACAGTATCATTCCCATGAATATATCCTTTATTCAACTTGCCATATTCAGCATTATTACCCTCTACATTTCCTTTTTCATAATTCTGATTGTTAGGGCCCGGTCGGGCTGGTTTTTGGGCTCATTGTTCAGCCCACGGGCCGAATCCTTCGGTAGGCATGGCTTCCGAAGCTTATTCCGTCTTAGTTTCGGTAGATTTCGGTGGCTGTCCAGCATCGGAAGGATTAATTCTACCGCAAGTTTTCCTACGATGACCATACGAGCCGCAAGTAAAACAAATCATTTGTATGCCTTCATATTCAATTGTTTTAGGGAATTCATTAACAATAATAAGCGGAACTAGTGGTTTGGATAAATTTAACTCAATGCAAACCCATGCAAAACAACCCCTGATTGACTCCTTAGTGTGTTTATCAACTTTGATCACCCATCCCACAGCACTGGCCATCCCTTCCAAATGTTTGTAGTCAAACAATTTAAGCGGAATTTCAGGGAATCAAATCCAGACCATTGTGGAGTTAATGGTAGCTTTCGATGACAGAAATTCAGGTCTCCATTTCTAAACAGTAAGATAATGACTGTTAGGAAATTTCTTGTTAGATGTTTTGATGATGACAATTAGGATTCTATGTTAGACCCCAAAATATGTAAGTTTGATTATATTAGAAATCATGTATAAGCTTTGAGCGTTAGATTTGTAATAGGTTTTATTTATTTTTATTTTAGTCTGTTAGGCTAAGTAATCTTAGACTGAGCGTCTGATAATTTCTGAGTGAGCTTATCAGTAGTTAAGTTTGAAGATTCAAGCATCTGAAGTCTGAATGAAGAATCCAAGCGTCCAAGTATTGAATAGGACCAGGATCATTCAGTGATTGAATGAGCGTCTATCAATGACAAACATTCACCTGAATTTATTCCTAAGTCCAGAAGGAGTTTTAATGCAAATATTCTCATATCATTAATTGCTAACGGGCATTTATTTCAAATGCTGATAAGTGCATTAAATGTGATAAGCACTCCAGGACGTACGGAGAAGCCACCCCATTGGACTGTCAACTATTCAGAGACTGTAGCACCAACTTTTGGGCATCAGATTTTCAGAAAAAAGGACAAAAGTTGTTCACTCACGGAAGTGAGAGACACGCACCTGTGCATGTGTCAAACAGACACTTTTTCCAAGAATGCCTATAAATAGGACTTCAACAACAAGCCAAAAATACCATCGAATTACAAGCCAAATTGTTGTTGCATTGAAGTCTCAAGTAATCAAACTCTCAGAAAAGCCAGAAGATTCAAGCAAACATTCTCTTCGTTTTTTTTCAATTCCTGAGACAGTCAACCAATATCTCAAACATTCTTTTCAAAGAAACCTACACTATTATTGAGATATTTCCAAGTTGTTTGAACTTCCCAAAAATCAAACAAACCGTGAAACAAAACTCCTATCTAAGCCTCGCGATCTGTGTGAAGTCGAAGTTAGATACTTGCAATATTTCTGGGTGAAAGAAACAAGGAGATAGAAGTGTCTTGAAGCTGAAATCTATGTGACTAAGAAGCTCAAGTCATCAATATCCATCTCTCCCTACTTTGTAGAAGATTGTGTATGATTCTTTGAGAATCATTTTAGTCGATTGCCTCTGATGTTCGAGGTGAAGAAGGACGTAGTTGAGATTACACCACCCAACGAACCTTACAAATATTGTGTTCTTTACTTTACAGTTAATTTCATTACTATCATATTATTGCATAAATTTGTTAAGTAAACACAATCAAAAGCTAAGCAACTAAGAATTTCTTTGTGATGCCAAAACTTTCAAAGAGAAGACTTTAAAATCATTCCGTTGTGCTAACACTGATTAAAGAACTGAATGCTTAAACCTAACTGGTTATAGTATTCAAATCTTGAAGTCTAAGTTAACTTTATAAAACAGTCTTCGAGTAAACGCTCAGTCAAGCGTCTACATTTTCAAGCTTCCAACCACAATTTAATACCAAACTTTTTGAAATCGAAAAATATTTCAGGGTCTATTCAACCCCCCTCCCCCTTCTAGACCCTTTCGTATGCCACTTAGGACCAACAATGTCACAGAATGATCCAAGGGCCTTCGCCAAGAACTCTATCATAATCTTCTTTCATATAGAAACAGACCATGTAGTAACTGTGACCAAGGTCGACTAGGTCCAATTCATTATTTAGTTTCCAGATTACTCGAATTTTGTATTTGAGAGTAATATATATATCCAATGTTGTGTCCTAAGACTTTGATAATTAGCGCACGTCGGTATGGTTTAGAGAGGAGTCGCATTTCTTCATTGGAAATATCATAACGTGGGCAGGGGGGTAATGAATCTCCAAAAATGTTTGGATCTATATGCATCTTGCACCATTTTAACCCAGTCATCTAACTCATTCGGTTCGCCTGCACCCGCATTCTCCTTCACTCGTATAGAATGCTCGTTCTGGACGGGGATTGTTCCAAGTTTGGTACAGTTCGCCTGATTTCCATGCATCGGGTCTGCTAGTGCTCCTCGTGACGAATTTACCTTTCGTACCCATTGGCGTAGTTTGTGTACGAGTTTGGGTTGTATCCGGGGGCTCAACAATTATACTTCGTTTAAATGTTTTAATAGAGCGTTCCTCCACACCGTGAGCGGTGGTGGCTGACCTGAGTTCCCGTCTGACAGAAAAAGAAGAAAGCCCGACTTTTAGATAAACAAGCCTGACTTCGAGAGATTAAGCCCGAAACTTATGTTAAAGAAAACTCATGTCAAAAGATGCATGCTGGGTGCCCCCACACAAGGACACTTTTTGGTTCTAATAAAATGCACCTTACTACTTTAAAGTTAAACTGTGTTGTTTACATCAAAAGCCTCCTTGAAGTATTTAAACCTTCAACAAAATCCTCGCGTTCAACAAAACATGTTGGATAACTTTTTTAACTCCATTAAATTTTTATGTGGAAAAGACAAAATCATCTTCAGTTTCATTAATTTTTTTTAAAGATTAAGAAAAAAGCACGTCAAAGTTTTACAAAATTACCTTCTAAACTGCAGCTGCTTCACGCTAAGAAAATAAAATTAGAGCACGTTTGGGATTTTAGGAGAAGCATTTACCAACAGAAAAATGCAATTGAAGATCTCCTGAAGTTGCGGGAAATAATATTGCGGTAAATAATCAGTTGCGGTCATGATCATCTAACTGGTACAAACTTCTGAACTGATTCAGTTTTTGCATCCCTTTACTGGCCACTTCTTGTTAGATGAACTTGAGTTGAATGCCCGCAACCCATCGACTACAGCAATAACTGGCATAGGTCCCGGGTTGCAGAGGGTCTATCTAACATGGTACAAACTCAAACTGTCGCTGCCATGTTGGAATATTTCATAGAGAAACTGCATTCTGAACAAAACGCAAGGCTTTGCTCTCGTGATAGCCATCCGAGATTGTTTAAGGCAAATACGCGTTTTATTACAAAGATACAACGCGTGAGGCCTTAAACGATCTCGGATGGCTAAAATGAGTCCCAGAATGCCGTTTCTCTATGACCATGTCATTCATTTCAACCGAGACACAAATATACGGCATATACACTTCTTGACACTATCTTACCAAACTAAATGGAAGAAAGGTGGGCGGCGTCGGCGGCGGTGGAAGGTGGGTGGCGGCGTCCTATACCGAGAGAAACCGAGAGAGAGAGAACTAGATCGAGAGAGAGAGAAGTAGATCATAGAGAGAGAAACGAGAGCGGCGGCGGACGGCGGCGGCGGCAAAGTCAACCCGCCCAAAATTTGAACTTTTGCAGCGGTTCGGGCGAACCGCTTCTTCATAACAAAATCACTTTGTGGCAGAACCGCTAATTTATACCGCTAAAAGTTCAATTTTTTTTTTTTGACACCTATGACAGCGGTTCGACTTGAACCGCTGTCATAGGTCCGAACCGAGTGCCCCCTATTACAGCAGTTTTCAAAATCGATGTCATAGGTGCGCTGTAATAGGACTTTTTTGTGGTAGTGGATATAATTAACTTCATATTCTAAACTTCAAATTTCTCTTTTTCTTTGCCACCATTTTCTATAAGTGTGTAATCAGTTAAGGTAATCTAACTAATATTAATTTAATAATGAGTTTATTCATCATTTACTATTAACTTATTTTCGGTAAAAAAATACTAGTGTTGAACCATAATGGCTTGATTCTAAAAATAATTAATTCATAATGTGAAGTATCTTGAGGTTAGGATAACTTTAATTCTTATTATGATTGAAGATAAACATCTTATCTCCATTAATTATATATGCATATATATTTAAATGTAGTAATAATTATTTATTACATGACATCACTGGTTCAACCATGATTGACGAATGATTGAACAAGTGACTCTTGATCTACTTAATTTTCCGGTTCAATGATCGATTCGATTTTCAAAACATTATTTTGAACAATGTCAAAACCTATTTTTTTAAAGAACTATGTGAATATAAGATGTAATTACAAAAGAAATCAGAAACATTCAAGATTGAACTCTTATGCCAACCGCTTCAAGCAATCTTCAATTGTGTTTTTCTATTGGTAGAACATTAGGGGTTTTTTTCTAAACCCTCAAATGTATTATGTTATTGTTCTTTCTTGTAAAAAGGTTGTGGTTTGGATGGTAATTTTGAAAAAGTTAGTGCTCAGCCGCCAATTATTTGGGCGCCATTCTCAAGATACTCTATGGCAATCTTAGTATAATAAGTCAAATCCTTTATGGCAATATTTCTTCTTAAATTGTCTTAACATTGCTTAGAACGAAGTCCCTTGCATCACACATGACTATGGGACTTCATCGGAGGAATGACGATGATGGAATATGTCTCCAAGGTTGTGATTCTGAAAAGTTTTTAAGTCGTTAAAGGGTTTGTCAAGATGAGGAATATTGACAAAGACCTGAAAGACTTGTTTGTATACATAGGTCCTTAGAGGACACACCTCGTTCCATAGGCATAGATGTGTATGAGGGTTCTTATTTAGATAATGAGTAAACTGAAGAACCCCACTGGAAGTTCCTAAAATGGTTTTCCTGATCGAATGTGGAACTTACAATAGTCACGTCGGTCTAAGAGTAATCCTTTTGAACCTGAGGTTCCATAGGTTGTCTTGTGCATAGTCAATCATACTACAACTTATCTCATGATTCCTTCGCGAGTCTTTATATGGGATATCTTGGGTATGATATGATTATGTACGAAGGTGCATGAGAGACTAAGATGGGACCCATAATTGATTTAGCTAATTAGACATTTTTTATGTTTTACTCAATGAATCAAATCAAGGAAACTTTTGCCAAAGTATGGCAATCCAAAGAGGCGGAGTGTTTCCTCGTTTGGATTGCGAGAATCGATACCATGTAATGAAGGAAACATAGAGATTGGTCCGTAAGAGTCTTGACTAAGTCATTACTCTAGATACCAAGACGGGAATTTGATGGAGGGATCTTACTTACGCGAGGATCGCAGTTATGATAGGTTATGTATCTTACTATCGTTTGTGTCTAGGTCTTCGAAACCCGTTGCTAGACAGTAACCTCGATTTGTAGGTGCCATGATATTATGGTGAATAATTCATGGTATGATTATATCAGGAAATATTTAATTTAGTACTTTCCAAATTAGGAAGGTACATTGACACTTTTCGAAAATGTACTTACTACTAGCACACGAACGAGCCTAAGGGGTCACACACTAATTGCTGAGGTTCCTGCTTATAAGATATGATTAATCAAGTTTGAAAGTTGCGGTAAATTGGGAAAGTCTATTACTTTCCTAATTGGGAATATTAATTAATTGATAGGAGATCAATTATTTGGACTTTTACTTAATCATGTTGGATTAATTAATTAATGGACCTAGTAGAGTCCAAGGATTTTATTTAATTAAAGGCATGTGCCAAAAATTAAATGAAATTAAATAAATAATTGGGCTAATAATAATGAAGGTTGGACTTTAATTATTATATAATGTTTAATTAAATGGTGGGACTATATATTTAAATAGGAGTCAAGAATTAAATTAAGAGAGAGAAAATTCTTGGACTTCAATGCTTGTTCTAGGTGTGTTGGACGAAAATAATAGGAGAGGAATTAAATCCTCTCCAAGTCGCGTGATATAGGAGTACCAAGGAAATATTTAGGAGAGAGAAAAGAAATTAGTTGACTTGTTAACTAAGTTCCTTGTTTTTAGAAAACTGCTTAATTGAGTTTGTATAGGATTAGATGAAAGTCAGATCTTGGAGATTTGATTTCATCTTGTCTTCTAAGTAAACTAAACTTATGAGTTTCTCTACTAATTTGTGTGTTAAGAAAAGCACACGCACACTTTTTCACATAGTGAATTTCGTCCACTACACAAAGAAAGGAGAAACATTTTGTGTTCTATTTTTCTCACCATGGCCGTCCCTAGCTTTAGTATTTAGACAAGATTTTGCTCATGTGTCGAGCTTAATTTTTCGCATATAATATTCCAACATTCATATATAAGCTTAGATTAGATCTAGAATAATTATATAGGCTAGCACCATATATATAATTATGGGAAATTATACGAAGGTGTAGATACATCTTAGAGGCGAGACGTTTGGATCGCTTTTACCAGAGATACAAAAGGAACAAAAATCAGAGTCGGGAATTCATGAAAGGTGACGGATTTTTGTTCGGGTTAATTGATCAGAAACTTGTACGAGGAAAATAGTGCGAAAGGTACTACGCGTAGATTATTTCTTCGTAGCTTTTATATATTAGTTTGATTAAACCGGCCATAATCCTGTTTTGGGGTAGGAATTTAAATTTTTTAATATTCCGCTGTGCTAACCTAACACGGGGATTGCCCAACCCAACAATGGTATCAGAGACTAGTTAGTTTAATCGAACTAATTTATGTATTTTTTATGCTTTATTTAATTTTATACAATTTAAATTTGAGCATATCAAATCAAGATGTCTTTTGTCTATCGTATTAATTGCAAAGTTATTGGGATTTCATTATTTTGATTTAAATCTCGCTGAATTTAAATTCAAGATAAAATTTGGTATCAAGAAATATGAAATATATATCTTTTGTATATATATTGTGCACGTGTGTGTGGCGGACGAGAAAGTAGTAGATTTGGAATCTGCTAATTTCATTTGGTCTTTGTGCGTGATGTGTACGGCATGGTGATATAGGATACTGAATATATATCAACTGTATATATATCTCAAATCAAAGAAGGGGAAGGTGGGTGGGGTGGGGGGGGGGGGGGGGGGGTGGGAGCCCCGACCCCCTCAATTTTGAGAAAAAAAAACATTTGCCCTACAAAATTTCAATTTTTCACAGTTTGCAGGCCTATATTTTTTATTTATGACATTTCGTCCCTTTAAAATTTAAAAATATTAAGGTTTTCCTAATTTTTTACATTCGTTCCCTCAACCTCTGAACCCTGGCTACGTCCCTGATCTCAATATATTTTGAGCCTCCAAATATCAACCCAATAGGAATTGGCAAGATATTCTTTTCTGATATGCTTGGAGTATATCTTAAAAGTAGACCATGCAAATTCAAAGCACCAACTTTCTCAAGCAATTTGGATTGCATGTGTAGTGGCCAAAACAAAAAAAAGCCCACACGTTATTTCCTTTTTGAGGAAAAGGCGTGCACAGTAGCCGTATATGGGCCGAACAATTGGATTTGGAATTCAATTGAATTAGTCAAACATTAATATGTTTTAAAAATATTAAGCACGGAATATTAAACATATAAGGATTCGTTTGGTTTGAAAGACGGGATAAACTTGATAAGATAGATACATTGGGATTGCACTGTTCACATATGGATTTATCAATCTGTCAAGTTGTTTGGTATGTAGGATTATATTTTCAGTTAATCCTACATTTAGTCCTATCTTACATTTTGAATATTGGGTTGTTTATATGACAAAGTTGAATTTACACATATAACCTTGAGTACATGTCATAACATTGGAGGACAAATTAGTTAAAGAAAAATGCTTTTAAGGGGTAAAATCGGAAATCAAACTTTTTAATTTGCTACCCAACAAGTTGGATTAAATTATCTCACTCCCTTGGTAGGATAAGTTATCACCTAAATCAAAGATAAAAATCCGGACCGTGAATCAATCATGGGCCCTGATCTATAATACCAAACGCATTAATAGGTTAGATTAAATAATCTATCAACCTTTATCAAACAAACCAAACGAGTCTTAAACATATTAAACGTCGGGACAACAAAGTTGAATGTAGATGCAGCATTTACCTTGAACAGAAGATCGGTAAGCACAGCTGGCATAGGCGGGGTCCTACGAGATAGAAACGACATGTGCATTCAAGGTTTTCAAGGTAGGTCGACAAAGAGCTCACGTTTAGGTGCCGAGTTGCATGGATTCATGGAAGGCTTGAGAATGGCATGGGAATTAAGGATTGGAATTCTCATCCTGGAGACAGATTGTTTAGAAGCTTAAAGAGCTATCACTGATGCCTTTTTTATTCATCGAAACTTCGATATGACATCACAGATTAGAGATCTTCTCTGGTGTCAATGGCATGTCCAAGTCAACCACATTCTGAGGGAGGCAAATCAAGTAGCCGACCAGCTTGCGAAGTGGGGATGGAACCAAAATATAACGCGTGTATTCACGCTGGAGTTTGGTGGTGTAGGAATTATGAAAAATCCTGTAGACTACCAAACACTTCAACAAGGAGCAGGGGAATTTTCTTGGAAAATGTGGTAACTCCACGGTAGCATGGTGGCAGCGGCGGGCGTAGCAGGGTTGTGCCGCGCCGCTATGCATGGGGCGGCCCAATGGCTAGGGTAACCCCATTCTAGTTGTTTCTTGATTATTTTCTGAATAATTGAATTTTTTTCTAATATTATTTCTAAAATTGGATTTTGTAAATAGATTAATTTTGGGGTTTAAAAAATTTATTTTTGAAAAATATTATTTTTGAACAGATAAAATTTTAATTTCTGAAGAATTGAATTTTTCGGAAATTGGTAATTATTTTGGTTTGACAAATTATAATTTTGGAAATTATTTATTTCAAGCCTAGAAAGTAATTTTAATGAAAAATGTTGATCCCAAGTGGCATACGAAAGGGTCTAGGAGGGAGGGGGGGTAGACCGTTAAATTCTTTTCGAATTTTTAGATTTGCTTTAGAAAGATAACTTAGACACTAGGTTTGAGTGCTTGTTCAATATGGATCGGGCGCTCAACGCTTATATCAGGATTAGCACACCGAAAAATTTGTACCAGTCTCTTAGTATGAATAAATAGGCACTTAGAAAGTGCTTAGTTGCTCTAGAGATTTAAGAAGGTATGCTTTATGATAATGTAAGAAGATAATAACGAATAAAGCAATAAAACATTAAGAAAAGAAGACACGAGAATTGTAAGGTTCACTGGCTTTATGTAATCCCAATTATGTTCTTTTATTCCTTTCCACACAGGAGGAATGCACTATAATGAATCACAAAGCTTCACAAAGACAGCTTCAACACAATAGCAAATGGTGAAGACTTGATCTCGATTTCCCTGATCTCAAAGATTTCAACTCGGCTAAGATCTGCTTCTGACAAGCTTCTATCATGCAGAAATACTGCTTTGTCTTGAACAACTTCGTCACATAGATTGAAGAGGTTGATGGGTTTTATCAAGGGTTGTTTGATTTGAAAAGTTCAAACACTTTTGGAATATCTATTTAGAAATGATAGTTCTTCTATGAAGAGGTAAGAGATATTGGTTTGGTTGTAGAGATGTATGAGCTCAAAGATATTTTGGCTGTAGAGGTTTTGAGCTTTTAGGGATAGATTTCAACAGCGTAAGTGTATATCAAGCTTTAATAATTTTTCTCGGTGTTTAGGGTTGAGCTGTGAGGATCTATTTATAGACTTTCTCGGGATTTGTCCCTTGGACACAAGCAGGAGTGTGTTTAACACGAGGCGCGTGACTTAGTCTTTTTCTGACATCTCCGAAAATTCTGCTGCACAGAGTTGGTAGCAGACCTACTTTGAGTTGACAGCCAATGGGGAAGGCTTATCCGTACGTCAATAGTCCTTATCACATTTAATGCTCTTATCAAGTATTTAATACATTTGGATTTAATTCCCATTGGAATTAAATGTCTGTTGAATGTTGCAATTAAGTGTTTATTGACTTCAGATTTAATTCAGGTGAAAACAGGCGCTTGTGGTATGATCACCTAGAATGATTCTTAAGCACTTGATAGTCGCTTAGCGAATCTCTTATCTTCAAAGTCTCCAGACGCTGATCTTTGGTTGCACTTTGATAGACTGACCTAGAATTCTATCATAGCTCAAGTGCTAGATGCTAGTCTAAAAGTATAAAGATAAAAAGCCTTATACTGAAAATTACAACTCGATAACTTTAAATTCTTAGACATATTCTAAAAAAGATAAACTTACATAATCTAATAAAGAAAATTATTTTGGTTTGAAAAATTATAATTTTGGAAATTATTTATTTCAAGCCTAGAAAGTAATTTTAATGAAAAATCCAAATTTATCCAATATAAGTAATTTAAATTAGACATTAGATAGGTAAATTTTGGATATTGCATATTATGTGGCTAGACATATTTTTATGTGATAGGATGAACCACTAGCGTAGTCTAGTATTTAATTTTCAATGTATGTAATTTCTATGGATTGTAAAAATAGTCAGTTTGGCTTTTTTCTGTCTTTAGCTCAGTAGTTTGTAATTAGTATTAGTCTATGTAATCATGAAGACAAAAAAAGAAGACGAAGGCCAAATCGAAGACTTGTATGCAGTGGCGATTTATTGTAATAGTTAGGTTATTTTTATTTCCTAGAAGTCCAGCACACTTGGCCTTTGTGGGTTGATTAGGTTAGGGCTCGAAGTGGTTCATCATAATTTACCGCTTTGCGGTAGCTTATTTTTCTATCTATATATATGATGTGTTTGGAGTGCATGCATATAATAAAAAATTAAACAAGATAAATTTAATCTGGTGAGACCTATATTATGTTTTAATTCCATCCCAAGAAAATATTAGGCCCATATAGAATTGTAATTGCATTTCTATTCCATGCCTTCCATAATAAGTGATAACATGTGAAGTGTCGTTTAGGCTAAGTAAATCACTGATATAATTGGGGATTAACTTAATCAAGATAGGCTGTGATTGTCACTAAGCATAGAGATGCTCTGTGGGATCTAATCACTCATCTTGCACTCATATAATTGGGGCGATGAACTGAGAGGATTGATGATGAAATATTTGATGGGTTTGTCCTAATGTTGAGGTAGCATATTGGACACCCATATAATTGGGTCATATGTGAAAGATGATGTAAAACGATCTTGAGCATCATCCAACGAGGTGAAAATTAATTTTTCTTCTAGTTAAATAAATCGAGCACATTCATATAATTGGGGTAATTTGATTAATTTAGTTACATCTCAAGCCCACTAAGGGAAATTAATTTTTCTTCTAGTTCTATCCAGAGGATGGTGGAGTTTGGAAAAATAGTGGGAGACTTGTACAATTAAAGACCAAATTGTATAGGGGCTTAATTTTATAGTTCAATGCTTTTTGGTCTTGCCTCATTATATTAGACATAATTTAGAACCAATCCATCAAATCTAGAATAGAACCTAACCATAACTTAACCGATCCCAACCAATATGATTAGAACACCGCAACTTAGAAATTGTCCTTCAATTATGAGAATAGGAAGATGTGTAGGACACATTGAAAATTCCTAGTCTCCAATTACTTAGAGTAAATGTTGAAGCCACCATTAGGGAGACAAGCCAATGTTAAGTAGTTAATTCATCTTCATACAAAGGCATTATATGCCTAAGGAAAATGAATGAAGAACAACTAAGCGGCTAAAAGGCAAAGGTGGAAATGGAAGGGGGTGTTAAAGTCGATCATATGCTATAAAATTTGCGAGATGGGAACATTTAATAGGAAGGTTAGATAATCAACCCAAACATATGACACATAATGATTAAGTCATATCTCTAAAGAAAGGTTCAAGAGAGGGCAAGAGAGCTACTCATGAATCTTGTCTTAAAGGGAAATGACTAAATATTCGTTTGCTAGGCAAATGGGCATGTATATGTTGCACTATATAGCAATACTAGAAATCTTCTTACTTCATGGAGTACATTAGATGTACTAAGCCTAAAACCTTTGATAGGATTGCAGGTGTTTAGAGATGAAGTAGAGAAATGTACGAAGTATCAGGAATCCTTCATTGGATGAAGAGAAGAATACTTGTTCAAGTCATTATCTAAGAAAGAATGGATTCTTTCACATTAAGACTCTGCTGACAAGCCTCATTCAAATGGGGTAGTTGAGTGAACGAGTTGAATTTTATTCGATACTATTCAGTCCATGGTGAGTCATACTGGCCTTCTTCTTTATTCTAAGGTTATAACCTAGAACTAATATAATAGCCTATATGTTGAATAGGATATTGTAAGAGTGTATACCCATAGGCGCATTACGGTATGGTTAGACCATCTTCATACAAATGTCTTAGAATATGAAGATGTTAGTGGATGACAAGATGGATCTAGGATCCAACTTGTTAAAGGTTTGTGAGATATCCAAAATGATATTATGGATATCATTTTTACAATCCTTTAAAACAAAGTTTTGTTTTGAGGAAATGCCACCTTCTCGGAGAAGGAAATCCTATTGGATAAGAATGGCGAAGATTATAGAACTTGAGGAAACTCGAGAACCACAAACCAACCTATGACCGTAGTATAGCCTGAGACAAAAGCCATAAGTACTTAACCTCCAAGAAGATCTAGTAAAATCTCGAGACAATCTTAGAGGTTGATCTCTTGCTTGAAAGCAACGAGGAGGAACTTCCATAGGAATGAAATCCAAAAGTGGGAAGTTGGACATTGATTCAGGAAATTAGCTAGAAATCTTAAAGTTTGAGATGAACTCCATATATTCCAACGAGGTTAGATCTTGGTGGGCCCACTTAGAGGTGTTACACCTAATTGGCTACGAGTGGAGCCCACAGCAAAAGCTTGGAAGAAATAGAGAGGTGACAACCTATAAAGCATGCCACGTGAAAAAGGATGAAATCCTTTTGATAGTGGGGATGCTAAAATTCATTCGAATTCTTCTAGCTAAATCTACATATCTATTATGTATTGTAGTTGAATTCAGAAACCATTTCTTTAATAGTGATTAAGAAGTAAACCTTTGTGGATCAGCCAAAAGGGTTTCGCATTCAAGATACATAAGCACAAGATGTGTTAACTACTGAGTTCTTATGACAAACTCAAGTAAGCATCCCGAGGCTTACAAAACATTTTTTGATGAAATCATAGTCTTATGGGTTTCATGCAAAACGTTGGAAGAATAAGTGTACAAAAAGGCTAGTGGGAGTACAAGTAAAGTTATGGTGCTTTGAGTTAAAGCATCCTACTAAATGGAAAATGAAGTAGGGATGTTGAAATTAACAAAAGCAAGGCTATCCACAAATTCTCCAAGGAAGAATTTTGGAGAAGCATCCATGTACTTAGAATTTGGAGATACCGAGAAAAGCTAGAGTGGGATGCGGGGACTCTTCCTAATCCTTGTACATAGAAAAGGGAAACTAAAGAGATTTAGTAAAGGAGAAAATCCAAGAAAGAATTCCTGCCTATAGAGACAAAACATTACCTTCGAAGTCTATGTCACCTTAGACATTAGAGGAAAGCATAATGATGTCTCATATACTTGTTGTGCTAATCATAGGCGACACAATGTATGAAATTCTATATACATGGGTCGACTTTTCTAATACAATGGGAGTGCATGGAAATACTAGTCAAGACCAGTGATAGTCACTGGACAGCCATGAAGACTATCCTTAAAGTACCATAGAGGACTAAGGATTTCTTCACTAGAAAATGGCATAGAGAATAGGAAATAGAGTGTCGAGAGACTCTAATTTCTTTTTTGGGAGACCTTAGGTTAAAATTCTATTTTTGTAAGTATCTTCGTATGGTGAGTTGAAAGATTCCAAGCAAGAAAGCTTCACTGAGTCTGCCATGAAGAGGGGAACAAAGCTGAAATGGTGTACATACTCCATGTATGTAGCCACAATGGACGAATCCCATTGAGGAAAGACTAGAATGGTGGAGCAGTGACTTGGATAGGGTCGAAGCAATCCAATACCACGATTTCCACCATTGAATTGGATGTTTGGACAAGGAACACCCTTAAGTGGGAGTAATTCCATTCATTGTTGATCAAGTACTAGGTACTATGATAGAGTCAAGAATTACGTGTTTTATAGTCCTTTAGTTGCATGATTTTCATAGAATTTAGTATGATTTTATACCACATATACATGTAATGTGTTTATTTTGAGTATCCAGGTATAAATCATAGCATTGGAGACAAAAGGATGAAAGCAGCAGAAAGATGGAATTTCAGAGCAAAAAGTCGAGGAGCTAACGTTCGAACGTGGAACATCAGGATGTTTGAACGTGAAGAGATGTTACGCCCGAACATTGAGAGAGATCACACACGAATGTGAGCAGGTGTAACATTCGAACGTGTGTGTCGGCAGAATAGTTTTGGAAATTGACACGCTAAAAGCTAACGTGCTTGGTAGCAAGTGCACTAGTCGTGTGTAGTAATAAATGGACGGTAAGTCCGGATTGTCGAACCACAAGGACTTGAATTCTAGTTTAAGATTTGTAATGAAGTGAATAAACAAAGTAAGAATAAATTCAAATAAAATTTGTAAAGAATAAGAACAAAGATGAGCATGTGATTTAAAACCAATTATAAAGGGAGACTAAGGCACATGCTAGGTTCAAATTGATCAAATATACTTATAAAGGTTCTTGTTGAAGGATTACACTTATATTGTTATGGTGAGAGATCTGAGAGTAGAGAATAACCGATGTCTCGCGTATAAACTCCTATGCTTAGATCGTGATTTCTCAAATATTCCTATCCGGAAATCTAACCACTAAACATGCATTAACGTACTAGAGTTCACTCGATTAGAATCGAACAACTTTACCCGGGAATCTTTACCTATGTCTAGGGAAATTCCTCATTAGTTGCGGGTCATGATGTGAATTTCTTGCACCCTAAGTCAATTTTCTCCCGAAATATTCACCTAGGCATAAGATTCTAACATATAGTGATCAAGTATATACAGATAGGAAAAAACACAAATTCACATCACATAACAATATAAGAATAACCTCAACAATCATCTATTATAAGCATATATCACAATTTGACCTTACATGGTCTTAGTCTTATGAATTTAGTTCATGATAGATAATATGAGAAACAATAATGAATAAATACACATGTTCATAGACATGAATGAAATGAAAAGGCTATAAAAACTCCCTCTAATTGAACAATGATGGAACTCCAAGTGAATATTCCTTCTCATATGATGATCAAGAACTTTTCTCTCCCATCTTTTCTTCTATATGGATCGGTCACTCCCTCACTTCTTTCGTTCCAAGAATCTGAAATTGATAGTGAATGATGAAGAGTATGGGTTCCCCCTCCTTTTATAGCCAAAATTCCACTAAAGTATGCATTAAGAATTCCCATTAAAGTTCCCCAATGAGAATTCCACCTAAGGTAATGCTTAAAGTTTGGCTTTTAACAATCCAACCAGCTAAAAAATGCTGAACTTTCGGCCCTTAAGCATTCCACCAAGCATAACCATGTGAAAGCTTCAACAAAACACATGCATGCTGCCATTTTCTTGCTTTCCAGCGCAGTCTTAGTATTTTCCTCATAACCTTCTCCACAGATCTCCGAATTGGATAATTCAAGTCCCCATGTGCAGATACGACATAGATCTAAAACGGTTCAGAAGGACACTTTGTCCAATTCGGTTTCTAAGTATACCGAAATTACGTTTCAACATGGAGGTTGTTTTTGATTTGGCGCCCATAAAGTAAATCTACCAAAAAACACAATTATGACAACCCCTCAACACATGTGCTGAATTATGGCCAAAAGTGATTCCTAACCATCATATAATGCTGGAATTTAGGCTGAAAGAGAGTAACATTCGGACTATCCATGCCTAGGCTTGACTAGGAGGGCGTTGGGGCGTATCCTGGCACATGTACATCTCTGTTCGGCGCAGCAATCGTATTTCCTTCACAATTCTCTCTATAAACCTCCGATTTGGATGTTTCAAGTTCCCATTTGAATCTAAGACATACATCTAAAACTTTGTAGAAGGAAACCTTGTCTAATTCTGTCTCGAAATGTACGAAAATATCGCTCGAATGTGATAGGAGATGCATAATCCGCCTAGGTGTTGAAAAACATGTTTGAACTTGTTTTGTACATCGTTTTTCTTCCCTTTTCTTCATGTACTCTCATTTATTACCTGTATTCACTTAACACACCTATTAAATGCAAATGTGACATGATTTAGGCAATAAGTGAATCCAAATCATAAGAATTACGGGCTTAAAAACACGTAAAAACACTTCTTATCAACACCCCCAAACTTATCAATTGCTCGACCTCGAGCAATAAGAGCTATAAGGCAAAATCAACATCATTAAATGGGAGAAAACAAAACAACTAACTAACTCACTTTCGTGGAGTAAACGATTGCACTTAGCGGGTGCAACAAGCCTTTAAACCTTTGAGTTACCTCAAAGGACGAGTTATAGTCTCGTGAGGGTTTGCATACGATATACCCACAAAATCTAACAAATTTTCAATCCCAACCAAATCAACACATCTCAATATGATCAACATGAATGAATGGCATAAAATCAAGCTTTTAAAGTTCTCAAATATATATATACATATCAACTACTTTTGCTCATGTGACACCAATACTTGAAACGACTCCCTAGGGTGTAGTGAAAAATAAATCTAGGGTATTATAGTCGAGAGGCATCCTTACCAAATTTTGGACATTAATCCTATATCTATCAACTTTTGATCAAACACAAGGCACAAGAATTATAGAAAATCTCATAGCCATTTAATTTCATTATCTCAAATATTCAACGTTCAATTCATATGAATTTTCCATTAAACTTCATTAAGGCCAGATCATGTGCAATGTTTTATTCCATTAGGCTTTCTATGACACCCATGTAGCAAGCTTTAGACCAATGACTCCCAAACTAGATAGTTTTGGGGCATTAAGTGTAGTGACACTCCTAAGGATTTAATCACTCGAGTGTCAAAGGGCACGAAATAAAACTAGATCTTTTAAACAATTCACTTCTTTTAGCTTGAGCAAAGCTCAAATTAGCATAATAGTACAGTATATAGGCATGAAATGTTTCACCTCCGGTACGTATTAGCCTGACCACTTTTGGTCATACCAAAATTCAGCCTTTTCAATTCATTGTTTAGCATATAAAATTACTACTCAACTTATAACCTTATGAAAAATCTAAGTTAATATTTCCGGGAAAAATTCCTTAAGTGTCTCAAGACGGTTATTCTCTCAACTCCTCTACCTTCAATTTAAGTGCATTGTGAATCATCTAAAGAATCAATTCTAGTCTAAGGTCTCCACAAACAATTTCAACGATATATATATTCCATTAAATTCAAATTATTTCAAGAATTCATGCCATTTTTCAAGTTAATCAATTTAAATGCATCAAATGGAAAGAATATAGCATTTAAACAGGATATCATACAAACTTGACCCAAAACTCAAGTTAAAAATTAGGATTGTATTTTCAATATTCAAAATAAATACTAAATACTCTTCTACCCCCAAACTTAAATCCAACATTGTCCCCAATGTTGTTACAACAAGCATACACAAAGGTAAAAGAACACTTACAACCAAGGATATTTAAGAACATCCTTAAGCTTCCAATGCAATCTTACAAAGTTTCTCCTCTTATCGAGTAAAATAAGAATCTCTAAACGTGGGGTCCAAATGTGCATCATATCTAACACTTCAACTTTTTAAACCATCAAGCATAAGAAAAACATACATGCCAAAAGTGCATGCTTGAACACAACAAAAAGAAACAAACTAAACAAAAGAAAAACGAAAGCAAAAAGAAAAGAAAACTTACAAACTTGGGTTGCCTCCCAAGAAGCGCTAGTTTAGAGTCGGTAGCTAGATTTGAGATAAAGAATCGCTAAGGATCCCGGAGGAGAATGGTCACTTTATCCCTCGACCCGTCAATCCCAATGTAATGCTTTAACCTTTGGGTGTTTGTCATGAAGGTTCGTCCCTTATTCGTTATAAATTCAATGGCACCGGAAGCATAAACACGAGATACAACAAACGGTCCCGACCATTTTGACTTGAGCTTCCCAGGAAAAATTCGAAGGCGAAAATTGTATAGTAAAACCTTGTCTCCTTCATGAAATTCCCGGGGAATAATACGCTTATCATGCCATGCTTTCGTTCGCTCCTTGTAAAGCTTGGCGTTCTCATACGCTTGATGGCGCCATTCCTCAAGTTCGTGTAATTGGAGTAATCGCTTGGTACCTACGATTTGAGAATCAAAATTTAGAAATTTAATAGCCCAAAAAGCGCGATGTTCAAGCTCAACCGGTAAGTGACATGCTTTTCCAAAGACGAGGTGATATGGGGACATGCCAATCGGAGTTTTAAACGCGGTTCTATATGCCCACAAGGCGTCATCTAGTTTAAGGGACCAATCTTTTCTAGATGCGTTAACCGTTTTTTCAAGAATGCGTATAATCTCCCGATTCGACACCTCCACTTGACCACTCGTTTGGGGATCATATGTGGTTGAGATTTTATGCCGTACCCCGTACTTGTTCAATAAGTGCTCGAATTGTTTGTTACAAAAATGGGTGCCCCCGTCACTAACGATTGCTCTAGGAGTTCCAAAACGAGTGAAAATCCTTTTTCTTAAAAATCGAGTAACCACCCGAGCATCGTTAGTTGGTAAAGCCTCGGCTTCGACCCATTTGGAGACATAGTCGACCGCAACAAGAATATACTTATTGGAACAAGAACTAGGGAAGGGTCCCATAAAATCAATACCCCACACATCAAATAGTTCACATTCAAGCATGTTATTCAATGGCATTTCGTGTCTTTTAGAGATGTTACCTGTTCGTTGACACCTATCACAAGATTGAACATACAAGAATGCATCTTTAGAAAGAGTAGGCCAAAAGAAACCTGATTGAAGCACTTTAGCCACTGTTTTAGAGGGTCCAAAGTGACCACCTACTGACATATCATGACAATGGGCGAGAATTGATGTTATTTCCTCCTCGGGGATACATCGTCGAATGAGGCCATCTGCACAAATCTTAAATAGATATGGTTCATCCCACAAATATCGCTTCACATCAAATAGGAATTTCTTCTTTTGATGATAAGTGATATCCGGAGGAAGAACTCCCGTGACAAGATAATTTGCATAATTGGCATATCAAGGAGCATCATTATGAAGTATAGCATACAATTGCTCATCGGGAAACTCCTCACAAATAGGTTTATCAAACACGCACTCAGGGTTAGGAACCTCTATCCTAGACAAGTGGTCGGCAACAACATTTTCTACTCCTTTCTTATCCTTAATTTCTACGTCAAATTCTTGAAGAAGTAAAATCCACCTAATGAGTCTAGGTTTGGCATCCTTTTTGGCAAGCAAGTATTTTAATGCGGAGTGATCGGTGTACACAATTACTTTATTCAAAATGAGATAAGCATGGAACTTGTCAAATGCAAATACTATGGCTAGTAATTCTTTTTCCGTGGTTGCGTAATTCATTTGTGCATCATTTAAAGTCTTACTAGCATAGTAGATGGTTTGAAATACCTTATCCTTCCTTTGGCCAAGGACCGCACCCACCGCGGTGTCACTAGCATCACACATCAATTCGAAGGGCAAACTCCAATCGGGAGGTGCCATGATGGGAGCGGATATCAATAGCTCCTTAAGAGTCATGAAGGCCTGTAAAAAAAGGGAATCAAAATTGAATGGTGCATCTTTGACAAGCAAGTTAGATAACGGCTTTGCAATTTTGGAAATTTTTTTGATAAATCGCCTATAGAAGCCGGCATGACCAAGAAAGCTCCTTACGGCTTTCACCGATGTAGGTGGAGGAAGCTTTTCTATGACCTCAATCTTGGCTTGGTCCACTTCAATCCCTTTTTGAGAGATTTTGTGGCCTAGCACAATCCCTTCCCGGACCATAAAATGACATTTTTCCCAATTCAAAACAAGATTTGTTTCCTCACAGCGTTTTAGAACACGATCCAAATGATCAAGACATGTGTTAAATGAGGTTCCAAAAACAGAAAAATCATCCATAAAAATCTCAAGGAATTCTTCAACCATGTCATGAAAGATCGCCATCATACATCGTTGAAATGTGGTCGGGGCATTGCATAATCCAAACGGCATCCGCCTATAAGCAAACGTGCCATAGGGACAAGTGAAAGTTGTTTTCTCTTGGTCCTCGGGGGCTATGGCAATTTGGTTATAGCCGGAATACCCATCTAGAAAATAATAAAAATCATGTCCGGCTAACCTTTCAAGCATTTGGTCAATGAATGGGAGGGGGAAATGGTCCTTACGAGTGGCATCATTTAACTTGCGATAATCTATACATACACGCCACCCAGTAAGCATTCGAGTAGGGATTAATTCATTGTTCGCATTTTCTATCACAGTTATTCCGCCCTTCTTGGGTACTACTTGAGTCGGGCTTACCCATGCACTATCAGAGATAGGATAGATTATACCTGCGTCGAGTAGTTTTATAACCTCTTTCTTTACCACCTCTTGTATTTGTGGATTTGACCGTCTTTGTGGTTGGCGTGTAGGTTTTGCGGACTCCTCCATGAGTATTTTGTGCATGCACACCGCTGGACTTATGCCTTTTATATCCGCAATTTTCCACCCGAAGGCCTTCTTGCTGGCCTTCAAAACTCTCATGAGTCGCTCCTCCTGTTCTCCTGTCAAAAAAGATGAGACAATTAAAGGTAGAGTCTCATTATCATTTAAAAATACATATTTCAAATGTAATGGTAATGGTTTAAGCTCAAGGATAGGGGTCTCTTCGATAGAAGGGCGAGGAGGAGCCAAGAGTGATCTTTCTAATTTTTCAGCTCCAATGACGTGGTAAAGAGGTGGCTTCTCTACGCTAAACATGGTTTCCAATTGTTCTTCACTCACTGAATCGACATCCATAGATTTGGAAAGACATGTCTCCAATGGGTCATCTACCATTTGTGCCTGAAAAGTCTCATCAATCAACATATCAAATACATCGATGCGTAAACATGAGTCAGGATCACATGGGTGTTTAAGCACTTTAAAAACATCAAAGGTGACCTTTTCATCTCCCACATTTAAGGTTAGCTTACCATTGGCAATATCAATTACCGCCTTACCAGTGGCTAGGAATGGTCTTCCTAGGATCAGGGGTACCTCAACATCTTCCTCCATATCAAGGACCACAAAGTCAACCGGGAAGTAGAACTTGTCGACTTGAACGATCACATCTTCGATTATTCCTCGTGGCCTCTTGATTGATCTATCGGCAAGTTGGAGGCTCATTGAAGTCGGCTTTGGATTGCCAAGGCCCAACTTTTTGAAAAAAGAGTACGGGAGGAGGTTGATGCTAGCCCCCGAGTCACACAAAACTTTTTCGAAGGATAATGGCCCAATCGTGCAAGGAATAGTGAGACTCCCGGGGTCTTCCAGTTTCATTGGTAATTTATTAAGCAATACGGCGGAGCATTCCTCTGTTAGACACACCGTTTCGTTTTCCACCCACTTTTGTTTGTTAGATAAAATATCCTTGAAAAACTTCACGTAATTTGGCATTTGTAAAATAGCGTCAATAAAAGGAATATTAATTCTAACCTCACGAAGAACCGACAAGATCCGGAGGAAACTTGGATCCATCTCCTTCTTTTTCTTTCTATGTGCATTTGGAAATGGAAGACGGATCTCGATGGGAGGATGCGTTGGAGTTGAAGGGCCAGCTGTGGAAGATACTAGACGGGCGCTCGGGCGCGAGAGTGCGAAGCACTTGTTCACTGCTGGTGGGTTCCGGCGCCTGGGCGTGGCAATCGGGGCGCTCAGGCGAGGAAGTGCGAACAGCATCATTGACTACCTGTTTGCCACTTCTTAAGGTAATGGCGTGGCATTGCTCCTTCGGGTTCTTTTCAGTGTCACTTGGTAAAGTTCCCGGGGCTCTCTCGCTGATCGTCTTTGCCATTTGACCCATTTGTGTCTTTAAATCCTTCATGTCCATCATTATATCCTTCATCATAGTACGGAGTTCGTTGATTGCTGAATCCGATTTCTTTATTTGTTCATCGAGACGCTCATCGGTTGTAAGAGGTCTTACTTGCCTTTGTATATGAGGATTACCTTGTCTTTGAGCTTGGTTATTGTTGAATGGGGGCCTTGGTGCTTGATAGACGCCGGGATGGGCATTTTGTGCCGGATTGGGCCTCCTTGGAAAATTTTCGGGCACATGGAAGTTCAATTGAGGTCGATTGGCATTTCCAACATAGTTTACATTGCCAACCATTGTTTCCAAAGCAACTTCTTCGCCCAACTCTTGAACACAAGCAATCTTTTTAGTGGGTGTGACTTCTTAATCATCGGGATAGAGTTCATCTTCCCGGGCTAATTGCTCAATCTTGTCCCACACACTTTGGCAATCGAGCCCAAGGAGATCACCACCGGCGCCGGCATTGAGCCTATTTCGGATGCGCGATCGGACTCCATCATGGAATCATAGTACTTGCTCGCTCAACTTTAGGTTGTGATCCGGGTATTTTCGGAGCATGTTTTTATATCTAGCCCATGCCTCGGCTAAGGAATCATAATTCCCTTGCTTAAACTCTTTAATGTTGCTCCTTAGCTCGTTGATTTTGGAGGGTGGAAAGAATTTGCTCAAAAAGGCATCAACCAATTGTCCCCATGTTGTGATGGATTGGGGTGGTAGAGACTTGTAGCACATGGTCGCCCTTTCCTTTAATGAGAAGTGGAAGACTCTTAGACGAATTGCATCAAGATCATGTGGATGAAATTGGGTAGTCATGAGAGTGTCGTCTAAAGTCTCCAAATGCTCATGAGGTGATTCATGGGGCTCTCCATAGAAGGGTTCGCTTTGCACCATGCTAAAGATGTGTGACGGAATGTGATAATTTGGTGCATAGAAATTTGGAAAGATCACGGGTCCCGGTATGGTGTGGAACCTTGGAGGTAGACTTTCCCGGACCGATGGAAGTCTTTGAGGAGGTGCCGGTTGCATAGCGTGGAATAGATTTTGCAACCATTCCTTGTTTTCTAGGAGATTTATGTCGGGAAAATTCCCATTTGGATTTAGATTGTCAGCCATTTCTCGAGCTCGTATACTAGATCGAAGAACACGCTCTATATCTGGCTCAAAATTGTATAGAGGCTCGTTAGAAGAGCGGGTCATGCACCACAAATTGCACCTAACAATTAAACACAAGAATAAAATTAGAATAATAAAATAAAAGAAAGGTTAGAAACAAACGAAAAACTAAGAATTATGAAAATTTAAACGAAAAATCAAAAACTAAAATAAACAAGTCCCCGGCAACGGCGCCAAAAACTTGACACGCTAAAAGCTAACGTGCTTGGTAGCAAGTGCACTAGTGATGTGTAGTAATAAATGGACGGTAAGTCCGGATTGTCGAACCACAAGGACTTGAATTCTAGTTTAAGATTTGTAATGAAGTGAATAAACAAAGTAAGAATAAATTCAAATAAAATTTGTAAAGAATAAGAACAAAGATGAGCAAGTGATTTAAAACCAATTATAAAGGGAGACTAGCACATGCTAGGTTCAAATTGATCAAATATACTTATAAAGGTTCTTGTTGAAGGATTACACTTATATTGTTATGGTGAGAGCTCCGAGGGTAGAGAATAACCGATGTCTCGCGTATAAACTCCTATGCTTAGATCGTGATTTCTCAAATATTCCTATCCGGAAATCTAACCACTAAACATGCATTAACGTACTAGAGTTCACTCGATTAGAATCGAACAACTTCACCCGGGAATCTTTACCTATGTCTAGGGCAATTCCTCATTAGTTGCGGGTCATGATGTGAATTTCTTGCACCCTAAGTCAATTTTCTCCCGAAATATTCACCTAGGCATAAGATTCTAACATATAGTGATCAAGTATATGCAAGATAGGCAAAAACACAAATTCACATCACATAACAATATAAGAATAACCTCAACAATCATCTATTATAAGCATATATCACAATTTGACCTTACATGGTCTTAGTCTTATGAATTTAGTTCATGATAGATAATATGAGAAACAATAATGAATAAATACACATGTTCATAGACATGAATGAAATGAAAAGGCTATAAAAACTCCCTCTAATTGAACAATGATGGAACTCCAAGTGAATATTCCTTCTCATATGATGATCAAGAACTTTTCTCTCCCATCTTTTCTTCTATATGGATCGGTCACTCCCTCACTTCTTTTATTCCAAGAATCTGAAATTGATAGTGAATGATGAAGAGTATGGGTTCTCCCTCCTTTTATAGCCAAAATTCCACTAAAGTATGCATTAAGAATTCCCATTAAAGTTCCCCAATGAGAATTCCACCTAAGGTGATGCTTAAAGTTTGGCTTTTAAGATTCCAACCAGCTAAAAAATGCTGAACTTTCGGCCCTTAAGCATTCCACCAAGCATAACCATGTGAAAACTTCAACAAAACACATGCATGCTGCCATTTTCTTGCTTTCCAGCGCAGTCTTAGTATTTTCCTCACAACCTTCTCCACAGATCTCCGAATTGGATGATTCAAGTCCCCATGTGCAGATACGACATAGATCTAAAACGGTTCAGAAGGACACTTTGTCCAATTCGGTTTCTAAGTATACCGAAATTACGTTTCAACATGGAGGTTGTTTCTGATTTGGCGCTCATAAAGTAAATCTACCAAGAAACACGTGCTGAATTATGGCCAAAAGTGATTCCTAACCATCATATAATGCTGGAATTTAGGCTGAAAGGGAGTAACATTCGGACTATCCATGCCTAGGCTTGACTAGGAGGGCGCTGGGGCGTATCCTGGCACATGTACATCTCTGTTCGGCGCAGCAATCGTATTTCCTTCACAATTCTCTCTATAAACCTCCGATTTGGATGTTTCAAGTTCCCATTTGAATCTAAGACATACATCTAAAACTTTGTAGAAGGAAACCTTGTCTAATTCTGTCTCGAAATGTACGAAAATATCGCTCGAATGTGATAGGAGATGCATAAACCGCCTAGGTGTTGAAAAACATGTTTGAACTTGTTTTGTACATCGTTTTTCTTCCCTTTTCTTCATGTACTCTCATTTATTACCTGTATTCACTTAACACACCTATTAAATGCAAATGTGACATGATTTAGGCAATAAGTGAATCCAAATCATAAGAATTACGGGCTTAAAAACACGTAAAAACACTTCTTATCAGAAATTTCCAAACTCTATACTTACACGGGACTCTTCTCAAACCACGCCTATAAATACAAAGTGATGCAATAGGGTTAAGAGCAGCGCTTTTGAGAGTTCTTCTCCAGAAATATTTCGTCTTCACATAGAGAGAGAGAGAGAGAGTTAGACTAGGGTTTGATCCTTTGTAATTCTCCATAGAAGTAGAGGAAGCTTGAAGGGAGAAGAAGATTTTCTACACAGTCATAAGGAATTTTTTTTGTTATTTGTTTATTACTTTCATGAATTCTTTAGTTGTTTTTCATATCATTATGAGTAGCTAATTCTGTAGACCAAGGCCATGATGTTGGGTTTCGCGAAAAATCAAATAAACACAACGGAAGGATTTCAAAAATTTAATTTAAAACGCAAAGTTTAAATTCTTTAATTTGCATATTCAAATCTATTAATTCGCGTAAGGAATAACTACTTACCCGTTGAAGCGAAGTGGTTGGAGAATCCGATTCCTCCTCTAAAACTCGAATTGATGAAGTCTCGATTTCTTCAATCCATGTGTAATCTTCAATTCTTGAATTCGTTGGTTTTCTTGAATTTAATCTGAACAACGAAATTATGTTGTCTCTAAATTATCATGCACGAATTGACTGACGAAAAATTTCCACTTTTTCTCTAAGGGAGTGACGGCTAGTATAGAGAGAGGAAGGAGTATTTTCTTTTTTTCTTTCTAATAGAGTAATGAAAGTCTATGTCTTGTTTTAGGTCAAAGATTCTTTTTATATCTCATGACTTATTGACCAAGACAAACAAAAGACTCCCTTGTTGTCAACTTGACTTAATAGGTGTCCTCTTGGACGCCCAATACAAGTCTCGGGGATTTTTTTGTTTTAATTAATTATCTATTTAATTAATAATTTATTATATCCAATAAATAAATTAATTAATTAAATAATCAAATTAATTAGATAAATTAATTCATTAATTTATTTTCATAGAAAATTAATTAATAATTAATCTTATCCTAATAAGTAATTATTCATAATAAGTAATTATTTTATCCAATGAATAATGAATTATTTAATTTATCCAATAAATTAAAACTCATAGAAGAAAAATAGAAACTCCTTTTATTCATTTTTCTTCATCAATCCTTTAGCGTGACTCTTTAGGTTCATTTCGTTTGGCAATGAGAGGAAACCAAAAGAAGTGGGTAACACCTAGCCAACTACATAGCCCACTTCGTAACCCAAATGAAATCGAATGATTGGATCATTCCACAACCTTCCAATCGAAAAATACCGTATAAGTGTAAACCCTTTGTTTACGTACTCCAGTCAAGTGAGAGTCATGGTTAGGTCAAACTCACTGAACTTGACCATATGTATTAATTATAATAATACGAGATCATTAAGATCGATTATCGTCTCTTTTTCTTTGGCCAAAGACTTTGATCTCTATTTATCTATAATCACATAGGGTACTTTTTCACTCACTTATGAGAGACCAAATCTCATATTAGATATCAGCTAAGACTACCACTTGCCCATCAAGCCACATTCCGAGGTCGACCCCACCAACGAGTGAATTGGGTCTAACTACTCTAATGAAATACTTGACGTCACAAGTGCATCTTTCACCTGATACTTCAGGTCAAAGGTTCACTTATACCTATTACGCATAATCACTTCTGTCATTGACTGTCACAAAGTGAAAACCCATGTGACAGAACCGATGCAAGTCAAATTCGAGCATTTCAGTTCCACTGATGTGCCTACAATCTTAAGCTCCTACCATCCCATGGTACTCGATTAGTACTCCCATGTCAGAGCTAAGATTGTACAAGTGTTCTAAGTCTTTATTTGTCCATTAAAGACTTCACTTTACTTGCGAACTAGTTTTTAGTAATCAAGATCGATCTCTCTACTGCCATTCTTCCTATCCCATAGGAAGCAGAAGGATCACACTGAAAGCATGGACAAAATGTTTTACACTACTTATAGATCGCACTGAAAACTAAATAATGCCTCTATTAATAATATTTCAAATAAGTTCATTACAAGAAAGATGTCCTATCATTCTATCGTCTATGGCATCTGAGGGCATAATCCTAACACATGCTTAGGTTGAATTATGATTTTTGAGTTATAAAAGTATTTCTCATATGATTGATTTATATTGCTTTGTGTTATAATCTTGTTTTCAATGCACTACTATAGAAAAGGCCTATTACAGTGGTTTTTTGTGGACCTATTACAGCGATTTTAACCGCTGTAATAGGCAACACTGTAATATGGCTAAGGCCTATTACAACGGTTTTTAACTGCTGTAATAGGTCCCCTATTACAGCGGTTCAATAAAAACGTTGTAATAGGGTAATCCTATTACAGCGGTTCTAGCCTGAACCGCAGTAATATATTTTTTTTAAATTAAATTTTTGAACCCTATTACAACGGTTCAGGCTAGAACCGCTGTAATAAGAATATCATATTACAACGGTTCTAGCCTAAACAGCTGTAATAGGTACCTGTTTTTTATTTTTATTTTTTTTAATTTTTGAACCCTATTACAGCGGTTCAGGCTAGAACCGCTGTAATAGGGTGTCGATTTTTTTTTAATTTTGCACCCTATTACAGTTATATTTCTGTACAGTAATATTCAATAAACCAACATAACAAACCAGCTGCACAGTAAAACATATTCAACATAAACAATAAAAACCCCAAACTTCAATATTACCAATTCTTTCCTCCAACAACAAAATTTTATAATCTCCAACAAATGATCACGTGTTAATTTACAATCGACTAATTAAATTACTAACAATTTAAATAGAATGAATCAAATTACAATTTACAACAAGTCACAATGTACAAAAAATACATTACCTAATTTCTAAGGAGCTTCTACGAAAATGTATTGCTCTTGAGTATAGAAGGATTGAGAATCATGAAAGTACTGCAAGATATATATAGAGATTGCAAACCCAAATGCCATTTGAATTACCTACCAAAGGTTTAATAACTTCAAAAGGGATAGAAATTAAATATATATTAGGATTATGCATACTGCTGTTGGGATATAGATTGTCCGTGGCTAATAACCTCCTTCATGGATCTCATAACGAAGTAACCACAATCCACCTCGTTTGTCTGTTGGGGCACTACAAAAGTAATCCAAGTTGTATTAGAACACTTACTTCTATACGAATATATAATCTCTTGAAACTAGAAAACGCTAACCTTTATTTTAATCCATTGACAGGCCTTGTTTTTGGATTTCTTAGAATTGTTGTTGCGATTTGCACGAAATACGTGCACAACCCTATAAAAAAATACAAAAAATAAGGAATATATCAAAAACAAGCAATTGTGTGAAATAAGGAAGATATATACACTTTAAAAAAATATTAAATATAATGGATACATTAATTGAAGGAAAAACTTACTGATTGATTTTTTGTTTCATGTCATCTCAAAAAATCCAGATAGTAAATGACCTCTTTAAATGGATCAATCACAAGCAACAACTAATGTCCCCTAAAAAGCATTCAAAAGATAAATTAAAAATTTATTTTGCGTAACTAGTTTTATAAATTAAAGTTGAGTCTTTAGTAGCTCACCCGGTGTTATAAGGTACAAAAAATAATTTATTCATATGTGCACTTTGTATTATAGCACGTGCTATGTACTGCACTTGTTCAGTATGCGTGCCTGTTCCCGCAGATATGAAATGTGGACTAAGGAACCCGAAAAGAACTTCTTTCCCTTCGGGAACCACGTACTTAACCCACAAAAACCTAAATTGAGCATAAAAAATAAATTTCGAGTAACGAAAATAATCAAAGCTCAGATGCAATAAAATAATTAAAAAACTTACTTTATGTACACTGAAATGAGAGAGGCTCCTATCTCTTCTTGACGCAGAAGGTGACAGATTTCCTCCTTCCTAATATACTCTGGGAATGCAAAATTTATAATTCTTTCCTCGATGTTTATAGTGATCTGGTCAGTAATAGACATCTTCTTCATGTACTTCCCAATATATAAAAGCTCATTAAAGAGTCGAGCTAGTTCAAGGTCTGTACATCTGTCACCTTCACGTGCAGGCTTGGCCACAGGAGGTTTTGGTTTGACAACTGAGTACTTCGACGTCCCTGATTTCTGGTTTCTAGATGATTTGGATGGTCCAACAGACTATTTAAACAAACAAATTAAACTTGAAGGTTACACACCAAAGTATATTTAGTAACCTTAAACAATTGTTATAATTTATTAATGACTAGCTATTAATTACATACCGGTCCATCAGCGACAATGAAAAAACTCACTGGCCAAGCAGCAAAGGTACCCAAAGCATTAGAAATGGTGAGCACTTCATCATTAAGAGGGACGGGTAGGGGTGTATCTGCCTTAATTGCAGTGTTAACGCCCACTTTCATAAGGTTGGTGGCTAATGGACGGTTGTGAAGTATTCTATCATTCACTCGATTGTACATCTGTCCTTTAACCACCAAACGATATGACGGTGATGAAAGTGCTAATTGACATGGTGCGATAAGCTACATATATATATATATATATACACAACATTATATTAGAAAGTTTTTGTGTGTTTTACAGATATAGAGAGTTGAGAGTTACATGATCAATAAACAAGTTCAAATCATTACCTCAGGAAGCATCTTAACTAGTTCTGGGCATCTATCTTTCAAAGAAATCACCTCATCTTCATGTGGCTGACGCGATTTAGACGCTTCCATATCATCAATCCGGCGTTTCATGGAAAATATTGATTCGGAGAGGTTCTTCACCATGTTTCTCAAGCTTTCCACCTCCATATCTTTCGAAGGCTTTGGATCCGTAAAGTACTCTCTTTGTGAGACCCCAAAGCCAACATCCCTAACGCGACCCGGATGCTCCTTGTTTTTAAGAGCTTTAGCCAATAGATCATCTCGACTTCTCTTGTTTCCACTATGGCTAGTACTCTTTTGTGAAATGCTCTTCTGTAATAATACATTTAAAAAATAAAAAAAAATTAGTGAACTTTGTTTTTCAATAGTATTTCAAAAAAAACATACAACACATTATATAGCTAAAATTGCAAATAACTTGCCATTTCATTCACTACTCTTCTAACATTGTCATTATCAATTTCATTTGTTTTATCGGAACGTGCAATCCTCTACACGAGTGCTCGTGTTACCTCCGTGCAATCAGACCCCGCATCCCTTTTTCTGTTCATCTATATTTTGATTAAAAAATATATATTTATTAACAAGGAATTTTTAAAAAAAAAATTGTAAGGATTCACTGCTAAATGAACTATGTACCTCAATTTGCTCCACAAGAGCATGTCCAAGACGTGATCTCCTGTAAGGACATTTAAGTTCCTTTCCTCTTTCCTAATTTTCCCTACTTAGTTTCTGTTTATTACAAAATCAAATTATTAGTTAAATAAAAATGCAATAACCAACAAATGAAACCGTAAATTAAAATGACTACCTGAAACTCTTCGCTTAGGCGAAGATCTCCAAATGCCGTCCAATCGGCTTGAGGTAACTCATATTGTGAGGATGGGTTGTAATTAATGTTTCCATCATCATCTCGCACCCACACTCTACTCAAGTAGCTCTTGAAGTTACGTTCTAGCTTCCCAGGTTCTGCTAGAACGTACTTTTGTCTACTTTCTTCAATATCAAATGCCAACTACAAAAAACAAACAACAAAGTATATATGAAATTATAATTTAGAGAAAATTAAATCAACAAAAAATACATTAACAATTAGAAATATGATAATATCCAAATTACCTTTGTTTCATCCCAAATGTTTCTTTTTGTTGGCGACGGGACTTTTCGCCAATCACTGATGATAATCGGCACCTTCTGTCGAGCCAAGACTTCTATATAACTAACAAATGTTGATTTGTTTGGGTCAACTGCTTGGCCTCTGTCATTTCAGCCAACAGGTAGTCTTATGCCTTTACTTCTGGCATTCATAACTTTTTTCATAGCCGTGACACCTCTGTATCTCCTTTTCATGACGGCTATCTGATCCATATACATCATCCTCAGGAAAACTACCAGTAGGATCTGAAGCCATCGACCTACAAAAGCTAAAATATACAGAAGTTAGATTCATATAAATTTGGCAAATTCATTTGGCAATAATAATTTTAAAATAGAAGTAATAAATACAGAAGTTAGATTCATTCCCATTATTCTAGAAAAAATTTGGCAGAGTAACAGCGCAAAAAATTGTACCAAGTTCTCGACTTAATCTTCTTCCTAAACTTGCAACCACAGCAAACCCAACAAACCCAGCAATTATAATTATTGATCACCAGTTGGATCACATAAATCACATTAAAATACAAATAAAGCATCATATTTCCAGCAACTAAGTATAAATATTGATCACCAGTTGGATCACATAAAGCATCATATTTGCAGCAACTATCAATATTGATCACTAGTTGGATCACATAAAGCATCATATTTGAAGCAACTAAGTATAAATATTGATCACCAGTTGGATCACATAAAGCATCATATTTGTAGCAACTACAAATATTGATCACCAGTTGGATCACATAAATAAAAGTAATTAAAAATACAAATGACACTACATATTTCTAGCAACTATTTATAAATATTGATCACCAGTTGGATCACATAAAGCATCATATTTCTAGGAACTAAGTATAAATATTGATCAAAAAATAAGTCTATCATACAATTATGAAATAAGTTCAATTACCTTTCATCGTTTTCTTTTTGTCGTTGGCTTAGCAGTCTTTTGCTTCCCATCGGCACGACCATTTTTTTTAGTACGCCGACGAACTGATGGATTAATCCATATCCCCTCTTGGTGATCACAAGTATTTTTGTTTGCCGATAAAACAATGGACCACCTCTTATCAATAGGATCAGTGACAAAAAACATTTGCTTAGCTTGTGATGCCAAAATGAAAGGTTGATCTTTGTATCCCACCCTTTCAAGGTCTACTCGAGTGAAACATATTTCACTATTATCGACACCAATTTTATTGTCAACCCACCTACACCCAAATACAAGCACCTAAAACCAACTATAATCAAGCTCCCATATACGTTCAATCACCCCCTAATATGATAAATTGGCATAGATAGGGTTATTTATCTTTGACACTTGAGATATGCATTGCTTGAGCTACAAGACTCACCCCACTATTCTGCATTGTATTTCGTTCATCTTGGTCTTTTGTATAGAATGTGCGACCATTTATACAATAACATGAATAACAAAATATTAGTCTGTCCGGACCCATCGACAGCCGTGTCAATTTATCTGAAATTGAAAATGGATTCTCTTTCTGTTTCTCTTCAATATGCTTTCGGAACCAATCGATGAAACTCTTGTTATGCTCTCTTGAAATCCAGCTCTCATTTTTAATTGGATGGAATCTCCTAAGTTGGTTCTTATGCTCTTCAACATATGGGTCAACCTCATCGGTGTTGTGGAACACATATAGGTGTGTCTCCTTCCTTTGTATAATAGGAACACTAGCTAATTGCTTTCCAATTACGCTTTTTCCTTCTGTTCTCCCTTCGACAACATGAGACTTTGGAAGCTCTGCAACATTAGAATCTGTCAGATACTCTGTGCAAAATGTAACGCGTTCATCAACTATGTACCGTTCAAAAATGCAAATTTCCAGTTGACTACGATTTTTGACGTAGCCTTTCAATACCTTCATATAAGACTCAGCCGGATACATAGATCTCATAAAAGCATGTCCACATAGTTGTGTCTCTCTAACCAAGTGAATAAGTTGGTGAGTCATTATATCAAAAAAAAAAAAAGCAGGTGGAAAATACATCTCAAGCTCATACAAAGTGATGACAATTTATTTCTGAAGTGCAGGAAATTGTTCAGGATCAAACACCTTGCTCCACATTGCTTTGAAGAAGAAACACAATCTAGTTATCGTCTTTATTGGCAAATGGCCCGTGTAGCAATTGGTAGCAAATGATCCATGATTACATGACAATCGTGAGTCTTCATGTGCTTTAGCTTCAAGTCCTTCATTGATACAAGACTGCTAATGTTTGAAGAATACCCTTCTGGAACTTTCACTCTATTAAGAAACTCACATAATGCAATTGTTTTCCTGGATAGAGTGTGAGCTGCTGGAGGCAAATAAGTACGTTTTCCCTTATTTGTTAGTGCTAATTTACCTCTTATCTTCATTTCAACCAAGTCTAACCTTGCCTTTACGCCCTCTTTTGTCTTTTCGGGCACATTTAGAAGTGTACCAATGATATTATCCAACACGGCAACTCAAAGAAAATTGACCTTTTTTTCCACCCAATTTTTGCAAGGTCACCTGCAAAAGTCTTTCCAAATTTGATATCCAAGTCTTTTACATTCTCAAACACGTCTTCACTAGTCAAGCATTTAGGAGCTCGACCTTCTTCTATATTCCCATTGAAAGCTTTCTTCCACCGACGATATCGATAGTTTCGATATAGCCATCTCTGTTACCCTTGGAATGCATATTTCTGAGAATGTGTCAATCGATATTGATATGTACTCTTGACACATATGGGGCATCTACATTGGCCATGTACACCATATCCCTTGAGATTTGCTCTTACTGGAAAATCATTGATTGTTCCAAATAACATGACTCTGAGAATGAAATTTTCTTCTCTGAACCTGTCATATACTTGAATACCGGTCTCCCAAAATACCTTCAAATCCTCAATTAAAGGAGCCAAGTAGACATCTATATCATTTCCAGGTTGTTTCGGCCCAGAAATGAGTATAGGCATCATTATACGCGCTCGCTTCATGCATCGCAATGGGGGAAAGTTGTAGATCATCAAAATCACCGGCCATGTACTATGTGAGCTACTTTGCAAGCGATGAGGGTTCATGCCATCTGTAGCCAATACAAGGCGCATGCTTCTTGATTCTTCACCAAATTCAGGGAAATCATCATCAATCTTTTTCCATTGAGGGAATATGAGGGGTGTCGAATCTTGTCATCTTCAATCCTTTATCAGCATGCCATGTCAAGTCCTTGGCAAACTCTTTACTACCGTACATGCCCTTAAATCGTGCTATTATGGGCAAATATCACATTTTTTTGATAGAAGCAGATCCATTCTTCTTGTACCGTGAGGCGCCACATTTCGAATAGGCCTTCAATGATGCATAGTCAGTTCTAAACAATATGCAATCATTGAGACAGACATGTATCCTCACATATCTCATGCCAATTGAGGTCAACATCCGTTTAGCCTCATAAGAACGCTTAGGTAACACATTATCCTCGGGTAGCATGCTTTTAATAGACCAAGTAAGTCTGTGAAACTCTTATCACTCCACCCATTGTTGGCTTTTAACTTGTATAGGTTTAGGACTGCTTTCAATCTTGTGAATTTACTACCACTATATAGTGGTGTCTTTGAAGCACTTGTCAAATTGTCAAACATTTTAGGTCAATTTCGCAAATCCTCCTCAATCACATTTGTCATTTCCTCTAAACGATTAGGCCCATAATTATTCATGTTGAAATCCTGTGATAGATATGATGTACCACCCAAAGCATCTGACGTGACACTCCTTTCACCATATCTTGTCCAACGTGTGTAGCTTTTATCAATTCCATTACACACCAAATGATCTTCCAAATCACGTGGACTTGTTCTCTTTCCAAAACAACAACGTAAACATGGGCAAGTGATCCAATTCGATTTGGTCCATGCTCAACCGCAAACTTGATGAACTCTTTCACCCCTTTCTCATACTGTTCCGACATACAATCCTCTAAAATCTATCTTCGATCCATCTTGATTATGAATTAATTAAAGTAAGTAATTTTAACATCAGTTGATAGTTGAATTAATTAAATAATTTTAATTTTATTTATTTCCCATTATTCTAGAAAAAATTCGGCAGATTAACAATGCAAATTTTTTTACCAAGTTCTCGACTTAATCTTCCCCTGGGTGGGTTGCAAGCAACAAAATTCGGATCTTACAATCCGCTAAAATCTAATTTCAATATATCCATCTTGATTCTTAATTAATTAAATTAAATAATTTAACATCAGTTGAGTTGAATTAATTAAATTATTTTAATTTTAATTTATTTCCCATTGTTAGGAAATTTCATGTTAGATGTCTTGATGATGCCAAGAAAGGGGAAAATACAGAAAAGCATCAAGCGTCCAAAGCAATATCAAACACAGATAATAAAAATTGGCGATCAATGTTTGAAGAACTAGTGAGCATTAAGAAGATGTTAACTAAAAAGAGAAAGCCAAGGTATTATCTAGGAAAATATCAGCTTCCGGAATTGGACGTCGATTTCTTGGAAAGTATGGGATTTCAACCTATTACCGGTCCGCTAAGACGACCTATCAATTGGAAACCATCAAAAGATTCAAGAAAAGATATCTTTCACGATTTAATTCGTGAGCTTGGAATTTTGCCAAGAGAATGGACAGAAAGGTTGTTAGAACTTATTAAAAGCGCTAGACTTCATAGGCATGATTACGATGAAGTTCAACATACGACAATGATCGACATTGATCGTCTTCTATTGGACTTAGCGCTAGAAGTTCTCCAAGGCGAAGAAAGAGCAAAGCGACAGAAAAAGTGAATGAATTTTTTTATATATATCTCTGTTGTCGCTTTCATTATATTGCTTTCAGTATAAATCATATATGCTTATTCTTTCAATATATGAATGATTTATCGCTGAAACAACTTGTTGAAGCTAATCTAACTTTAGCTAACTTTACTAATTCTTTAAACGCTAACTTATATTCATTTGGGCTTTTCTTTTAAGTAACTCTTAAATTATAAAAGAGTTATTAGAGTTAAAAGTCTTGACATCATCAAAAAGGGGGAAATTGTTAGGAAATTTCATGTTAGATGTTTTGATGATGACAAGATAGGATTTTATGTTAAACCCCAAATACAATGTAAGTTTCTGTTTTGATAGATCTTTGTATAAGCGTTTGAAAGTATGTAATTTTTTATTAGGCTTGTAATTTTTATCTTTATAGATTTTAGACTAAGTATTAGATACCGAATCGCTAATAGAATTCTAGGTGAGTCTATTAGAGAAGAAGTTGAAGATCAGTATCTGAAGTTAACTGAAGATGAAGATTTATTCTTAGCGCTCGTCAAACGCTAAAGGACTATTTCAGGATTTATGGATCAAGTGCTCAAATCATTCTTGCGATCAGTTTCAGATTCACCTGAATTAAATCCTCAAGTCATGAAGAACTTAAATGCAATCATTCAACAGACATTTATCTCCAACGAGAAATAAATCCAAATGCATTAAATGCCTGATAAGAGCATTAAATGTGATAAGCCACTGTGACTTGTGGACAAGCCACCTTTTTTACTAGACTGTCAGAACTTCAGAGTTTATAGCTGCTCCCATCCAATCGGTGCCAGTAGATTTTCAGGAATGTCAGAGAAAAGGTAGAATCACGCGCTGCGTGAAAGGCACGCTCCCACATGTGTCCAATGGACAGATCCCAAGAATTGCCTATAAATACCTTACCTTCAGCAAACCCCAAAAGGACGGTACATAATATTACAAGAGAAATTTACGTACTTGCACAAGAAAAAACTTAGAAACTCCATAGCTAAAATTCCTTCGAGCTTTTTATCTACATTCCAGACAGTCACAAATATCTCAAACCTCTTCCAAAGAAGAAACCTAAATTCCTATTGAGATATTCCAAGTTGTTTGATCTTCAAAAAAACAAACAAAACCTTGTGATAAACCTTCAACCTTTCATCTGAGTGAGAAAGAAGTTGAAACCCCTTACAGGCAGTATTTGTGAGTGAGAGAAGCTTGTAGAAGACGATTTTCATTGGTGCTGAAATCTGTGTGATCAAGGAGCCCGAGATCTCTTTCATCCTTTACTATCTTGTAGAAGATTCTGTGTGATTCTTTGATAATCATCTTAGTAAATTCCTCCGAGTGAAAAGGAGAAGAAAGACGTAGCTGGGATTACATCACCTAGTGAACCTTATGACACGCTAAAAGCTAACGTGCTTGGTAGCAAGTGCACTAGTCGTGTGTAGTAATAAATGGACAGTAAGTCCGGGTTGTCGAACCACGGAGACTTGAATTCTAGTTTAAGATTTGTAATGAAGTGAATAAACAAAGTAAGAAAAAATTCAAATAAAATTTGTAAAGAACAAGAACAAAGATGAGCAAGTGATTTAAAACCAATTATAAAGGGAGACTAAGGCACATGCTAGGTTCAAATTGATCAAATATACTTATAAAGGTTCTTGTTGAAGGATTACACTTATATTGTTATGGTGAGAGCTCCAAGGGTAGAGAATAACCGATGTCTCGCGTATAAACTCCTATGCTTAGATCGTGATTTCCCAAATATTCCTATCCGGAAATCTAACCACTAAACATGCATTAACGTACTAGAGTTCACTCGATTAGAATCGAACAACTTCACCCGGGAATCTTTACCTATGTCTAGGGCAATTCCTCATTAGTTGTGGGTCATGATGTGAATTTCTTGCACCCTAAGTTAATTTTCTCCCGAAATATCAACCTAGGCATAAGATTCTAACATATAGTAATCAAGTATATGCAATATAGGTAAAAACACAAATTCACATCACATAACAATATAAGTATAACCTCAACAATCATCTATTATAAGCATATATCACAATTTGACCTTACATGGCCTTAGTCTTATGAATTTAGTTCAGGACAGATATTATGAAAAACAATAGTGAATAAATACACATGTTCATAGACATGAATGAAATGAAAAGGCTATAAAAATTCCCTCTAATGTGATAGATGATGGCCCCTTGATTGGAGCTTCAATTCCTAGCTTTCTCCTCTTAGAATGATGAAGAATGGTGATGAATGAAGCTTGAGGACCGGTTCCTCCTCCTCCTCTCCTCTAAGAATCTGAAATTGATAGTGAATGCTGGAGAGTATGGGTTCCCCCTCCTTTTATAGCCAAAATTCCACTAAAGTATGCATTAAGAATTCCCATTAAAGTTCCCCAATGAGAATTCCACCTAAGGTGATGCTTAAAGTTTGGCTTTTAAGATTCAAACCAGCTAAAAAATGCTGAACTTTTGGCCCTTAAGCATCCCACCAAGCATAACCATGTGAAAACTTCAACAAAACACATGCATGCTGCCATTTTCTTGCTTTCCAGCGCAGTCTTAGTATTTTCCTCATAACCTTCTCCACAAATCTCCGAATTGGATGATTCAAGTCCCCATGTGCAGATATGATATAGATCTACAACTTTACAGAAGGACACTTTGTTGAAATTCGGTTTCTAAGGATACCGAAATTACGTTTCAACATGGATGTTGTTTCTGATTTGGCGCCCATAAAGTAAATCTACCAAGAAACACACTTATGACAACCCCTCAACACATGTGCTGAATTATGGCCAAAAGTGATTCCTAACCATCATATAATGCTGGAATTTAGGCTGAAAAAGAGTAACATTCGGACTATCCACGCCTAGGCATGACTAGGGGGCATTGGGGCGTATCCTGGCACATGTACTTCTCTGTTCAGCGCAACAATCGTATTTCCTTCACAATTCTCTCTATAGACCTCAGATTTGGATGTTTCAAGTTCCCATTTGAAGCTAAGACATACATCTAAAACTTTTTGTAAGGAAACTTTGTCTAATTCGGTCTCAAAATGTACGATATTATTGCTCGAATGTGGTAGGAGATGCATAAACCGCCTAGGTGTAGAAAAACATGCTTGAACTTGTTTTGTACATCGTTTTTCTTCCCTTTTCTTCATGTATTCTCATTTATTACCTGTATTCACTTAACACACCTATTAAATGCAAATGTGACATGATTTAAGCAATAAGTGAATCCAAATCATAAGAATTACGGTCTTAAAAACACGTAAAAACACCTCTTATCACCTTACAATTTCTTGTGTCATTTACTTTAATTATTGTCTTGATTTACATCATTCATTCTGAAAAGGACAAGTACAATTGCAAATCGATTAATTAACCAATCGAACGCTAAAAATCATTTCCGCTGTGCTAACCCTGATTATGCGATCTAGGCATTACACTGCTTTGGTAAATTTCTAAAATCACTAAGTTATCTTTACTAAAGCGCCTGACCCAAGCGCTCAGCTTCTAAGCGTTCAAATCTTTAACAGTGATACGAATTTTTTTGAAGTCGAAAAAGACTTCAGGGTCTATTCAACCCCCCCCCCCCCCTTTTAAACCCTTTTGTATGCCACTTGGGACCACCATCCATTATCCTAGAAAAAATTCGGCAGAGTAACAACGCAAATATTTCTACCAAGTTCTCGACTTAATCTTTCAACTTGCAACCAACAATGTTCGTATCTTTCAACCATAACAAACCCAACATTCTAATCTTTCACCCACAACAACCCAAAATGTCGATCTCACTATACGAAAATATTGATCACCAGTTGGATCACATAAATCACATAAAACTAAAAATAAAGCATCATTTTATAAATAATGATCACTAGTTGGATCACATAAAGCGTCATATTTCCAGTAACTACAAATATTGATCACTAGTTAGATCACATAAAACTACAAATAAAACATCATATTTTCAACAACTAAGTATAAATATTTCCAACATCTAAGTATAAATATTTCCACAAAATAGGCAAATCTCAAGAATTACTTTTACCACAAAAATTTTCTCATATTTAACTAAAAAAGTTATCCCAAATCCACACAAATACAGACACTAGCACCACTCTGTTACATTTTCAATTTATAGAACAAACCCGAGACACATAGCACAAACTCTATATATGTGTGTGTACGATGTGGCATGATGTGATGCACATATAAGTATATTGATTGGGTGTACGTACGAAATACGTTTGATGTATATATGTGGGATTGTGCGTATTAATGTAAGCACATGCATATAAATACATAATCTACAGTATGTAGACTAATACGTAACATAAAATGTGTAAAAATACGTGACATAAAGTATACATTTATGCAACAATATAATATTATCTTATGTTTTACACATTATTAATTAGTATAATGAATTTGATAATAATTAATTAGTTATAATATATATATATATATTTATATATATAATTAACTATAATATAACATATATATATATATAACTTACCCCAAATTATGGTGAAGGTGGCGGTGGGTGATGGCGGCGGCTGTGCTATTTAAAGAGAGAGAGAGAGTTATTTATATATATATAGAGAGAGAGAGAGAATATATACATATACATATATATATAGAGAGAGAAAGAGAGAGAGGGACAGAGAGAGAGAATCAGCGGCGAGTGGCGGACCGGCAGCGATGTGTGGTTGTGGTGGTGGTGTTGGTGGTGAGTGAGAGGGAGGGAGAGTAGAGAGAGAGAGAGATCAAGTAGAGAGAGAGAGATAGTGGTAGAGGCGGCGGCGGTGGCTGCGACGCCAAGTGGTGGTGGTGGTGGGGGTGGGGGAGAGTGAGAGATAGTAAAGAGAGAGAGAGAGAGAGAGAGAGAGAGAGAGAGAGAGAGAGAGAGAGAGAGTGTAAAATGGGGGTGGGAGGGGGGGCGCCGACCCTAAGCTTAAAACAAGCTTCCTTTTTTATTTTTTTTATTTTTGTTTTATAGCGGTTCGTGTGAACCGCTGTAACAGGGGACCGGGTTTTTTTTCTACAGCGGTTCGGTGTGAACCGCTGTAATAGGTTCGACCTATTATAGCGGTTCACCCCGAACCACTGTAATAGGTCAAAATCGAAATACCCTATTACAGCGGTTTTGGTAAAACCGCTGTAATAGGTGCCTCCGTTCAGCAGTTTTACCAAAATCGCTGTAATAGGTGCATTGTAATAGTGTATTTTTGTAGTAGTGATGCTTAGTGTGTCTAGCCAACATATATAAGATCTAATGCTTAATTTATCTGTTCGGGAGAAAGTAAATTAAGGTGCAAGAGGGATTAATAACATCTTCTAAGTCAGTTGATGCTAGCGATAGCTACATACTCCAAATGCTGTTAGCCGAATTTATTTGGAGGGATGAATCTGAATAAATTTGGGGAAAATTCTATTGTCTACTGCATGCAGTAGAGATTGCTACAACCAATCTAGTGTAGGTTATCATGAGCGAGGGATCCGTGTGATAATAATATTAAGGAATTTTCTACCTTAGCAATATTTATTTGAAATACGAGAATACTGATATAACGAGAATCGATTAATTTGTGTCTACGCATGTGTCTTAGTTGTTTTTATTCATTAGTTTTCATATACCTTTAATTATTGTTTTTGATAGTTTATGAATTATTTCTCTTTAAGTTTACAATTGTTTGAGTTAATTTACTGTTTTCGCTATAACACAAATCTCTGTGGGTTCGACATATCGGACTTAATTGTCCACTCTATTACTACACACGATCAGTCCTCTTGCTGTTAAATACATGATTGGGTTTTCGTGCATCAAGTTTTTAGCGCTGTTTCCGGGGATTTGTTTGTTTTAGTATAGCTATTTTAATTCAAACTTTTCTTATTTTTAGTTCAAATTCTATCTTTATTTTACCTTTTCGTTTGATATCTTTCTCAGGTTTATAACTTGATCTTATGACAGAGATCGAGCCATGGCAGTTGAATTTGATCCAGAAATCAAGCGAACGATCTGATTAAACAGAAGAAATCGAGCCATGGCAGTTGAATTTCCAAACATGAATCTTCCGGAGAATCATGATAGTCAACCAACTAGGGTACACACTTTACCTGGTCCTATTGTCATAGCACCTTTTCACTCACCAAATTTTCACATCCCATCACATCTTTTTAGTATGGAACAAAATGATCCTTTTTTATGGAGAAAACAGTGAGTCACCACATGATCACTTGGAAAACTTTGAAAATGTTTTGTTGACCATGCAATTTAATCCCAGAGACCTAAATGTTACCCGACTTAGGTCGTTTCACTTTACACTCAAAGATAAAGTCACTTCTTGGTATAAGTCCTTACCCTCACAGTCAATCACCACTTGGGGAGAGCTCGTTGAAGATTTTTTAAATAAATTTTTTCCACCTTCAAGAATAAATGAGCTTTGTAGTAATATTAAATGGTTTAGGGAAAGAAAGAATGATTTGTTAGCAAATGGGTGGCATAGGTACAAGGGAATGATTAGGAAGTGTACAGACCACAAGTTTACCCAAGATGAATTAGTGCAACACTTTTATAATTGAGTAAGGTCTAGAATTAGACACCGACTCAATGTTGGAACCGGGGGCAACTTGTTGGGTCTTGATAATAAATCTGTCTTGGAGCAAATAGAGCAATTAGCTCGGGAGGATGAGTTATACCCCGAGGAGGAAGATAAGATCACACCTGCACCAAAGAAGGTGGCAGCAGTTAAAGAGGTAGGAGAAGGAGTTGAGCCAGAGGCCACGACAGAGGTCAACTATGTGAATCAGCACAGACCTCAAGATATTTTTGGAGGAGCTGAGAATTTACCTCGAAAGCCAACTAATCCACCATATGGAAATCCTAGAGCATACCAAGCACCTTGACTACCATTTCAGTCGAACAACAACCAATGACAAGTGTAATTTCAGCAGCAAGGTCAAGGAAGACATATGAACATTGATGATAGGCTCGATGCACAGATTCACAAGTCGGATGAGTCTTTTAAAGAACTCCACTTGATGCTAAAAGATGTCGTTATGGGAATGAAGGAGATGCAACATCACATAGGGAAACTTTCGAACAACCTTTCAGGGAGAAATGGGTACATTACTGAGTGACACTGAGAAAAAACCTAAAGGAACAGTGCTTCGTAGTAACGCTCAGAAGTGGGAAGGAAGTGAAGAACACGTACAGCACGCCCGAACATGAATCATGTGACGTTCGAACTTCCTGTGATACTCCAGAGGCAGTGGATATCCCGCTTCAGACGTCCAAACAAGAAGGAGTTAACATCCGAACGTTGCATCCTAAACCTCCGAACGTGGACCCCCCTAAAGTTTGAACGTCCACGACAGTGAATCCAGGTTGTAAATCTACTATTGCTGACCCCCTTGCCCCTGTTGAAGTACGTTTTCCCTTTCCCTTAGCTCAGAAGATTAAAAAGAATGAACATGATAAGAGTTTCCTTCACATTCTTGAGAGTTTGAGAGAAGTGCGCATTAATGTTCTTGTTGTAGATGCTCTCTTGCAGATGCCAAATTTCACGAAAGTTTTCAAGGAAATTTTATCAAACAAACAGAAGTGGGTACTGTCTGCCTAACCGAAGCATGTTCAGCGGCTGTGATGAACAACATACCAAAGAAATGCAAGGATCTGGGTAGGATGATTTCTTGAACCCTAATTTATATTCTCCCGAATGAATAAACTAGGCTAATTAGCAAGCATACGGTGATCAAGCATATGATTGGAATTAAAGCACAAAATCAATACACAAAGCAACAATAGAATTAATATGAAAAACACAATTTATAACTCAAATATCATAATTTAGCCTCAACATGGCCTTAGTTCGAGAATCTAATTCATCATAAAAGATAAAAGATAGAAACTTAAATTAAGATTCATATTCATAAATCTAAATCTAAGAAACTCCCTCGTATTTTTGATGGTTGAACTGCGATCTTCATCTTTTCCATACTTCTTGATTTCTTCACCTTCAAGGGTTTTTGAAAATCTTCATGAATATGTAAAAACTAAGTCTAAACCCCATTAGGGCTCTATTCTATGAGTATTTTCGTCTCTCCTTTTGCTGCTATAAGAGGAGGTATTTATAGAAGAGGATCCCCAAGTCTTGTACTTCAATTAGGTCTCAAAACTTGCCAAAATTTGTCCAGCTGACTCCAACGTTCGTACGTTGGATGCATCAGCAATCTTCATTTTGCGCAGTGATCTTGTTTTCTTCATAACATTTTGCATAGACCTCTTATTAGGGTTATTCAAGTTTCTACGTGAAGCTAAGACAAATATTTACAACTTTGTAGAAGGAACATTTCTCAAATTCCGTCTTTAAATACTCTGAAAGTCTACATTTCCGTCCAGTTTTCCTCAATTGCAATGATTTTCCACCTTTACTTAATAAGCACACAAATTAAACATATATGTGGCATAAATCATGCATAAACCAATGTAAATAACATAAATATGAGGCTTTAGAACATTTAAATCTCACACCTATCATCTATCCATTCCATGCACTATTGGGGATATGAAGTTCGACAAAGTTTTTTGTGATTCCGGGGCCTGAATCAATTTGATGCCTTATGCACTCTTTTAGAAGTTAGGCCTTGGAGAGACAAATTCCACAACTATACGGTTGCAACTCGCAGAAAAATCAGTCAAGAATCCTATTGAAGTGATCAAAGATGTCATAGTTAAAGTTAACAAGTTCTACTTTCCAGTCGACTTTGTGGTTCTTGAAATGAATCTTGTCCCACTGATCCTAGGAAGACCATTCCAAGCCATAGGTAAAGCCACGCTAGACCTAACACATGGTAAGCTTACATTGAATATACGGGATAAGAAGGTAACTCTGAATGCTTATAAAGGTTTTAAGCATGAATTCCCTGAGAATACTTGTTCTATACTAGATGCTTTTGATCGTTTTGAGGATGAAGGTTTGCAGGAACATTCGTCTGATGACCCCAGCAATCGAGTAAATAAGGAAGATACGAATACTGACGAGGTTGGAAACCTCGATACAATGGACCAAGTGGCTGTCACTATATCCACATAATTGCAACATGATGAACCAATTGATGGGAGATTGGTCAAGGGTTCTAGTCCACTCCATGATCCGGCAACTTAGGCCGACTCTGCAAAATCAAGCTAATGACTTTAAAGAAGCACTTTTCGGGAGGCAACCCGAGTTGTTTTAGCTTATTTTCTTATTTTGTTTTACTTTAGTTTTGTTTGTATTTTGCTTTTGTGCAGAAAAGAGATAGCATTCGGAAAAAGTCTTCAGACAGCATGCCCGAACGTGGAAGCATGAACGTTCGAACGTGTTGCAGGTGCCGTCCGAACATTGGGTATAGGACGTCTGAATGTGGGTTTTGCGAAGAATAATTGTTCACGTCAACAGCACGCTCGAACCGGCCATCTTTCCACGTTCGAACGTGGATTCTGGAAGAAAAGAAAGAAAAAGTAGAGACATTGATTTAAATTTATATCCTATTGCATTCAAAACACCCTCTTCTCCAAGATACTCCCGCTAAATATATCTTACCTTTTCAAATCAAACTCCGAGTCCTAACCCATCAGTAAAATCCTTCCACAACATCAAAATCTTCCATCATTATCAATATCTATTCCGTATCAAACTCTTTTATCAAAAGGAATTTTTATTTAAATCCATCTATGACACACCATAAATACTCATACCCAATACAAACCCATTACATAATCTCACACAGAAAACAATTTCACAGCAGCTATAGATCAAGAGTTTTCATCCAGCGCGAAAAACTAAGAGAAGAAGAAGAAGTACACAGTACATCGCGTGACCCACACCCGAAAGTGAGAAGTTCAACGTTCAAACGTGCATCTCGGGAAGTGTGTTCTGTTTTCTGCGTTATAGACACTATAAGTGATTGGCTTAATCCCTTCTTGTTCGATACTTGTGATAGCCGTGTGGGGCTTTTTCTGTTGATATTGTGTATTTTGGTATTGGTATTTGCTATTGTTTAATTGATAAACAAAGCAAGAATCAAATCCAAATTAATACGCAAGACTACATCTTAAACCCTAGAAAATAATTTAGCTATGCATAATTAAAGAAAAATAAGAAATAAATTGCATTAACATAAAAATACTCATGTTCAACAATGGAGGAATAGAGAAATACAACTTGAGAAGATGAAAGCTTCAAAATCCAAGAAATCTTCTTCAAGTCTTCTTTTCTTTCTCTCCCAGTCTTCTAACTAAAGAATATGACTCTCCTCCCTATCTAACCTCTAAAAAAACGTTTTATACGAATTTCTTAACATAAAAGGAGTCTTAGATAAAAAAAAATAGGCCCATCCAAGACATAAAATTGAAGGCCATAAAAATATAAAACCCGCAGCTGCACAACTGTGCAGTCTAGCTGTGCGGAATTTTTTATCTTAATTTTTCTTCAACGAAACTTTCTCGTGTGGCCTCTATATTGCATTTCATCAAATCCTTTTGGTTAGCCTTCATTATTCTCGTAAGAAACACTCCTTCAACTCATCAAAACAATCGCTTTTATTCCTATAAAAGCATTGTAACGACTTAGATATCAAAATACGTAAATTAAGCTAAAAATAACAGAAAAGCTTAACTGCAAAGCATAAAATAGAGATAAATATTAGGTAAAATATGATGAAAATATGTAAAATATGAGACTTAACAGATACCATGTTCGCTTAGAGAAAACCCCGTAGTTATAAAATTACATAGACTTTGTAAACAAGTAATCCCTAAACTATAAACAAGGAAAGATATTCCAAACTATAGAGATAAATATAAGGAAATATAAGAAAAGGAAAGATATAATGCTAATCTAAAAGATATATTCTAACATCGGGGGTCCCCAAACAAAATTTCACTTTCAATCTAATTTTACAGAATATCTCCCAAAATTAAAATTTCTCAAAATTTTTCGATATTTTTGTTGAAACCCAAAATTTCCCAAAATTTGAACTAATATTATATGACTTTGTTTAACCAAAAAAAATAAAAATATATGATTTTGTAAAATATCCAACGAAATTTCGACCAAAATTTAAAATTTTCTGAAATATTTACCAAAACCCCAAATTTCCTAAAATTTAGAATAATATTTATTTATTTTAATTTTAATTTTAAATATTTTATGTTTAAAATTAAGTTTCAAAATGGGTCCACATTTATTATAGCATTATTTATGAGTTTGGACTACAATTCATTGCTACAATTAGACTTGCTTATAACAAATTGAAAAAATGTGATGCAAGGAAATATTATTTTATCAATCTTATCTTTAATAAATTTGGCCTGTGACACTTTCTCAAAGCATAAGACTTTTTTAGTTTGGATTCTTGGAAAAAAATTACTTGATAAAGATAACATTTAGGTAATGTTTATGAGCTTGAACTGGAGTTCTTTCTAAGTTTTACCATAGCAGTTTGATTTCAAACCTCCAAAATCCATGTAGTTTTCAATTATAATTTACATTAAAATTGTGGCACTTTGTTTTAATAAAGTTCCTATGAGATTTAGTTATTACTTTACTCTCAAATCATATTTATTTTATATTATTCATAGCAGATTTAGTCATATCACTTAATAAAACTCACTATACATATATTATATATACAATAGTTCCTTCCTCCAACAAATGTAAAAGATTCATAATTATGGTAATTAAAGTTACCCAAAGTTTTATTGAAAATTTTCAAGTATTTATATAAATTTCCATTTTTTCTCTAAAATCGAAATCAAAGTTTTGGATATCCCCGAAATTTTATCGAAATTTTCATAAATTTACTACCCCAAAATTTACACCGATACTGAAATTTAATACCTTAAGTATAGCTACTGGCACTGGGGGAATGGGCTTGGCAGAATAGATCTAATCCCAAATGGATCCATTGCCAGAGTCCAAACTGGATTATATAAAAAATGGACTCAGAATATTATTCCTTTATAGTTTGTTAAAAACGGGATGTAAAACATTGTCCGCCATTCAATACATACGAGTATATCACGAAATTTTGTTGATAATTACAATGGAAAAAAGGCTAAAAATAAGTAATATATCATACAAATCTATATAAAAAATAACCCGTATTTTGGCCTCTGCATAATTCATTTGTATTTGTATTATACTCGTACATCTACGAATTCATTTATTTCCCTTTTCCCTATTAGGAGATTGATATTAGCACTCTCAAAAGTGATAACCACTCCTTTAGTTTTAATTAAATTACCAAAGTGCTTATGTATTATTTGAATACGCAAGTTCTTTTAATATGTAAGATAAATATAAATTTCACTATACTAGTCATCATTTTTAAGGTTTATCTTGATATTTTTAATGTTGGAAAATGATTACTAATTACTTAAAATATAATAACTTTCTCACATATAATAGTTAAAATCAAGTCAAATTTTCTTACATCAAGTTAATTTTTTACTTCATATATTTACACCAGGTCAAATATTAGGAAAGAAATAATTTTAGTTATCAATAATATTTGTTTGAAATAATAACTATTGCTTTCTTACATCGGGTCAAGTTTTTACTGTTTTTCACTTCACATATGAAGTTCAGTATCTATTGGGCAAAAAAATTGAAATAAAAAAATAATTTTGAATTTGTGGTGTGTATTAATTAACTTTTTTTATGGGTACTTGAATTGATGTCAACAGGAATCACATGAAATAGTAATTTTAATTTCATGTCAGTAGTTAGTTTCTAAATATTGAACTTATGATGCATACGAGATTTTTTTATGAAAAATAAATTATATTGTACAAATTTGTGAATGAAATATGATTTAAGAATTATCAGAAATTCAAGGTAAATAATATATTATATTTTAAAATTCTCAACTTATCACAATTTCTTAACTTTTAATAGCTATATGCTTCTTTAAATATACAAAGTGAAATGTAAAATAAGTTAATACAAGAAAAAATGAACAAAGATTATGCTAAAGTTGCAATATGTATTGTCTAGTAAGTTCATAAAAATGTGAAGATAAATTGTAAAGTGAAAGTTATATTTGTCTTACATATGAAGAGAAATTATATGTTTAAATAATATATGGGCACTTTGGTAAGTTGGTTAAATATAAAGTGAATTTGGAGTGTGCCTATCACTTTTGAGAAAGATAATATCAACTCCCTATTCCTTATACTCGCTTTTAGTTTAATAAAAATGGTATTTATATTCGTCACGAGTTGACAATAATTAATGTTCTGATAAATTATTAAAATTCATGTTTTTTAAACTGTATAATACTCAATTAGTACTTATAAAAATTAATTATAATTTCTTATCTTTAAATTTAAATATTGCTTTTTTGCCCAAATTAGTGTATTATTCATCAAATATCATATGAAATTTGTAAAGTATGTATATTAAATGATTCAACTTAAAAGTACAAGTATTATTCACTAAGTTCATTATGCATACGGGAAACGAAAATATTTTTCAATTATACGTACGACACGTATAATACAAGTATAATAAGAGTTTTAACTAAGAGATGGATAAACTCTGTTTTCAAAAGTATTTATGGCGCCATATAAATTTTCTAATTAACTTGATTCCAAAACCAAACATATACAAATTAATTGGGAAATGTAAATCGATGTGAACCTTTTGTTGGACGGGAAAAGCTCCCCCACAAAACAATTTCATTGATCAATTAGCAAAACAACATAAAAAACACTGTGGACCCATAACCCAATTAGATCTGAGTAAATTCAACACAAAAAAAAAGATGTAACTTCCAAAACAAAATACCCAAATATCATCATCATACAAATAAATGGTTTCGATTTGAGAAAATCAAACTGAAAAGACACTACTTAATTAACAATAAGTAATCATCATAATTAAAAAGTTTTTAATTTACTTAGCAATCTCTTCATATTCACAAGTTATGATCAGTTACACAAACTTGTTGCTGTCCGTTGCTCTGTCCTCTGTCCTATATATAAATAATTCTCCTCTCCAAGTCCTCTTCATTCTCACATACATCTACAACCACTTCAAGAATTCTTCTACAATGGCATACCCTTCAAAGCTCCTCCCGATTCTCCTCATTTCTTTTTTAGCATCATCCGCAATGATCTCCATATCAGCACGACATCTCGCCCTCAAGTCGACCCTATTAGCCCGCCTAAAATTAAACGAACAGGGCAAGTCTTCGTGCTGGAATTCGTTGTTCGAGCTCCAATCATGTAGTGGTGAAATTGTTCTCTTCTTTCTCAACGGGGAGACGCATTTGGGCCCCAACTGCTGTAACGCCATAAGTATAATCCAGAAGCAATGCTGGCCGTCGATGATGGGATCTCTCGGCATCACCACAGAAGAAAGTGATATCCTTCGTGGCTTTTGTGATGCAACTACAGCCAATTCCTCCTCCACGCCACCCCCGACTCCGTCGTTGCATGAATGCTACCACCTCCCACGCTTAGACCCCTAGTTATGTACCCAATCATAATATAATCTAATCTCAGATGATTACTATTAATAACTCTAAATATGTTGCAAATCTCCATTTTGTGAGACTTTCTCTTTAGAATGCTTTTATTTTATGTTTTTTATTTCATTTTTCTGAATAAAATTAGATTCGTCTTTGATTTATGGAATTTTCTGCTGAAAGGAACAGAGTAGATGCTAAGATAATAGTTTTCCAGTTAATTTATTTGTTTTTAGTGACAAATTTTTGACGTCCTCTAAGTCAATAACTGGGTAATTAACTAACGAGCTCGAGCTGGAATAGTAAAGCTCGAGCTCCCTGGAAAAATCACTAAGCTCGGGTCGTTTACACCCTAGGCTAGACATGAACTTGACCCAATTTGCAATGAGCAATCCTTAGTGCAATTTGTTCGTCTTGTCGAGACCAACTTAAGATAGACAAATGCAGAGAATTTACAGTAATTTCATGAGAAAATAAAGATGATGTTTGGTGGATGAAAAAGACTAGCGAACCAAAGATTTGGTTCAGTTAGGGAAATAATTTATTTTTTTTGGGTCTGAATCAAGGGTGTCTACGGCCGGCAGCAATGATTGATCTCTTTCGGTGTGGGAGCTCTCCCATTGGTTCAGTTAGGAAAATAAATGGTAAAAATCTAAAGTGAAAAGTATTGAAATTGTTAATTTTAGAGATACACAAATAAAATTGAGAATACAATTCAAAATTATAAATTGTGCCACCATGGCATGTGCCACATAATATGCAAACTATGAGCCATTTTATCTTGAAATATAATCAAGGAAAATCATGCTTTTTCGTGCTGCGACTCGCTTTGTTATTCATTTCCAAAGCCTATATATGTACAGTTTCCGTAAATAATCGTACTGGCTTTGTTTGTTTGTTTGTTTTTTTGTACCTTAGTCACTCTCTTTAGAATATGAATCATACAAATGACAAGCGTAGATGATCTGATTAGATATAGGGATCGCAACAGATATGGGTTGGACCCAGAACCGTCTCGACGATTACTGTTCTCTAGTTGTAACCAGTTCTGGTTTTGAGTCCAACTCATACAAGTCCTAATAAAATCGGGGCAGTTCCGGGTTGGACACGGAACTACATGAACTTTTTTCCTTTTTTTGGGTGGGAATCAGTTGGTCTGCAGACGCTATGGAAATTAGTCTTCTCCCCTTCATAGGATCAGATTGGTTTCTTCAAATGAAGAGCGCCTTCTATCATCAACTATTTTTGTGGAATGTTTATTGGACCAATTTTTTTGGGACTTCATTTCGGATGCCTGCGGAATAAGGTTAGTTTTACCCTATGTTTGGTATTTGAATCTTAGTGCGAAGAAGGGTAAATGGCAGATTGCACCCCCGAATTGCCACCTTTTGGAACTTTGCACCTTTAAATTCGATTTTTGGCACTTCACCCTCTCGAATTGCATATAGCTTAACATTTTGTACCCTAAAGTGAATTTGCACCATCTCACTCACAAAAAAAAAAAATGGGTTCAAATAATTTTGAGGGAAATTATAAATACAAAAAAGGTAAAGTTGTACATGAGAAAAAAAAACATAAAAATCTGTAAAAGTCTAAAGGCATAATTGTACAAAAAAATTTTGAAAATCTGTTCAAGTCCTTTTAATTAGGACTAGCCAAAAAATTGAAATTCTAAGATCCCCTCTTCAACTCTTGGAGAAACCATTGAAGAATCTCCATCATCGACAAGTCTTAATATCCCACAATTAATGCCTCTACATATAAGGGGTTCTCCAAGTGTTGAGGATGATTTTTTGATATTTCAGTTTATTGGCTAATCTGTGAATGACAGAGCTTCAATAGATTTTCACAGTTTTATGATACAATTATGCCTTCAACTTAACTTTGCAAGTTTTCACATTTTTTGTCTTAGTATAATTCCGTCTTTTTTGTATTAATAATTTTAGCCTTCAAAATTGAGGGGACTTGTTTTTTTATTGAGTTAGATGGTATAGATTCGCTTGAGGGTGCAAAATGCCAAGTTATATATAATTTGAGGGTGTAAAGTGCCAAAAATTAAATTTAAGGGTGTAAAGTGCCAAAAATTAAATTTAAGGGTGCAAAATGCCAAAATATGGCAATTCGAGGGTGCAATCTGCCAATTACCCTGAGATGAATATTAAGAAAATTGGTTAGGTGGGATTTGTTCATTGCTAAGTCTATTTAATTTAGAAAAAAGATTAAAACTAAATAAATTGTGTTACATAACTATGAGGCTCTGTTTGTTTGTCAGGGAATGTTATTTAAATTGAAAGTTAGATATCTAGTAATCAAATTCCCAATTATCTGATTCCATAATAAATGTTTGGTCGTGTCTAGAAAATAATTTTTCTTTTAATGTTTAGTTCATGCATCGTAAAAAATGAAATTCATCCTTGAAATCTTTCATTAAATTAACCTTATTTTGTAATTAATTTATTTGTATACATTTTGTCACCAAAGCTTGTGAAATTTCTATATTAAAAAAGGTAATATATTTTTATACTACCTCTAATATTGTATGTGTTAGAAAATTTCATGTTAGATGTTTTGATAATGACAAAATAGGGTTTTATGTCAATCCCAAAAGAATGTAAGTTTATACTTTCATAGAATCTATGTATAAGCGTTGAAAGTGTCTTATTTGTTAGGCTTGATTTTTATCTTTTTAGATTTTAGACTAAGTATTGGAAATTCAATCACTGATGGAATTCTAAGTGAATCTGTTAAAAATAAAGTTAAAGATTAGCGTTTGAAGTCAAGAAACAATGAAGATTGTCTTCAGCGTCTGTCAAGCGCTGAAGACATTTCAGGATTTATGAATCAGCGTCTCAAGCAACAAGATTCACTTAAAATAAATATCTGCGTCAAGAGCGACTAAAATGCAATCAATAATGGGCATTTGACTCCGATAGGAATTTAATTCAAATGCATTTAATACCTGATAAAAGAATTAAATGTGATAAACACTATTTACATACGGACAAGCCACTTTGACTGGATTGTCAGAGTTTAAGTCTACCGCATCCAATCTTTGCAGCATAATTTCAGGGATTTCAGAATGGAAGTAGTTCCACCTGCTCGGGCGAAAGGCACGCACCTGCACATGTGTCCAATGGACACTTTTACCAAGGTTGCTCATAAATAGGACTATTCAGCAAACCCTAAAAATAAGGATACTTACACGCGAATATCCATTAAAGTTAAATTTGTAAAACTCTTGCTGAAATTATGAAAGTCCAAATACTTCAAAGAAAAGTTCATATAACTCCATATCCAAATCTTGCAAGCTTTTCTTATATTCCTAAGACAGTAAAAAATATCTCAAACATCTTCTTTAGAAGAACCCTAATCTATTATTGAGATATTTCAAGTTGTTTGAACTTTCAAAAACCAAACAAACCCTAGTGACAAACCCCCAACCTCTTTATATGTGTGAAGAAAAAGTTGAAGATCAAGCATTATTTTTGGGTGAAAGAAGCTTGTTAGTGAAGGGATCTAACAGAGTTGAAGCCTGTGTTATCAAGGAGCTTAAGATTAACTTCTTGTTATTCACCATTTTCAGAAGCTATCTGTGTGAAAGGCTTTGAGTATAATTTAGTGAATTCCTCCGAGTGCAAAGGAGAAGAATGATGTAGTGGGATTACAACCGAAAATTCGGTTCTATAAAATCATAAACCGAAACCGAACCGAAATGAAACGGTTCGGTTCGGTTTTAACCGAAATTATTTCGGTTCGGTTTCGGTTTATCCACCAGTTAACCGAATTTGGGGCCAAGAAATGGGAGAAACTTTTTTTTGGCATTTCGGCTCGGGCATGAAATTTATCTCAAATTGTGATTAATCATACTTCTAAACAACATTAACAATTTACCCATTTGAATTTGATTTACAAGTAACAAAATAAAGAAATGAATAATTTAATTGAAATTTGTAACCTGGGGTTTGAGTTTGAATAGAACTCTAGAAGAACACACCTACCGATTAACGACGGGCGACGGCCGCTGCGGACGGCGACAGCGACAACGACGACCGACGGACAGAGTGTGTGTGAGAAAAAAAAAAAAGAGGCTGAGAGGGGCTATTGGGTTTTGTGTGAGGAGCAGCAGCAGAACGGAATGGCTGAATAGGTTTTGTGTTTTGACCCAAAATTATATATTCATATTTAGGCAATTAAGAATTAGCCCCAAAATTATTTTAAAATTACACATTAGCCCCAACTATAAATAAAAATTATATATTATTTGAAAATTCATTCGGTTTTCAGTTCGGTTTGGTTAACCGAGGCCCAAAACCGAAACTGAAACAGAAATTCTTGAAAATTAAAAACCGAAACCGAACCGAAATGCTTCGATTCGGGTTCGATTCGGTCGGTTAACCAAACCGTGACCACCCCTAACAAATATTGTGTCATTTACCTTATTGTTTTATTGCTTTCATTATTATTACATAATATTCATCAAAAGCATATAAAACAGGCTAAGCAACTAACTGGTAAAACTGAACGCTAAACAAAAAAATCATTTTCGTTATGCTAACCTTGATTTAAGCGATCTAAATGTTACCCTACTTTGGTAATTGCTAAATCACTATATCTAAGTTATCTGCTTTCAAGCACTTAGCTTTTTAAAGCGTTCAATATATTTTGTGGCAAGAAAATTTTTGAAGTATCGAAAAGAACTTCGGGGTCTATTCAACCCCCTCCACCCCCCACCCAACCCTCTAAACCCTTTTTGTATGCCACTTGAGACCAACATTATGCATAATTAATATTTAAATACTAACTATATGATAAATTAGTCTGACTATGACACGTCAAAATAATTAGCGGGTTCAAAATATACCCAAAATGTGAAGTACGGACAATAAATTACTGTAGATATATATATATATATATATATAAATACACACACATATCTATATATATATTTTGAAAAATAAATAATAAATTATAATATATGAATATATATAGACATTATAATGAAAATATATACACACATACATATAATATATATATATATATATATATATATCTTATTATCATGTAAATAATATATTTAAATAGTATATATCAAAATATACATATATATTAATTTATATAATATGTTTCCTTATATGATGAAATATAATAATTATATATACATATATATAATATGTTTATTAATAGCAAAAAGACATTATATGGAGAATAAAAATGTCTAACAAATTTTATTTTCAGATTCCCTTAAAATGGACATAATTAATATTTAAATACTAACATTCGTGCATTCCTCTCTTGTCGTATGCCACTCCAGCAACTAAAATACATGGTCGAACTTCCAAGTTCGAAATGCATTCCTCAACCAACCCCTCCACCTGTTAAACATAATAGGCTATGTGCGTATATGCAACCAACTCATCAAATGCTTTGACCAATCACAAACAAAAAACAAATGTGCAACAGTTTCCATCTGATTTTTAGCACCACATAATACACCAGTACAGTTGGGGATATGTTGGGTTCTGCGAAAAATCGAATAAACGCAGTGGAAGGTTTCAAAATTTTATTTAAAACCCCAAAGTGAAAATTCTTTGATTGCATATTCAAATCGATTAATTCGCATAACGAATAATGACTTACCTGTTGAAGCGAAGTGGTAGGAGAATCCGATTCCTCTTCTAAATTTTGAATTGATGAAGTCTCGATTTCTTCAATCCTCGTGTAATCTTCACTTTTTGAATTCATTGAGTTTTCTTGAAATTTGATCCGAACAACGAAAACAATGAAAACACGTTGTCTCTAAATTATCACGTGTGGATTGATTAATGAAAAACTTCCACTATTTCTCTAAGGTAGGTGACGTGTCACGGACTTAGCCTCGATACTAACGTCCCGTGCGGCACTTAGCCCTTCAATCCGCCTCTTGCGAGATTGTGCTAAGTCAGCCTCGACAATCACCCACGTGCTAGTGTGTGAAAAGGGAATTTGGCAATAGAGAGTAAGAATTTTGGAAGGAAGAACACAAGAGTAGAACTTGAGAGAATACTACACTATTACTCTCAATGACTCACAAGACTTGATTCTACACTTGGTTGGTTACAAATGACACCATCACTCCTATTTATACTAATCCACCTCCTTAATGGACGGTGGAAATCGAATTGATCCTTTGGTTGGGAGAGACTCTCTAGAACTCTCGAAGAATGTTCCTTTGGATATTCTAATCCTAGAAACTTCCTAACATATCCACATAATTCTAAATATGTCCACACACCTCTACCACTTTCTAGACGCTTCTACAATCATCTAGAACCTCCTAGAACATCCTACACGGTTCTACACTATTATGGAACTTTCTACTAGTATCTAGATTATTCTAGAGTATTCTAGAACTTTCCAGAGTCTTTTAGACCTTTCTAGAATCTTCTACACTTTCCAGAATACTCAAATAGCTTCTAGACTCTCGTCTTAAGCAAGATGACATGTTCCAGTCATCTCAAAATACTTCAAACTGTCAGGGCGTGACATTCTCCCCCACCCATTTCGGCGACGCCCTCGTCGCCTCTCATTGCCAAAGTAATTTGGAAGGATTGACCATCGTCCGTTCTCGTGCTCAAAAAGATGGCGCCCCTTGGTTTTGTCCTTTATCTTTGAAGGTTGGGCCTTCCTAATGCCCTTCACTTGTCCTCTATGTTGTTTAACCTTAGTTAAATCCTTCTCGTATGGTCCCATGATTGCTGTATTTGTACCCGACACCAACTCGAACTTGTTACTCACTTATAGTCTAGACGGAAGATTTTTTGGTACCTCTTCCATTGTACGGTCTTGTACCTCCAAGATGTCACCTTTTACCGGCTCATTCATTAGTGACCCCTCGTACGTTTCTATGTCCATAGTTTCATCACTTTCCTCACCCTTAAGCAATGAGTACTTCCTAATCCTCGGACATTCTCGAATATAGTGAGGTTCCTTGCACAAAATGCACCACTTCTTCGGCACGAAAGCTTGTTTCTTGGAAAAGTACTCTTGCCTCCTAGCCTCGTATCCCTCAAGGAACTTAGATCGCCTTATGTCTAAGCCTCTCACAACTTGTTCTGTCGCCCTCATGGGAACCCACTCGGCCTCCTTGCCGAACCATTCTCCACATACTCTGACAACCTTGTCGATTGCCATAGCACTAACCCTTCACAACACGAAATACCCCAAGCCCAACCGGGCTCTGATACCACCTGTCACGGACTTAGCCTCGATACTAACGTCCCGTGCGGCACTTAGCCCTTCAATCCGTCTCTTGCGAGATTGTGCTAAGTCAGCCTCGACAATCACCCACGTGCTAGTGTGTGAAAAGGGAATTTGGCAATAGAGAGTAAGAATTTTGGAAGGAAGAACACAAGAGTAGAACTTGAGAGAATACTACACTATTACTCTCAATGACTCACAAGACTTGATTCTACACTTGGTTGGTTACAAATGACACCATCACTCCTATTTATACTAATCCACCTCCTTAATGGACGGTGGAGATCGAATTGATCCTTTGGTTGGGAGAGACTCTCTAGAACTCTCGAAGAATGTTCCTTTGGATATTCTAATCCTAGAAACTTCCTAACATATCCACATAATTCTAGATATGTCCACACACCTCTACCACTTTCTAGACGCTTCTACAATCATCTAGAACCTCCTAGAACATCCTACACGGTTCTACACTATTATGGAACTTTCTACTAGTATCTAGATTATTCTAGAGTATTCTAGAACTTTCCGGAATCTTTTAGACCTTTCTAGAATCTTCAACACTTTCCAGAATACTCAAATAGCTTCTAGACTCTCGTCTCAAGCAAGATGACATGTTCCAGTCATCTCAAAATATTTCAAACTGTCAGGGCGTGACAGACGGCTAGGTATAGAGAGAGGGAGGAGATTTTCTTCTTTTCTTTCTAGGAGAGTTATGATAGTATATGTCTTGTTTTAGGTCAAAGAATCATTTTATATCTTCTTGACTTATTGACCAAGACAAACATAAGAGACCTTTGTTGTTGGGCATCCTTATGGACGCCCAACTAGCCTTAATAGGCGTCCTCATGGATGCCCATTACATGCTCGGGGCTTCTTTTGTTTTAATTAATTATCAATTTAATTAATAATTTATTATAAATAAATAAATAATTTAATTAATTAATTAAATAACAAAATTAATTAGACAAATTAATTAATTAAATAACCAAATTAATTAGACAAATTAATTCATTAATTTGTTTCCATAGGAAATTAATTAATAAATAATCTCATCTTTATAATTAATTATTTCATCTAATGAGTAACTAATTATTTAATTTATTCAATAAATTAAAACTCCTAGAAGAAAATAGAAACTCCTTTTTCATTTTTCTTTATCAATCCTTTAGCGCAACTCTTTAGGTTCGTTTCGTTTGCCAATGAAAGGAAACCAAAGGAAGTGGGTAACACCTAGCCAGTCATGCGGCCCACTTCGTAGCCCAAATGAAATCGAATGATTGGATCATTCCACAACCTTCCAATCGTAAATACCGTATAAGTGTAAACCCTTTGTTCACATGCCCCAGTCAAGTGAGAGTCATGGTTATGTGAAAGTCACTGGACTTGATCATATGTATTAATTATAATAATACGATATCATTGAGATCGATTTAGTGCCTCGTACAATCGTCTCTTTTTACTTTAGCCAAAGACTTTGATCTTTTATTTATCTATAATCACATAAGATACTTTCTCATTCACTTATAAGAGAACAAGTCTCATATTAGATATCAGCTAAGACTACCACTTGCCCATCAAGCCATATTTCAAAGTCAACCCCACCAATAGGTGAATGGGGTCTAACTACTCTAGTGAAATACTTGACGTCAAAAGTGCATCTTCAGCCTGATAGTTCAGGTCAAAGGTTCACTTATACCTATTACACATAATCAGTTCTGTCATTGATAGTGGCAGAGTGAAAACTCATGTGTCAGAACCGATGCAAGTCGTGTTCGAGCATATCAGTTCCACTGATGTGCCTACAATCTTAAGCTCCCACCATCACATGGTGTTCGACTGGCACTCCCATGTCAGAGCTAAGATTATACAAGTGTTCTAAGTCTTTATTTGTCCATTAGAGATTTCATATTACTTGCGAACGAGTTTAATTAATCAAGATCAATCTCTTTAGTGCCAATCTTACTATTCCATAGGAAGTTGAGGGATTGCACTGAAAACATGGACAAAATATTTTACACTACTTATAGATGCAGATAAGATTTAAGTGAAAACTAAATAATGCATTTTATAATAATTAACAAATGAGTTCATTACAAGAAAGATGCCTTATCATTCTATCCTCTATGACATCTGAGGGCATAATCCTAACAGGATAAACATACGCATTTGTTCTGTCACATGGGTTTCACTCTTTCACAGTCAATGACAAAATTGATTAATTGTAATAGGTTTGTCTGAACTTTAGGCCTGAGGAATCGAGTTGAAGATATACTTATGACATTAGTTTTGTCATTAGAGTAGTTAGACCCAATTCACCCTTTGGTGGAGTCGACTTCGAACTGCAACCTAATGGGCAAGTAGTAGTCTTAACTGATATCTAAGATGAAATTCGTTCCCTCAGAAGTAAATGAGAAATTATTTTATGCATTTATGAGTAAGTTAGATCTAATGTTTTTTGTCAAAGCATAATAGTTATTGAGAAAGAATCAAATAAAAAAGCTCACTGGTCTAGACTTATTATAAATACAGCATAGAGTCGAGTTTATGAGTTTGACCCAAACCATTATTCTTACTTGACTAGGATATGAAAACGGAGAGTTTATATTCACACGGAAATTACAATAGGAAAGGTTTACAATGATCTAATCGTTTCATCTTATTTGGGATACGATGTGGGAGACTGGACTGGCTAGGTGTCACCCACATTCAATGGAATCCTTCCATTGCCAAATTAAGATGAACCTAAAGAATCATGCTTAAAAAGGAAAAGTTGAACGAACTTATGGAGTATTTCTTGTAGCAATATTTTAAGTATTAGATACTTAAAATTAATAATTTGGAGAAATAAGTTAATTCATTTATGATATTAATTAATATATTATTTCATAAAGAAATAAAATTAATTAATCATTCTATCAATTATTTAATTAATTGGATTGAATTAATTAATTAAATAAATGATTGGACTGAGCTTAAAATTGGTACACCATGAGGCGTGTGGGGCTGCCCCAGTGGCATCCTACGTGGGCTCTTTGAGCCTAGGGTTGTAACTTTGTCATATAAATATATCGCTTAATTAAACCTAGTCAGAATACAAGTCATTATACATTTGAGCTATAAGAAAAGAAAATTCTCCCTCTTCTCTCTTACCCTAGCCGTCGGCCTTCAAGCCAAGAAGGAGAAGTTTTTCCGTTCAAGTTTTCCGGCGAGATAATTTAGAGGCAGCGCAATTATATTGTACTCCTCAGATCAAGAATCAGTCAGTCGGATTAATTCGCAAAAAGTTTGAGGATTTCAAGAAGTTGAAGAAAACTTTAGTTTCTCCAACCACCTCACTACAACGGGTAATGTATCGAAAACCTTTTTTTACATAAGAGTGCTCAAACCCCGGGTTGATCCTGTTTTGGGAAAATCTAAAAAATTTTGTTATACCGTTTCCATTGCGTTTTTTATTTTCCCCAACAATTTGCCATCATCAATACTTTGTCAATCCCCTGTTTTCCCCAAATTCATTTAAAATAGCCATTCATAATAGGAAAAGGTGGATAGCACTTAACACATTACACACCAATGAAGGTTTTCAAAACTCTATTTCATATTGAACATCATCTAATTCAATCCTACCCATAGTTTGCCCCATTCTGATTTCTGGTTGCATAAACTACAGTTTGCTCCCCCATTTCTGAATTTAGCTATATCAAAATTTTCCCAAACATTGCCTGTTTAAATCAGACTAGGGTTCTTACTTGAAGACTCCTCTGCTGTCCTAGTCAGGGCATTTTAGAATTCAAAGGCTTCTAGGAAATTTTCGTAATGCATTCCTTCAAAGCTTGCACCACCTCAAGACCCATATCGCCCTTTTCCTCCTTTGCAGTCAGCTCCACATCTCCTTGAATTGATTTTCGCACACTAGAGGTGGAAACCCTAGCTTACAAGTGCTATGATTGATTCCCCATCCGTGAAGTAAAGGGAGGCATTACCACCAGGTCCTTGCCGCCCTTCGTTACCCCCTTTTTTGGCCTGGCCATTGCCGCGGAGCACAAGTTGCTACCATGCACTGAGAGAAACGAGAGAGAGTGGAACAACATTTATTGCTCATTTGTTCCATAATAAATATTCGAATTTATTTTTTGAATATTGAAAATTAATATAACATCAAAGTCCTAAAAACTACTAAAAAGGTAAAAATAATCGTGATATCATATTATACTGAGTTATTATTGTTGAACTCTATATGTTCACCTAGAATAATAGTTAATTTTATTTTTTGTTAAAGTTAATGGAAAAATAATTGTAAATTTTATTCAAAATAAAATAACATTTATCCTATTTTGGTTCTAAATAAATAAGTAAATGTATTAGTCATATATATGAACTTTGTTTTTTTACTTATTATTTACTGTAGTTATCTGTCACATTTAAATTTTAAAATTATGAACTATCAAATTTTGAATACTTATTCCACATTTAGTTAGAAAAGTGGTATAAAACTAGTTTGTCAAAAAATAAAAAATAAATGATAAGAATTACTTTAATAGACTAAAGGGCATTTTTGTCTATGTGGTAAAATTTAAATAAAAGTAGAGTGACTCTAACAAAATATAGACTGACTTTATCAATTTTCTAAATTTAAATTTGGTAAAATGACATTTTTCGTCCCTCATGCGGAGCAAATGTGACACTTTTAGTCCCTCAAGTAGAAAAGTGGCACTTAAGTCCCCCATGTGGTAAAAAGTTTGTACCACTTATGTCCTTTTATCCAACTTTCGACCATTTATTTTTGGCTAAGCTCGCACGTATTCCCACTTGCCATTTACCAGGGGTAAATATGTCCTTATAGCCTATTATCTCAACTCAAAACTAAACAACGGTTAAATTCATTTTTTCATTTTCAAATTATAGACTGGTTGAAGAGGGGGAAAGCTAGGGTTTGGTTACCATAAAAAAAATTCACAAGATTAAACCCGAAAATTAGCAAAAAAAATTAAAAGAAAAACGACCCAAGATATCAACAAAGCCAACCATGCTCGTCTCTCTCGTTTCTTCCTTCGACGAGCATTTTCCAACTTCGCTTGTAGCCTATCTACAAACCTCAAAAGTCTAAGAATCACATTTCTTGAACACTCAAAAATTGGTGGATCCAACCAAACAAAAAATCCCACAACTTCCTGTATTCTGCAACCCAATATATTCACGTATAAATTAATATGTTCTATGTATATCATTCAAAATCAAATTCCCAAGCTCAATGACTGAAACTTACTTGGTGTAGTTCACTAGCATAAAGCCTCCTTTCCGGCTTCGCAGCGGTCCAGGAGCACTTAATCTTGGAGAGTCGCATACAACAGTACATGTTACCAGCCATTTTTGGGACAAGGCAAGGAAGCAACTCCTTTGTGGGACAAAAATGGGAATGGCAAAGAAGCCTCTGCCATTAATAATTAATGGCAGAGAACTAGGCGGGAATGAACAACACTTTTCTCGCCCTTTTTGAAGGACCAAAGTGACAAAATTAATTTCGAGTTGAGATAATAGGCTGTAAGGACATATTTACCCCTCGTAAATGGCATGCCAGTAAATATAAGATGTAAGGACATATTTACCTCTGTGACATACGCACTTTCTACATTAAGCATTTGATAGAAATTTCAAATGCCAGTAAATATAAGATGTTGTCTGAATCATGAAAATTAATATGAGAATCTTGCCATGAATGAGATTAAAGTTGAAATTGATCCGACTTATGTGACAAAACATGTCAATTATCCTAGCAATACTATTTTCAATTCTTGTCTAGTCTAAAAAATTTATTTATCTTATGCTCTACACTATGTTACCTACTTTTGTCGCCAAATAATTAAAGAATAGCTTCGTCTGATCCTATTCAGAACATTTAATTTCATATTTCAAATTTAAAATCTGATTGTGCTCATAAATTTGCCAACAAAGACTCACCAGCAATTCCGTCTTTTTACCCACCAACTCCTCTTTTCCAAAACCTCACCAAACGAAACCCCATACTCATTAATTCATTTCGTGAAGATAAAAGCCCTCATCTCCGGACACAAATTTCTTCCAAACATTAAAAAAGATATAATCACAAAATTTCATCATCTAGTTTCGAAAATGTCTGATTATCTACCTCAAGAAGTGCTAATCAAGATCCTAACAAGGTTGCCACCCAAGTGTCTGATCAAGTTCAGGTGCGTCTCGAAATCATGGAATTCACTAATCTCAAGTTCCTATTTCATTTCAATGCATACTCACCAAGCAATTCTTTCCAAGGCCCTCACCTCAACGACAGATCAAATTATTATCAGGCGCTATTCCAAAGCTCATAACAGTGAAGTCTATTCAGTGCACATCGACAATGAAGATTTTACTCAAGATAGAAACATCATAATCGAATACCCTTTTCGTGATGTTACACGATTCTACTATAGGATCGTAGGTTCTTGCAATGGTGTTTTCTGCCTTTCAGATGATTTATTTGGGCCTACCAATTCAATTTTGCTCTGGAATCCTATAATCAAGCGAAAACTAACGTTGCCTATGCCTCAAGCAACTTCTGTGGACATGGACTATTTTATGTTTGTGCTTGGGTTCGGATTTGATGTTCAAAATAATGAACACAAGGTTGTGAGGATAGCTTATGTTCAAGAAGACTATGGCTATGCAGTGCCTCCTATAGTTGAAATTTACGCACTAAGTATAGGGCATTGGAATAAAATTAATGCGGAAGTTCCTCACAATTGTGTTGTGGAGTATTTTTGGTCACAGGTGTTTATTAATGGGAATGTGCATTGGGTTGCTTATAGGAATAAGGGAAAAAATGAAAAAGTGGACAACTTGATTATGGTGTTTAATATGAGCCTCGAGGTATTTAATGAAATGCGGCTACCTGATGCTTTGGTAAATGTGTTGCCTATTAATTTGAATGTTATAGTTATTCAAGAATCAATAGCTATAGTTGCATATGATGAACGTGTGTGGAGTAATAGTTGTTGCATTTGGGTTATGAAGAGCTATGGTAATATGGAGTCGTGGAATAAACAATACTTTGTTGATCTTAATGAAGGACTGGGGATGATTCTTGGTTGTAGAACAAATGGAAATGTCCTTTTGACTGTAGCAAGTGGAGGTCTAGTTTCGTATAACCCGATGACAGGAGAAAGCGTGGATCTTGCCATTTTTGGGACAAAAGACTCATTTTATGTGGGCACGTATTTTGAGTCCCTTGTTTTACTTATCGAGGGAATAGAAGCACGAGAACGGGTTCCTAGTGAGAGCGACAGTGAGAGTGAGAGCGAGTGTGAATCTTCCATAGAGGATGATGAAGACCGATTTGGTGATGTTGAAAAGAGTGAGTTCAGAATGCAGACTTGTGTGTCTCAATATCTAACTGCTTTGCTTAACCGCTCATTCCTGTAATTTTTAATGCGCTTTTGTGTACTCTTTTTCATTCGAAATAATGTCAACCTTAATCTTATTTTCATTTCAAATAATCGCAACTTTGTTAACAGTTTTTTAGTGTAAAATCCCTAATCCATATTCCAATTTTGAAATCAGTCCCCCCCTCCTATTTTAAAGCTTTGAATTTCCTAATTCCTAATCAAACTTTAAATTCACTCCCTACTCCATGGCAAATGACTTAACTACCCCAACTTACACAAATAATTACAAAATGCCATTTCCTTTGCTATTTGTTTTTTCTATTTTCTATTTTCCTTTTCTATAACTTTATTTATTTTCTATTTTTATTTTGTATTTTGTATATTCTCCCATCCCCACCCCCCACCCACTGCCGGCGACAGGCGACCCCTCCGACGACCACCGCCGGTGACCCCTCCAACGACCACCACTGTCGTCAGCGACACCTCCGGAGACCGCCAATGTCGTCGGCGACACCTCCGGAAACCACCATCGTCGCCAGCGACACCTCTGACGACCACCACCACCGTCGCCGACACCACCTTCTATATTCCTCAACATCAAGTATGATTAAAGCTAACAAGAAGTATGATTACATCTACGATGAAGTATGGTTAAAGTACACTTGATGTATGAATACATTACAGATGAAGTATAGATAAAGAGAATATGAAGTATGATTGCAGTAAACTATTGACAAATTTAAACTTAAGTTTGAAGCCAAATCTGTTCTATACTAGACCTTTTTTGATAATGTGTCATACATTTCTAGAAAGCACTACGTGTCTACTATAAAAAAAAAGGTTTATGATTTGGAGCATTGTACAACGCGTTATGGACTTTCTCGTGAAGTCGCGCAAAACTGTCAATAAATTTAAGCTTACGTTTGAAGCCAAATCTATTTTATACTAGAATGTTTTTGATAATATGTGATACATTTCTAGAAAGCCTATGTGTCTACTATGAAATAAAAAAAATGGTTTATGATTTCGAGCATTGTACAATACGTTATGGACTTTATCGTGAAGTCGCGCAAAACTGATAATAAATTTAAAGTTATGTTTGAAGCCAAATTTGTTTTATGCTAAACCTTTTTTGATAATGTGTCATACATTTCTAAAGAACTCTATGTGTCTACTATAAAATAAAAAAAATGGTTTATAATTTCAAGCATTGTACAATGCATTATGGACTTTCTCATGAAGTCGCACAAAATTGTCAATAAATTTAAGCTTACGTTTGAAGCCAAATCTGTTTTATACTAGAATGTTTTTGTTAATGTGTGATACATTTCTGAAAATATCTATGTGTCTACTATGAAATAAAAAAAAATGGTTTATGATTTCGAGCATTGTAAAATACGTTATGGACTTTCTCGTGAAGTCGCGCAAAACTGTCAATAAATTTAAGCTTATATTTGAAGCCAAATTTGTTTTATATAGAACATTTTTGATAATGTGTGATACATTTATTGAAAAACCTATGTGTACTATGAAATAAAAAAAATGGTTTATGATTTCGAGCATTGTACAATACGTTATGGACTTTATTGTGAAATCGCACAAAACTGGCAATATTTAAGGTTATGTTTGAAGCCAAAACTGTTTTATACTAGAATTTTTTTGATACATTTATAGAAATACCTATGTGTCTTCTATGAAATAAAAAAAATGTTTTATGATTTCGAGAATCGTACAATGCGTTATGGACTTTCTTGTGAACTCGCGCAAAACTGTCAATAAATTTAAGTTTGCATTTGCAGCCAAATCTGTTTTATACTATAACGTTTTTGATCATATGTGATACATTTCTGGAAAGACCTATGTGTCTACTATGAAATAAAAGAAATGGTTTATGATTTCAAGTATTGTACAATACGTTATAGACTTTATCGTGAAGTCGCGCAAAACTGTGAATTTATATGTAACTATACGTCAATTTGTATGTAACCATACATCATTTGATATGTAGCAACACGTCACTTTATACGTAACCATACGTGAATTGATATGTAGTTATACGTCAATTTATTGCAATCATAAGTCAATTGATATGTAATAATACGTCAATTTTTATGCAATCATACGTCAATTGATATGTAAGAATACGTCAATTTTTATGTAACCATACGTCATTTGATATGTAATAATACATCCATTCATATATAATAATACGACGTTTTATATGTAATCATACGTCAATTGATATATAGTCATACGTCAATTTATATATAATCATACGTCATTTGATATGTAAGAATACGTCAATTGATATGTAATAATGCGTAAATTTATATGTAACCATACATCATTTGATATGTAATAATACGTCCATTCATATGTAATCATGCGTCATTTGATATGTAAGAATACGTCAATTCATATGTAGTCATATGTCAATTTATATGCAACTATACGTCAATGGATATGTAATCATACGTCAATTAATATGCAACCATACGCCAACTGATAAGTAAGAATATGTCAATTTTGATGCAACCATACATCAATTAATATGTAAGAATAAATCAATTTATATGTATTCATACGTCATTTGATATGTAATAATAAGTCAATTCTAATATGACATTGCATATGTAGTAATACGTAAATGTATATACATCATATTAATTGTAACAATATATTTTGTAACGATGCATCAGATTATTGGTAAAGATACGTCATGAATGAACAATATTAAATATTTATACTCAAGTGTTTAAATATCTCAAAATCGTAAATTCTTACGCATAAAGTCAAGTGATAACTAGTAGTAGTGTGGATATACAAAGTGTTTGGTATATATATTTAATGCCTATTTTGCTCCAAGTATGTTGTTTAATGCACGTTCATGATAGTATAAATAATAATTATTAAATATATAACATGCCTAAGTATAATCATGTGTATGAGTATCTCAAAACTACAAACTCACATGAAAAGTCAAGTGATCACTACTAGTAGTATATGTGAACATTGAGTTTTGGAAACACAAAATAATACTAGTTAGTGGAAAAATGTACATTGAATTATATTAAATGCATAATTTGCTAAGATATTTGTGAACATTGAATTTTAGGGTATGTGATGTCACAGTGTTTAGGATTTAGGGTTTAGGGATTAGGATTTAGTGTTTAGGGGTTACGGTTTAGAGTTTAGGGGTTAGGGGTTAGTAGTATTACTTATGCAATGATGTATTGTTACAACTAAAAGGTTGTATTAATAAATATAAAGGTCGCAGGATAACATTTAAGATGACATATTATTAATAAAATGACGTACATGTATAATCTATCAACGTATGTGTATAGTCTAATGTCGTACGTATGTAGTCTAATGACGTACTTACGTATGTATGGTCTAATGGCGGTCCTTGTGGATCGATTCCTGGAATTGGTCATTTTAAGAAAAAATTTTGTGATCCTTGTCGACGTATTAATTCATAATATTGACGTATGAATACAAGTCAATTGACATATTATTTTCTGAAATCGACGTATGATTGTCTATCAATTGACGTATCAATGCTTGTCAATTGACGTATTATTGTCTATCAATCGACGTATAGGTGCACTTAATATGAAGTATTAATACATAATATTGACTTATGAATGCAAGTCAATTGACGTATTATTTTCTAAAATTGACGTAGGATTGTCTATCAATTGACGTATGAATTCTAGTCAATTGATGTATGAATGCTATGCAATTGACGTATTATTGTCTATCAATCGACGTATGGGTACACTTAATATGATGTATTAATACATAATATTGACGTATGAATGCAAGTCAATTGACGTATTATTTTCTGAAATTGGCATATGATTGTCTATCAATTGACGTATTATTATCTATCAATCGACGTATAGGTTCAATTAATATGATGTATTAAAACATAATATTGACGTATGAATGCAAGTCAATTAACGTATTATTTTTTGAAATCGACGTATGATTGTCTATCAATTGACGTATGAATGCTAGTCAATTGACGTATTATTGTCTATCAATCTACGTATAGGTACACTTAATATGACGTATTAATACATAATATTGACGTATGAATGCAAGTCAATTAACGTATTATTTTCTAAAATCGACGTATGATTGTCTATCAATTGACGTATGAATGCTAGTCAATTGACGTATTATTATCTATCAATCGATGTATAGGTTCAATTATTATGATGTATTAACACATAATATTGACGTATGAATTCAAGTCAATAGACGTATTATTTTTTGAAATCGACGTATGATTGTCTATCAATTGACGTATGAATTCTAGTCAATTGACGTATGAATGCTAGTCAATTGACGTATTATTGTCTATCAATCGACGTATAGGTACACTTAATATGACGTATTAATACATATTATTTACGTATGAATGCAAGTCAATTGACGTATTATTTTCTGAAATCGACGTATGATTGTCTATCAATTGACGTATGAATGCTAGTCAATTGACGTATTATTATCTATCAATCGACGTATAGGTTCAATTAATATGATGTATTAATACATAATATTGACGTATGAATGCAAGTCAATTGACATATTATTTTTTGAAATCGACGTATGATTGTCTATCAATTGACGTAATAATACATTTAATATGACATATTAGTACATTTCAATTGACATATGAATTCTAGTCAATTGATATATTATTGTCTATCAATCGACATATAGGTACATTTAATATGACATATTAATACATAATATTGACGTATGAATGCAAGTCAACTGACGTATTATTTTCCAAAAACGACGTATGGTTGTCTATCAATTGACGTAATAATATATTTAATATGACGTATAGTACATTTAAATTGACGTATGAATGCTAGTCAATGGACATATTATTGTCTATCAATCGATGTATATGTACACATAATAGGACGTATATGTACACTTAATAGGACGTATTAGTACATAATATCAACGTATGAATGTATATAAATTCTAGCTTATGTTTGAAGGAAAAACTGTTTAGTTCTAGACATTTCTTGATAATGTATCATACTATTTCAGAAAGCCCTATATGTCTAATTTTAAAAGAAAAAATAGTTTATTATTTCGAGCATCGTACAATGCGTTATGGATTTTCTCTTTCTCGTGAAGTCACGCAAAACTGCCGACAAATTTTAGCTTTCGTTTGTAAACAAAACTTTCATCCTAAATGTATCTTGATAATGTGTCATACAAATTAAAAACTCTCTATGTGTCTCTTTTCAAAATAAAATAACGATTTATGATTTCGAGCATCCCGCAACGCGTAGAATTTCTCGTAAGATTGCGCAAAATTATAGAAACTTTTTAGCTTACGTTTGAATAAAAAAAATGTTTCATAATAGATTGTTCTTCACAATATGTTATATGTTTTATGAAAGCCCTATGTGTCTACTTTGAAATAATAATTAAAAAAACTGTTATGATTCCGAGCATTCTACAATACGCTATAAGCTTTCTCGTGAAGTAGCGCAAAACTGTCATTAAATTTTAGGTTATGTTTGAATCAAAAAATATTTTATACCTAACATTTTTTGATAAGGTGACATACTTATTTAGAAAGCCCTATGTGTCTACTTTCAAAAGAAAAAAAAGGTTTATGATTCCGAGCACGTTACAACGCGTTATAGAATTTCTCGTAAGATTGCGCAAAATTGTTAAATATCAATTGAAAATACGTCGATTGTACACGAAATATACGTCGAACATGGCTTATGCATACTGTAGTTGCTGTTCGTATGAAATTCAAAAATAAAAATAAAAATTATACTCAGAACAGAGTCAATATTGATCTCGATTTGTTCCTTTTTATCATGGCTAACAAAATGGTGTCACTTTTGAACAATTTCAATTGCCGAGAAAGTCTATGTAATCGGATTTGTGGTGAAGAAAAAAAGAAGAAAGAGGAAAGAGAAGAGAGAGGTAGAGAAGAAGGTGAATAAAAAAAATATTAAATGAGGTGCATTTTTGTCTTTTCAAGTGGATAGGGAGTGAATCCAAAATTGTATTATGAATTAGGGAGTTGAGAGTGTATAATTATAGATAGGGACTGATTTTTATGTTTTGTTTTAAGTTTTATTAGGGATTAGGGATTTTTGAATGATTTTCCCCTTTGTTAATCTTATTTTTCATTTCAAATAATGTCCAACTTTGTTGGTGTATTTTTTATTACTTTCCCAGTTTCACATGTTTAACAATATATAGCGAATGGGGGGCAAAAAAGTTGAGGGGGTATGAATTAGTCTTTCATAGTTCATCTTGCTCCTTGAGAATAGAAGTCACAATGGGATTTTACATGCTCACTTAGTTATTCCCTTCTTCATCAAGAATTAAGTCGCCGCTTGGTTCAATAGTGGATTAATGATTCATCATGCAGGCACTTGGCAATATATATTTAGTGATTTTGAAGCCTTTGTTATAAACTTTACATGTTTACTAATTTAAGAGTAATGATATTTGCATTCCATAAATTATTATACGAGCTCCAATTTTGAATTTTTAAACAAAGATAATTTACAAGACTGCTCATTAATATTTAAAATACATTAATTATAGTTTACACAAGTTAAATCAAAACAAAAACATTATCAAGCCGTACATGTTTTGTTTACTACTTTACATCAAAATTAGTCCATTTAAAATACAGGACATCATCCACAAAACATAATAACAATATGCTAGCTTTTTAAAAAGACAATTAAAATATAAAGCAACAAAAAAATTAATTTTAATGTAAATTCTCTTCAGTTTGACAGTTGTTGGTCCCAAGTGGCATAAAAAAGGTCGGGGGAGGGGTGAATAGACCTTTTTCACTTTTTGAAAAGCTTCAAGTGTCTTGGATAAAACTAGTATGCACAAACTATTTTTGATGGGCTGACTATAAAAATGAGTTGACTTAGCTCTTCAACTTAACACAATCAATACTCAAGATGTGTACTAGATTAAGTTAAGTTAACTAAGAGTAACCATAGTGGAAATATGTCTTCTTTTGAAAATAATTTAGTCAACTTGTTCTTTGATGCCTTATAAAAATATAGAGCATAAGGTAAGTAAAGGCAGAAAGTAAAGAACACAAGTTTTTATAGCGGTTACAAGGTTTATGTAATTCTTGTACGTACACTTTACTCCACTCAGGAGTTAACCCACTAGATTTCCACAGACTTGTATACAAAGTCCTAATCTAGCCTTCTCCCCAACTAATCAATCTACACAAACTTCGATGAGTTCAACTGCACCCCACACAAGAATCGCCTGCTGAGTATCAGCTTACACAAAGGTCAAACTAACTCTGAGGGGCCGTTTGGTTGATGGGTTAGGATTAGGGGGGTTTGAAGATGCAATGGGTTTAAAACCCAAGATTATTGGAACGCACCCCATTATACTTTTGTTTGGTTAGTCTTTTTAGCCAACCCATATCTATGGCCCGCCAACTTTATTCTTTGTTTGGTTTAACGGTTTATGTGCGCTGGGTTAAGGCTCATTTAGGCACAATTACTGAAATATTCTCATTCAAATTCTTTAACCCTAAACTGCCCTCACATGTCTATATATTACAACACATTTAATTTATCTTAATTCCAAAATTAAGAGCCGTTATTTACACCCATAATTTTTGTCCTAAACGGTATTTGTCGACAATAACATAAACTAATTTCCCATATACATATATACATATATATATATATAGGGTCAAGATTTAATACATACCCTCTATTAGATAAGATATAAGACCCAATATACACCATTGGATACATTAAATCCAACAGTCCAAAAAATAATTAAGAAACAGGCGGGATATTAGGCTCAAAATGTATCAGGGGGTATAATAGTCAATGGCATCATTATACAACATCAAACTACCAAAAATAACGGCACAAAATCTTTCCTAAAATCTCTCCATTTGAAACTGCCAAAATCTCTCCATTTGAAACTGCCAAAATCTCCCCTACAATCTCTCAGTTTGTTGCCAAAATTAAATCACCGAAAATTAAGAAATATCAATCTGAAATTTTGGTTTCACTAGAATCAGTTTTGATTGAATTAAAATTCTGAAATTTCTGAATTTCTGGAAAATCGAGATTGAAAAACCAAAATCTGAAATATTGAATTTCTGGAATTTGTGTTAACTCGTCGACTTCAATGATCTTCCGAGAAAGGCGGCGAGAAGCTTCGCTGTGGGAGGCGCGACGAGCGACGATGTTCGCCGCTATGGGATGGCGGTGATGTCGCTGCTCGAGTTGCTGTGGAAGACGACCGGAAAATAGCCATGAAGATGACAGATTTTCGCAAACTGAAAAGTCGATCGCGAAATATCAATCTTCCCTATTGTATATTTGTTTATTAGCTATTGTATAATGTATGAATTAGCTATTGTATAATGTTTATTAGCTATTGTATTCACTGTATAATGGGTTATATGATTTTGTATATTGGCTTATATGTTACTGTATATTGTGTTATAAGATGCTGTATAATGGTTTATAAGATTGTAATTGTACGATGTATAAACACACACTATATAATGGGTTGTAAGATACTATATAATGTGTTATAACATACTGTATAGTTGTTTATAAGATACTATATAATGGTTTGAAATCACTAATTGTATGTCACTAATCACACACTGTATATCACCGTTGTATTTACTGTATAATGGTTTATAAGCTACTGTATAATGGTTTATAAGCTACTATATGATGGTTTAAAAAATCACTAATTGTGATGTCACTAAATACCACACTGTATATCACCACTCATGTACTGTATTTTGCTTTAAAAAAATAAAAAATATATATATTTTAAATTTCCGAAAGGCAAAAACTGTTTTTGGAATTTGGCCCCAAGCTCTACTTCAATCTTGAAGGAAACATCGTTTTAAAAATAACTCAATATACTTATCATAAGTAAGTATACTGAGCACCACCCTCTCGGGCCCAAATTCCATCATTTTACTAGGTTTTTTTGCGTTTTTGTATTTTCAGTCGAATTTTTATTTTTATTTATTTCCATTATTTTTGTGCTTTACCTTATTTGTATTTACTGCATATTTGTTTATTAACTATTGTATAATAGATTAATTAGCTATTGTATTCACTGTATAATGGGTTATATGATACTGTATATTGATTTATATGATACTGTATATTGGGTTATAAAATACTGTATAATGGTTTGAAATCACTAATTGTATGTCACTAATCACACACTGTATATCACTGTTGTATTTACTGTATAATGATTTATAAGCTACTGTATAATAAGCTACTATATGATGGTGTATTTGTGATTTACAAGCTAATGTATACTGAGCTTTTAGTGTATAATACACTAATATTTTCTATTTAACAGGTGGTCCATGAGGCCATATAATAGGGCCTCTCTGTACAACAATTTTTTCAGGATGTTTGTAGGAATGTATAGCTCCCATGTTCTGCAGAGGTCACCAACATTGAACCTTACTCTATCTTTCTAAATTTCCATTACTACTTAAATTAAAAGAACCAAAAAACATAAAATGATTTAAAATTGGGATGCCTGTGAAAAAATAGAGGAATCACATAACAAAGTTGAAATCTTTTACATAAGATTTTGTATTCACGATCGATGATGATGAATCGATCTTGATGATTACTTAAAATTGATGATAAATAACGTAAATAAGGGGGATTTGATTTATGTACATTGACACGCTAGAACCTCACGTGTTTGCACAGCAAGTGGACTGGTCGTGTGTAGTAATAAAGTGGACAATTAAGTCCGGATGTCGAACCACAGGGACTTGTATTTTAGTTCTAGACTTGTAAATAAATGCTTAAAGTAAAGGTTGAAACGGAATGAACGTGTAGAGAACAAAAGTAAAGAGGAGCAATAGATTGAAACTTCAAGTGTTAAAGACGACTAAGACGCATGTTAGGGCTCAATTTGATGCAATATCTTTATAACGTGAGTTGTCGAATCATTAGACCTATGTTGCGATGGTGGAAAGTTCCTTAAATAATTACTACCCGATGTCTCGGCGATAATAATCCTATGATTATTTGACGGTCCTCAAAATATCTCTATCCAAGAATCTAACCAACAGTCGTGCATTCAAAATCTAGAATTTCCCTCGATTAATCTGGCTAACTGCATCCGGAAATCTCTACCGTTTGTCACTTAACGGGCAATTCCTCATTGTTTGCGGATTATGTTGTGAATCTCATGCACCCTAGATCAATTTTCTCTCGAAACATTCACCTAGGCAATTTATCGAACACATGGTGATCAAGCACATGTACGTAGAACAAGAACACACTCCCAACACATAGCAATACATGAATTGATTCAAACAAACAAATATTATATAGATACTTCACAAATAGGCCTTCACATGGCCTTAGTCTTATAGATGTAGTTCATAATCAATAGTTCAAAGGAAGTTAAGGCAAACATGTATATATTCATAGACAAAGATATAATGAAAGCAATAAACACTCCCTAATACACCTGGTTGATGATGAAATCAAGTTGAAAGCTTCAATCCTTTGCTAATTCTCCTTCTTGGCCTCCAAAATATGATGTATATGGCTACTTTTAGTCTCAAAAGGCCTAAAAACCGAGGCCCAAAGCTTTTTTCTTCATTCCCCTTGAGTTTGTATTTATAGAGCTCAAAAACAGGGGTTCCGACGCCCAGGCGTGGATGAAGTGGCGCAGGGGCGTGATAGAGGCGGTCAAACCACGCACGGGCGTGAGTCAAGCCACGTACAGGCGTGACAGACAGAATTAGCGGTTTTCTTGTATTTCAGTGCAGCAATCTTGTTTCCTTCATAACACTTTCCACAGACCTCTGATTTGGATGATTCAAGTTGCCACGTGAATCTAACACAGAGATCTACAACTTTGTTGAAGGAAACGCTCTCAAATTCGGCCTCTAAAAATACATAAATTCGGTGTTTTCGTGCATTATTCCTCAATTGCAGTGATTTTCCACCTTTACTTGATAAACACACAAATTAAACGCATATGTGGTATAAATAATGTATAAACCAATATAAATCACATATATATGAGGCTCTAAAACATATAAATTCACACCCTATCATACATATAATTAGTGATTTCAAACTATTATACAGTATAATATAAACCAATATACAGTATATTATAAGATAATATACAGTGTCTTATAACCAATTATATAGTGTGAGTATACATCATATAGTTACAATCTCATAAACCATTATACATTATCTTATAACCCAGTATACAACATCATATAACCAATTATACAATGTGTGTTTGCATATCATACAGTTACATTACACCAACTAATTTAACAATATACAACATGTGTAGTGTTAAGATATTATGTTCTGGAGAATACTACATTATTATTAAGATATTATGTTCTGGAGGACAAAATGCAAATTTCCGGAAATGATGAATCGAGCTTGTATGGATGATGAATTGACTATGATGTTGAATCGATCTCGATGATTACTTGAGTTCTGTGCATCAATCTTTAACTTCTGTGTATCAATTTTATGTTATTTGCATTCTTTGCGTCAATACGCATCAATACTTCTGTAAAAAGTTTACATTCTTTAATTGGGAAGAAGAGAATTAATTAGGGGGAAAATCTGTTATGATTTGATCTTGCATGTTATTTGCATGAGTTTGTTAGACCTATTGACCAAAATGCCCCCATCTTAAATATAAAATCCGAAATAATGGCTTTAAATATGGACCTTGGGATTAAATGGTTTAAATGGTTTAAAATGGCCTAGATTGGGTCTTATATCTTACCTAAACTATAGGGATGTATTTGATCCATACCCTATATATATATATTCATTTTTCCTAGGCATGTTATAGGTAATAATAAGCATGAGCTTAATCATAAAAGAAAGAGTCAAATTCAAGGAAGAGTGAAAGGCAATTAAATTTCCCTTTGACATTTTTCACATTTCAATTCCACTTTGAACGTCAAATAGATAGTTAATTAGTCAATTTAATAATATATATTAATATCATCAGGGTTGATAGGAGTCATTTTTACCTGTTCTTAAGCCCGTTGTGTTTATTTTTTAAGCTGATTTATGACTTGATTCTTGCCACATGTGCGTATAATCTGTGCGTTAAGTGATTTCAGGACTTAAATAGATTCAAACGAAGAAAAGGGCAGAAGAAGACGTATCAAACGAATTCAAGATAGGCTGTTTCGCAAAACGCTGGCCAGGCGCCAGTTCAGCCATGCCCAGGCGCCAGATGAAGAAGAGAACACAACAGTGCATGCAGTACCGCGCCTAGGTGTCGTTCTGTCCACGCCTGAGCGCCATTTTCCCCGCGCCTGGGCGTTCCCCCGACTTCTCCCCCAAGCCAACTGACATGTAGGCAGCGCCTAGGCCACGATTCACCCCCGTCTGGGCGCCGCTGTAACCGTTTTTTGGAAACTATAAAGCCAAATTTTCAATACATTAGAGGGGTTCAAAATCTGGGGTTTTGGGAGCATTTTCTTGGATTTGAGCCATCCTTTCAACATCCTTGAAGAGCTAAGAAAAGAAGGGACTCAAGCTTCCAATCAAGATTCAATCATCAACTTAGCCTAGGCAGATTCTTAGCCTAAACTTATTATTTGTCTATGAATATGAATTTAGTGTTGAGTTTTTCTTTCATGCATTTCATGAGCTAATTTGCTAAATTAATGCCATGTGAAGGTCCTGTTGCTAATATTGATTATAATGAGATCATTTTCCAATTTAATTCATGTATTGCTATGTGTTGTGATTTTGTGATTGAATGCTTTATATATGCTTGATCAACATGTGTTAGATATTATGCCTAGGTGAATTATTCGAGTGAAAATTGACTTAGGGTGCAAGAATTTTACAACATCACCGACCAAATAGGAGTTGCCTAGACATAGGTAAAGACTCTCGGGTGAAGTCGTTCGATTCTAATAGAGTAAGCTCTAGCTCTTTAATTCATACTTAGTGGTTAGATTTCCGGGTAGACATACTTAGAAAATCGCCATTTAAGTACAGGAGTCTATCACGAGACATCGGTTATTCTTTACCTTAGGAGCTTTCACCATAGCAATGTATGTCTAATGAATTGGTAATGATCTTAGGATAGCAATACGCAACATGTGCCCGAACATGAGCCTTAGTCACCTCTCCACCTTGGAAGTTTAATCTCTCTTTAGTTTCGTTTTAGTTATTCTACTTTCCTTTTTAGTTAAATCTCCAATTTACTTTCATTTGTTATTGAAAATCATAAACTAAATAACTAGTCCTTGAGGTTCGACAACCTGGACTTATTGTCCATTTCTATTACTACACACGACTGGTGCCCTTGCTATTAAAGCATGTTAGCTATTAGCGTGTCAAGTTTTTGGCACCGTTGTCGGGGACTTGTTTATTTTAGTTTTTGATTTTATTTTACGTTTTCATAATTTTTTGTTTTTCGTTTATTTCTTGCTTTTCTTTTATTTTCTTGTTAGTCTAATTTTATTTCATTTGTTTACTTTATAGGTTTGTTCTTGGTGCATGACCCGTTCCTCTAACGAGCCTTTACTTGATTTTGAGCCCGAAATTGAACGTGTTCTACGGGCTAGTAGACGAGTTCGTGAAATGGCGGATAATATCTATCAATCAAATCCAAATGCACGATTCCCGAACATGAACTTACCGGAGAATTGGGAGTGGTTACAAGGCATTCTCCGAGCCATGGAACCATCTCCTCCTCAACAACTTCCATCGGTCCGGGGTTGTCTACCACCGAGGGTCCACACCATACCAGGGCCCATGGTCTTGCCCAATTTCTATGCACCGAATTACCACATCCCGTCGCACACCTTTAGTGTGGTGCAAGGCGAACCCTTCTATGCTGAACCTCATGCACATTTGGAGAGTTTAGACGATGCCTTCGTGATTATGCAAGTTCATCCACAGGATCTTGATGTGATTCATTTATGAGTCTTCCATTTCTAGTTAAAGGACAAGGCGACCACGTGGTACAAATCTCTACCACCCCAATCCATCACAACATGGGAGTTAGTCGATGCCTTCTTGAATAAATTCTTCCCACCCTCCAAAATCAACAAGCTTCGGAGCAATATAAAAGGGTTTAGGCAAAGGAATAATAAGGATTTAGTCAAGACATGGGCTAGATATAAAGGCATGCTCCGAAAATTCCCAAATCATAACTTCAGATTCAACGAGCAAGTATTACACTTCTATGACGGACTTCGCATCCGAAATAAGCTCAATGCGGGCGCGGGTGGTGATCTCCTTAGGTTAGATTGCCAAAATGTGTGGGACAAGATCGAACAATTAGCTCGGGAAGATGAGCTCTATCGCGATGATGAAGAGATCAAACCTACTAAAAAAGTTGTTTGTGTCCAAGTCGTGGAATAAAAGATAGCTCTAGAACCAGTGGTCGGTGACGTGAACTATGTTGGCAATGCTAACCGACCTCGGGCGAACTTCCACGTGCCCGACAATTTCCCAAAGATACCCAATCCGGCAGAAAATGCCATCCCGGTATTTATCAAGCTCCAAGGCCCCCATTCAATAATAACTAAGCTCAAAGGTAAGGAAATTTTCAAGGGCAAGGGCAAGTGAGACCTCCTACAACCGATGAGCGTCTAGATGATCACATTAAAAAGTCGGATGCGTCATTCAATGACCTCCGCAATATGATGAAGGACATGTTTATGGAAATGAAGGATATGAAGACACATTTAACTAATTATCAACCGCGGTGAGTGGGAGAGCCCTGTGAGCTCTACCAAGTGACACGAAGAAGAACCCAAAAGAGTAATGCCACGCAATTGACTTAAGGAGTGGGAAACAAGTGGAAAATGATATTGGTCGCAGAGCGGAGCCAAAGCGCCCCTCAAATGGCGCCCAGGTGCCGGTGACATCCAACTCTGACAATTTGCTTCGCACATCCGCGCCTGGGTGCCATCCAGACGAGGCCTAAGCGCATCCAGATGACGCACGGGCGCCGGACACACCCTTGCAGATGAATCACTTTGCAGTGCCGCGCCCGAGCGTGAAATTCCTCACGCCCAGGCGCCGTCACCTGCTTCTTGAACTCCTAATTCCTCATCTCTAACACCCGCTCCACCCATCGAGATACGCTTTCCTTTCCCAAATGCACAAAAAAAGAAAAAGAAGGAGATGGATTCAAGCTTCCTTTGTATCTAGGCTATTCTTCGTGAGGTTAGGATCAACGTTCCCTTTGTGGATGCTATTTTGCAACTGCCAAATTATGTTAAGTTCTTAAAAAATATTCTATCTAACAAGCAAAAGTGGGAGGAAAATGAAACGGTTTGTCTAACCGAGGAGTGCTCCGCCGTCTTACTTAACAAATTACCTCGCAAGCTCAAGGACTCAGGGAGTCTTACCATACTGTGCACTATTGGCCATCTTACTTTTGAAAAAGTGTTTTGCAATTCGGGAGCGAGTATTAATCTTCTCTCCTACTCTATCTTCAAGAAGCTCGGCCTCGGGAAGTCTAAACCCACATCTATGTCCTTACAATTGGCGGATCGCTCAATTAAGCACCCGAAGGGCATCATTGAAGATGTAATCATGCAAGTTGATAAATTCTACCTCCCGGTCGATTTTGTAGTGCTTGACATGGAAGAGGATGTGGAAGTACCTTTGATCCTAGGAAGGTCCTTCCTAGCCAATCCTAGTCATAGATGTCGCCGATGGTAAGCTTACTCTTCATGTGGGTGATGACAAGGTTATTTTTTATGTATTTAAAGTGCTTAAACATCCATATGATCCCGACTCATGCTTACGCATAGATGCATTTGACACTTTGATTGGTGAGACTTTTCAAGCACACATGGTAGATGACCCACTAGAGACGTGTCTTTTGCAATCCATGAATGTCGATTCGGCGAGTGAGGAGCAATTGGAAGCCGTGTTTAGCTTAGAGAAGCATCCTCCTTACTATGTCATGGGGGTTGACAAGTTAGAAAGATCACTCTTGGCTCCACCTCGCCCTTCCATTAAAGAAGCCCCTACCCTTGAACTTAAACCGTTGCCTTTACATTTGAAATATGTGTTCTTAAATGATATGAGACATTACCCTTAATTGTCTCATCTTCTTTGACAGGGGAATAAGAGGAACAACTCATGAGGGTTTTGAGGGCCAACAAGAACGCTTTCGGGTGGAAAATTGCGGACATTAAAGGCATTAGCCCGGCTATATACATGCACAAGATACTCATGGAGGACTCCGCCAAACTCACACGTCAACCACAAAGGAGGTCTAACCCGCAAATACAAGAGGTAGTCAAGAAAGACGTCATAAAGTTGCTCGACGCAGGTATAGTTCCAAAGAAAGGTTGCATAACCGTGATGGAAATATGCAAATAATGAATTGATCCCTACACGTATGCTTACCGGGTGGCGAGTATGTATAGATTATCGTAAGTTAAATGACACCACCCGTAAGGACCATTTCTTCCTCACATTCATTGACCAAATGCTTGAAAGGTTAGCCGGGCATGATTTTTATTGCTTTTTAGATGGATTCTCCAGCTCTAACCAAATTTCCATAGACCCCGAGGACCATGAGAAAACTACTTTCACTTGTCCCTATGACACGTTTGCTTATAGGCGGATGCCATTTGGATTGTGCAATGCCCCGGCCACCTTTCAACGGTGCATGATGGCAATTTTCCAAGACATGGTTGAGGAATTCCTCGAGATTTTTATTGACAATTTTTCAATTTTTAGAACCTCTTTTGATACATGTCTTAATCATTTCGCTCGTGTTCTAAGACGTTGTGAGGAAACAAATCTTGTCTTAAATTGGGAAAAGTGTCATTTTTTGGTCCGGGAAGGGATTGTGCTAGGCCACAAAATCTCTCATAAAGGGATTGAAGTGGACCAAGCCAAGATAGAGGTTATTGAGAAGCTTCCCTCTCCCACATCGTTAAAATCCGAGAGGAGCTTCCTTGGCCATGCCGGTTTCTATAGGAGATTTATCTTGAATTTTCTCAAAATTGCAAAACCGTTGTCTAACTTACATGTCAAAGATGCATCTTTTGATTTCGATTCTACTTGTTTATAGGCTTTCATGACTCTCAAAGAACGGTTGATATCCGTCCCCATCATGGCACCTCCCGATTGGAGCTTGCCATTTGAGCTTATGTGCGATGCTAGCTACTCGGTGGTGGGTTTGGTGCTTGAACAAAGAAAAGAAAAGGTATTTCGAACCATTTATTATGCTAGTAAAACTCTAAGCGATGCACAATTGAATTATGCAACAACCAAAAAAGAACTACTAGCCATAGTATTTGCGTTTGATAAATTTCATGCTTATCTTGTCCTGAACAACGTGATTGTGTATACCGATCATTCCGTATTAAAGTACCTACTTGCTAAAAAGAAAGCCAAACCTAGACTCATTAGGTGGATTCTACTACTTCAAGAATTTGACCTTGAAATGAAAGATAAGAAAGAAGTAGAAAATGTAGTCGCCGGCCATTTGTCTAGGTTAGAGGCCCCTATCCCCGAGTGCGTGCATGATAAACCCATTTGTGAGGAGTTTCCCGATGAGCAATTGTATGCTATACTTCATGATGATACTCCTTGGTATGCAAATTTTGCAAATTATCTCATCACGGGAGTTCTTCCCTCGGATATCACTTTTCATCAAAAGAAGAAATTCTTATTTGATGTGAAGCAATATTTTTAAGATTTGTGCAGATGGCCTCATTCGACAGATTGTTTTTTAATTTGATTATTCGCTAAAGCCGTCGCTAATTTGATTATTTAATTTTTTATATTTTAGAGACGAATTTTTTCCGTCTCAGTTTTCATATTTAAGACGGATTTAGAGACGGAATTTTTTTTTTAATTTCTGTGGCAATCAGAGACGAAATCAACGACGGATCTGAGACGAAAAAAATTGAATTGAAAAAAGAATGGGAATGGGATGATAAAATATTTGTTTGTTTAATAGCTTGAACCCACGACCACCCACGTGAATATTGCTGTTTAATACCATTGGGCTACAAGGTAATTTGTTTACAAATGGGAATGAGATGATAAAATATTTGTGTGTTTAACAGCTTAAACCCACGACCACCCACATGAATATTGCTATTTAATACCATTGGGCTACAAGGTAATTTGTTTACAAATGCTTGTGTGTAATACATAAGTCTTATTTGTTTAATTAAAAAATTACTTATTTACTTAATTAAAAAACTAAATGGATTGATCCAAACTCCAAGAATTGAACCTGTGACCTCCAATTTCATATAAGGAACTGAATGCCATTGCAGCACATGATAATATATGTCCTAATGTAAGTGTAGAATTAAATACATCTTATTTTATTTCATTGAAAAACTAAAAAAATCCATTACAACACTATAAATCGAACCTATGGCATCCACTTATCTATAAGGCACTACTTACCACTAGACTACAAGGTAATTGGTCCACTAATGCTTGTGTGTAATACATAACCTTATTTATTTAATTGAAAAATTACTTATTTGCTTAGTTAAAAAACTGAAAAGATTGATTCAAACTCCAAGGATCGAACCTGTGACGTCCAAGTATATATAAGAAACCAAATACCATTGGACCAGATGATAATATATATACCGATGTAGGTGTAATATTAAGTATTTGTTATTTTATTTCATTAAAAAAAATAAAAAAGTCCACTACAGCAATATGATTCGAACCTGTGACCTATACTTACCTATAAGGAACTATGATAGGAGTCATTTTTACGTGTTTTTAAGCCCCTTTGCGTTTATGTTTTAGGTTCATTTATCACTTGATTTTGTCACTTGTGCATTTAATTCGTGCATTAAGTGATTTCAGGCCTTAAGTGGATACAATTGAAGAAAGGGTGGAAAAATGATGTATAAAACAAGTTTACGCCAAGATGTTTCACACCTCCACGACCAAACGAGCAAGAAATAAGCTGGAGTTAGCCAATATCATGTTTTAGTACCATTTCCGCACACCTGGGCGCCAAATCAGAAACAACCTCCACGTTGGAACGCCATTTTGATATTTTTAGAGACAAAATTGGATGAAGTGTTCTTCTACGAAGTTTTAGATCTATGTCTTATCTTTACATGGGTACTTGAATCATCCAATTCGGAGATCTGTGGAGACGTTTATGAATAAAACACTATCCCTGCGCTGGAAAATACGAAAGTGGCAGCTCATGTTCTTGTTAGGTGGAAAACAAGAGAATGGTAGGTGGAAATTCTTGGTAGGTGGAAAACAAGAGAATGGTAGGTGCAAATTTTTGGTAGGTAGAAATTCTTGGTAGGAGGAAAGAAAGAGAAGGGTAGCTCAAATTCTTGGTAGGTGGATTTTTGGGTATTTAAAGGGGAGTGGGGAGCTCACTTGAGGACATCAAAAAATCATCCTTTGAGAGTGTGAGGACGAAAATTCAGGGGTTTGGGGGAGCATTCTCTTGGTTTTGAGTCATCCTATCATCATACTTGAAGAGCTAAGAAGAGGAAAAGGAGGGATTCAAGCTTCCAATCAAGAATCGATCATCAATCCAAAACAGGGAGTTTCTTAGTTTGATATTCATCTTTATCTATGAGTAATTCTATGTTTTTATTGTTTTCCCAATTTCAATTATGAACTAATTTTCCCTTAACTAGGGCCATGTGAAGGCCAAAGTTATGAGTATATATATATGATGTTATTCTTCGTATTAATTCTACAATTGCTTTGTGTTTTGATTTTGTGCGTAATTACTTGCATATGTTTGATCGCCATATGTTTGTCATATTGCCTAACTTAATAGTTTGAAAGAATATAAGTTAGGGTTCAAAGAAATCATCACATCATCCGTAAAAAATAGGGAATTGCCCCTAGAGATAGGTAGAGATTCCCGGGTGCAGTTAGCCGGATTTATTCGGGGAAATTCTAGAACTTGAATGCATGATTATTGATTAAATTCTTGGATAGACATATTTAGAGAACTGTCAATTTATCATAGGATTATTACAGCCGAGACATCGGGTAGTAATTAATTAAGGAATTTTCACCAAAGCAATAGTAGTCTAATAATACGAAAAATAGTTCATATTTATATTAACAAGTAAATTTGGTTGAAGCATGTGCCTTAGTTGTTTTATCTCATAAGAATCTAAATCTATTTGCTAAGTCTCGTTTTTACATTTTTATTGTAAATTAATCACAATCTTTTAATTCAATTTTAATTGCTTTTAAATTCCTAGTTTTAAATAATCTTGTCTCTGTGGGATTGATAACTCAGACTTAAAGTCCACTTTATTACTACACACGACCAGTCCACTTGCTGTTTAATACACGTAGGATTTTTCGTGTCAAGTTTTTGGCGCCGTTGCCGGGAACTTGATTTATTTTAGTTTCGGATTTTATTGCAATTTTTAGCTTTAATTTCTTTTGTCGTTTTATTATTTTCTATTATTCTTACTGTTATTTTCTATCTTTAAATTTCTGTTGGTTTGCTTCTTTGTTTCAAACAGGTTGATCTTTTGGTGAATGACTCGAGCCTCAGGAGAGGCTATAGAGGAATTTGACCCTGAGATCGAGCGTACGCTTCGTGCAAACCAGAGAAATCGAGCTATGGCTGGCAACTTCCCTGATATGAATCTGCCCGAGAATAGAGAATGGTTGCAAAATCTGTTCCAAGCTATGCAACCGGCACTACGAGCACCACCTCCATCTGTTCGTGGTAATCAGCCAGCCCGTGTACACACTACGCCGGGGCCTGTTGTGGTCCCCAATTTTGCCACGCCGAACTTCCACATTCCACCTCACATGTTTAGCATGGTTCAGGCTGAACAATTTTATGGTGATCCGAAAGAGTCACCTCATGACCATCTAGAGCACTTCGAGAATGTGTTATCTACCATGCAATTCCACCCAAGAGATCTTGATGCCATCCGCCTCCGATTATTCCATTTTTCGCTTAAGGATAAAGGGACTTTGTGGTACAAGTCGTTGCCCCCACAATCCATTGAAACGTGGGAAGAGTTAGTCGAAAAGTTTCTCAACAAGTTCTTCCCTCCATCAAGGATTAACGAGTTAAGAAGCGAGATCAAGGGTTTTAAGCAAAAACGGGATGAATCGTTAGCATCAGCATGGGCAAGATACAAGAGTCTGCTTCGAAAGTGCCCCGATCACAACTATTCAAGAGACGAGCGAGTGCTACATTTCTTTAATGGAGTCCGGTCTCGGATTCGTCACAGACTTAATGCAGGAGCAGGCGGTGATCTTTTGGGTCTCGATAGCAGAACAGTGTGGGCTAAACTAGAGCAGATGGCACGGGATGATGAACTGTACCCTGAAGATGACGATGAGTTTCCTCTACAATCCCGAAGGGTTGCTGTTGCTCAAGAGGTAGAACAAAATGTTAATCTAGAGGCAGAGCCAACCATTAGTGATGTGAACTATGTCGGAAATTCAAACAAGCCTCAATTGAGCTTCCACATACCCGAGAATTTTCCGAAAAGGCCAAATCCCGCACAAAATTCACAACAAGGCATCTACCAAGCACCGAGGCCTCCGTTTTACAACAACCAAACTCAAAGGCCTGGAAATTTTAAGCCACAAGGTCAAGTTCCAAGACCTTCGACTGTCGAAGAAAGATTGGCGGCTCACATGCAAAAATCAGACGAATCATTCGCAGAGCTTCGATTGATGTTACAGGGTGTTATGACGGGAATGAAAGAGATGCAGCACCAATTTGCACAATTATCGGTTGATGCAGGTGGAAGAGCACCCGGGACACTGCCGAGTGATACAGAGAAAAATCCAAAAGAGCAATGCCATGCCATCGCTCTGAGAAGTGGCAAAGAATTGAAAAGTGCACCTCCCAAGCAGTCCAAGTCCGCACTTGAAGAGGACAATGTTCAAACTTTTGATAAACTTGAAAATTCAAATCTGTCTCCCAAGTACGTACTTGACCAGAACCAAGTAAGTACTTCACACAGCTCAAGTACGTACTTGGGGCAGGATCAAGTCCGTACTTCACAGGCAGACAGGGCGTCTTCTGAAACTTTGACTCCTTCTTTGTCTAATCCTATTGAAATACGTCTCCCTTTCCCCCTAGCACATAAAAAGAATAAGAAAGATATGGATAAGAGTTTTCTTAGGATTTTAGAAATTCTTCGAGAAGTTCGAATTAATATTCCTTTTATTGATGCGATTTTGCAGATGCCCAATTACATCAAGTTCTTCAAGGATATTCTATCCAATAAGCAGAAGTGGGAAGGCAATGGAACGGTGTGCTTGACTGAAGCATGCTCAGCAGTGGTGTTGAACAAGTTGCCACAGAAACTCAAGGATCCAGGGAGCCTCACAATTCCTTGCACTATTGGGCAACTCAAATTCGACCGAGTGCTATGTGATTCGGGCGCCAGCATAAATCTTTTCCTTACTCGTTGTTCCAGAAATTGGGTTTGGGGAATCCAAAGCCAACCTCGATGAGCCTCCAACTTGCAGATCGATCAATCAAACACCCGAAGGGAATCATAGAGGATGTCATCGTGCAAGTTGACAAGTTTTACTTCCCGGTGGACTTCGTGGTTCTGGAGATGGAAGAAAATGTTGAAGTTCCTCTCATCCTAGGAAGACCCTTCCTAGCCACAGGTAAAGCTATGATCGACATAGCCAATGGTAAGTTAACTTTGAATGTGGGTGAGGAGAGAGTTACTTTTGACGTATACAAGGTTATGAAGCATGTTGGTGATGATGCGTCATGTTTAAGAATAGATGCTTTTGATCCTTTGATTATTGAGCACTTTCAGGAAAACATCTCTGATGATCCACTTGAGGTATGCATAATGAACTCCACGGATGTTGAGTCGGCCAGTGATAAACAACTGGAAGTTGTTCATAGCTTAGAAAGGCGTGCACAATACCCAACGAAGAAATTTGAGAAGTTGGATAGCCCACTGTCTAGCCACTCCAAACCATTTATTGAAGAGCCACCAACTCTTGACCTAAAAACTCTACCCTCTCATCTTAAATATGTTTATTTAAATGACGATGAAACCTTGCCACTCATCATTTCTTCTTCTCTTACAGATCAACAAGAAGCAAGGTTACTGGAGGTGTTGAGAGATCACAAAAAAGCCTTTGGATGGAAGATTGCTGATATCAAGGGGATCAGCCCAGCCATCTGCATGCATAAGATTTTAATGGAAAAAAGCTCAAAACCCACTATACAACCACAAAGGAGGTCTAATCCTCAAATTCAAGAAGTGGTGAAGAAAGAGGTAATCAAGTTACTCGATGCCGGCATTATCTTCCCTATCTCTGATAGTCCATGGGTAAGTCCAACGCAGGTAGTGCCCAAGAAAGGAGGTACGACAGTAGTTCGTAATGACAATAATGAGTTAATTCAATCTAGAATTGTCACTGGTTTTAGGGTTTGCATAGACTATCGTAAATTGAATGAATATACCCGAAAAGACCACTTTCCCCTCCCCTTTATCGATCAAATGTTAGAAAGATTAGCCGGGCATGAATATTACTGTTTTTTGGATGGGTACTCCGGCTATAACCAAATTGCTATTACACCCGAGGATCAAGAGAAAACTACTTTCACTTGTCCTTACGGCACTTTTGCTTATAGGCGTATGCCTTTTGGCTTATGTAATGCACCTGCTACTTTTCAAAGATGCATGATGGCTATATTTCATGACATGGTCGAGCAATTTCTTGAAATCTTCATGGATGATTTTTCTGTTTTTGGCTCTACATATGATAGATGTTTGCACAATCTAACCTTAGTTTTGCAGAGGTGTGAGGAGACTGATCTAGTCTTAAATTGGGAAAAGTGTCATTTCATGGTACAAGAAGGAATTGTTCTGGGTCATAAGATCTCCCACAAGGGGATTGAGGTGGATAGAGCGAAAATTGAAGTGATAGCTAATCTTCCACCACCCACCACGGTCAAAGTCGTGAGAAGCTTTTTGGGACATGCCGGGTTTTACAGGCGTTTTATTTCAAATTTTTCTAAAATTGCTAAACCCCTGTCTAACTTGACCATGAAAAATGCAGTGTTTGACTTTAATGATGCATGCATGCAGGCCTTCCTCACCCTGAAGGAGAAATTAATCTCATCACCTGTGATGTCCGCCCCAGATTGGAGCCTACCATTCGAGTTGATGTGCGATGCGAGCGACATTGCCGTTGGAGCCGTACTAGGTCAAAGGAAGGGTAAAATCTTTCATACTATTTACTATGCTAGTCGTACCTTAAATGAGGCCCAACTCAATTATGCTACGACTGAAAAAGAGCTTTTAGCTGTCATTTTTGCTTTTGACAAATTTCACTCCTATCTTGTGCTTAACAAAGTAATAGTATACACTGATCACTCGGCCTTGAAATACTTGCTTGCTAAAAAAGACGCAAAACCTAGACTACTCAGGTGGATCTTATTACTACAAGAGTTTGACTTAGAAATAAAAGATAAAAAAGGATCTGAAAATGTAGTAGCTGATCACCTATCTAGACTAGAATTAGTGGATAAGAAAATGGATGAGACCCCAATAGGAGATGAATTCCCCGATGAGCAGCTTTTTACTCTTTCTTCTATTTCAATCCCCTGGTATGCTGATTATGCTAACTATATAGTTGCTGGAATTTTACCCCCTGATTTGACATTTCACCAAAGAAAGAAGTTTTTGAAAGATGTTAGGCACTATCTGTGGGAAGAGCCCTACTTGTTTAAAATTGGTGTCGAGGGAATTATCAGGCGTTGTGTACCCGAGGAAGAAATGACCTCCGTCTTGGCTCATTGCCATGACATGGTGATAGGTGGCCACTTTGGCCCATCCAAGACTGCTGCCAAGGTTCTGCAATCAGGTTTTTTCTGGCCTACTTTATTTAAAGATGCACACGCTTATGTTAAAAAATGTGATAGATGCCAAAGAGTAGGTAATATCTCTAGACGACATGAAATGCCTATGAATAATGTGCTTGAATGTGAATTATTTGATGTGTGGGGTATAGATTTTATGGGACCTTTCCCTAGTTCTTGTTCCAATAGGTATATTCTAGTCGCTGTTGATTATGTGTCTAAATGGGTCGAAGCTGAGGCTTTGCAAACTAATGATGCTAGGGTTGTTCTTAGATTTCTGAGAAAACATATTTTTGCACGATTTGGAACCCCGAGAGCAATTATAAGTGATGGAGGCACACATTTTCGTAACAAGCAATTTGAAAACTTGTTGAACAAATATGGTGTTAAGCATAAAATCTCGACCCCTTACCACCCTCAAACTAGTGGGCAAGTCGAAGTGTCTAATAGGGAAATTAAACGGATTTTAGAAAAAACGGTAAATAGCCATCGAACTGATTGGTCTCTGAAATTAGATGATGCATTGTGGGCTTACCGTACTGCTTTTAAAACCCCTATTGGCATGTCCCCATATCGTCTTGTATTTGGAAAAGCTTGTCATTTACCTGTCGAACTTGAACATCGTGCTTATTGGGCTATCAAATTCTTGAATTTCGATACAAGTGTTATAGGTAATAAGAGGTTGCCTCAACTGAATGAGCTCGAGGAGTGGAGACATGAAGCATACGAGAATGCAAAATTGTACAAAGAACAGACCAAGAAGTGGCACGACAAGCATATTCTACCCCGGGAATTCGAGGAAGGTGAGAAAGTTCTTATGTACAACTCTAGACTCAAGCTCTTCCCAGGCAAGCTCAAATCGCGTTGGTCGGGACCCTTTCGAGTCACCCGAGTGTATTCTTCCGAAGCTGTGGAGCTTATCACTGAGGATGGACAAGTATTTTTAACCAATGGACATAGGCTGAAACACTACTCGGGCACTGACTGGAGCGCAGACACATTATCTGTCAAGCTCCGAGAACCATCGACTTAAGTCGATCCTGAATAGTCGAGCTATTGACTATAAACAAGCGCTTCTTGGGAGGCAACCCAAGTTTGTAAGTTTTTTTTTTTCTTTTATTTTTGTTTGTTTAGTTTGTTTGTTTATGTTTATGTTCAAACATGTACTTTTGGCATGTATGTTTTCGTATGCTTGATGGTTTGAAAAGTTGAAGTGTTAGATATGATAGACATTTGGACCCCATGTTTAGAGATGCTTATTTTACTCGAGAGGAGAAGAAGCTTTGTAACGATGCATTGGAAGTTAAAGGATGTTTTTCAACAGCCTTGGTTGTAAGTGTTCTTTTACCGTTACGTATACTTGTTGTAACAACATTGAGGACAATGTTGGATTTGAGTTTGGGGGTAGAAGAGTGCTTATTTTGAACATTGAAAATGCAATGCTAATTTTTAGCTTGAGTTTGGAGGAAAGTTTGTATGCTATCATGTTTAAATACTTCTTTGTTGAGAAAATCAAGTATCAATTGTTTTTTTTTTTTTTATCTTTCCAATTGATGCATTAAAATTGATTAACTTGAAAAAAAAAATGGCATGATTTCTTGAAATAATTTGAATTTAATGGAACATATATATCTTTGAAATTGCTCATGGAGACCCTAGACTAGGATTGATTTCTTAGATGATTCACATTGCACAATAAATCGAGGGTAGAGGAGTTGAGAGGATAACCATCTTGAGACACTTAAGGAGTTTTTCCCGGAAAAATTAACTTAGATTTTTCATAAGGTTATAAGTTGAGTAGTAATTTTTTTATGCTAAACAATGAATTAAAAAGGTTGAAGTTTGGTATGACCACAAGTGGTCAGGCTAATATGTACTGGAGGTGAAAAGTTTCATGCCTATATACTGTACTATTATGCTAATTTGAGCTAAGCTCAAGCCAAAAAGAAGCGAATTGTTTAAAAGATCTAGTTTTATTTCGTGGCCTTTGACACTCGAGTGATTAAATCCTTAGGAGTGTCTTTACACTTAATGCCCCAAAACTATCTAGTTTGGGAGTCATTGATCTAAAGCTTGTTACATGGGTGTCATAGAAAGCCTAATGGAATAAAACATTGCACATGATCTAGCCTTAATGAAGTTAATTGGAAAGTTTCATATGAATTGAAAGTTTGAATGGTTGAGATAATGAAATTTAAATGGCTATGAGATTTTCTATGATTCTTATGCTTTGTGTTTGATCAAAAGTTGATAGATATGGGATTAATGTCCAAAATTTGGTAAGGATGCCTTTCGACTATAATACCTTAGATTTATTTTCACTACACCCTATGGAGTCTTTTCGAGTATTGGTGTCACATGAGCAAAAGTAGTTGATATGTATATATATTTGTGAGCTATAAAAGGATGATTTTGTGCCATTTATTCTTGTTAATTATGTTGAGATGTATTCATTTGGTTGGGATTGAAAGTTTGTTAGATTTTGTGGGTATATCTTCTGCAAACCCTCACGAGACTATAACTCGTCCTTTGAGGTAACTCAAAGGTTTAAAGGCTTGTTGCACATGCTAAGTGCAATCGTTTACTCCACGAAAGTGAGTTCGTTTGTTGTTTTTGTTTTCTCCTTTTGGTTGATGATGTTTTTCATGCCTAGAACTTTTATTGCTCGAGGTCGAGCAAATGATAAGTTTGGGGGAGTTGATAGGAGTCATTTTTACGTGTTTTTAAGCCCCTTTGCGTTTATGTTTTAGGTTCATTTATCACTTGATTTTGTCACTTGTGCATTTAATTCGTGCATTAAGTGATTTCAGGCCTTAAGTGGATACAATTGAAGAAAGGGTGGAAAAATGATGTATAAAACAAGTTTACGCCAAGATGTTTCACACCTCCACGACCAAACAAGCAAGAAATAAGCTGGAGTTAGCCAAAATCATGTTTTAGTACCATTTCCGCACACCTGGGCGCCAAATCAGAAATAGCCTCCACGTTGGAACGCTATTTTGATATTTTTAGAGACAGAATTGGATGAAGTTTCCTTCTACAAAGTTTTAGATCTATGTCTTATCTTTACATGGGTACTTGAATCATCCAATTCGGAGATCTGTGGAGACGTTTATGAATAAAACACTATCCCTGCGCTGGAAAACACGAAAGTGGCAGCTCATGTTCTTGTTAGGTGGAAAACAAGAGAATGGTAGGTGGAAATTCTTGGTAGGTGGAAATTCTTGTTAGGTGGAAAACAAGAGAATGGTAGGTGCAAATTCTTGGCAGGTAGAAATTCTTGGTAGGAGGAAAGAAAGAGAAGGGTAGCTCAAATTCTTGGTAGGTGGATTTTTGGGTATTTAAAGGGGAGTGGGGAGCTCACTTGAGGACATCAAAAAATCATCCTTTGAGAGTGTGAGGACGAAAATTCAGGGGTTTGGGGGAGCATTCTCTTGGTTTTGAGTCATCCTATCATCATACTTGAAGAGCTAAGAAGAGGAAAAGGAAGGATTCAAGCTTCCAATCAAGAATCGATCATCAATCCAAAATAGGGAGTTTCTTAGTTTGATATTCATCTTTATCTATGAGTAATTCTATGTTTTTATTGTTTTCCCAATTTCAATTATGAACTAATTTTCCCTTAACTAGGGCCATGTGAAGGCCAAAGTTATGAGTATATATATATATATATATATATATATATATATATATATATACATATATGATATTATTCTTCGTATTAATTCTACAATTGCTTTGTGTTTTGATTTTGTGCGTAATTACTTGCATATGTTTGATCGCCATATGTTTGTCATATTGCCTAACTTAATAGTTTGAAAGAATATAAGTTAGGGTTCAAAGAAATCATCACATCATCCGTAAAAAATAGGGAATTGCCCCTAGAGATAGGTAGAGATTCCCGGGTGCAGTTAGCCGGATTTATTCGGGGAAATTCTAGAACTTGAATGCATGATTATTAATTAAATTCTCGGATAGACATATTTAGAGAACTGTCAATTTATCATAGGATTATTACAGCCGAGACATCGGGTAGTAATCAATTAAGAAATTTTCACCAAAGCAATAGTAGTCTAATAATACGAAAAATAGTTCATATTTATATTAACAAGTAAATTTGGTTGAAGCATGTGCCTTAGTTGTTTTATCTCATAAGAATCTAAATCTATTTGCTAAGTCTTGTTTTTACATTTTTATTGTAAATTAATCACAATCTTTTAATTCAATTTTAATTGCTTTTAAATTCCTAGCTTTAAATAATCTTGTCTCTGTGGGATCGATAACTCAGACTTAAAGTCCACTTTATTACTACACACGACCAGTCCACTTGCTGTTTAATACACGTAAGAATTTTTCGTGTCAAACTACTCACCACTGGACCACATGGTAATGTACATACTAAAGCTGGTGTAAGTTTACATACAACTTATCTTTTTCATTAAAAAACTAAAGAGATCCATTGTAACTCCAAGAATCGTACCTGGGGCCTCTATTGTCAATTGGGGTCCAATAAATCATCTACGTACTCAAAAAAACAACTAAAAATTGAAAATTCTCTGTATTGCAACCCTTTTTGAAGCAGTCTATTTAAAGGGTATGCAAATATTTGATGAGCTCTAAACATTTCAACCATATGGTACAAAGCTAGTCAAGATCACATTTTTCATGTGTATTTTGAACATAATAAATAATATTCGTAGTTTGGGTTAACAAGTTTAGTACATGTATTTTACGTATCACAGTATTAAACTTGATGAATAATACTCTAATTTTGGCAACAAAAAAAATTAATTTAAAACTTGAAAATTATAATTAATTTTTAAAAGTACTAATTGAGTATTACAATTAAAAACCTATGAACGTGGATAATTTATCAAAATATTAATTATAGTCAACTAGAGACTCATATAAACTATTATTTTATTAAATAAAAGCGAGTACAAGCAATATATCTGAAGTTATATATATACACTAAATAAACAATAATAGAAACATTACGAATTCTATACCCTAAACCCCAAACCCCAAACCCTAAACCTCATATACAATGAAAAGTTATATATATATATATAAATTAACTAAGGTTGTGATATCCAATTGAAATATTAGAGAAATAATGGATTTGCTGGATTTTTTTCTTTAATTTTTCTATTTATCTTCATTAGTTATGGATGGGAGATTTGGATGCTAACCCAGATGCTATGACAGAAGAGCTGGATTCTGATGAGATCAATGGTCTTCGGCATGCCATGAAAATAAAAATTAGTTTATATTTTTCATGTGGAAATAAATATTGAATTAAAAATAAGAATAAAGTAAAAAGAATAATGTGTTTATTAAGATTTGAACACTAGACCTCTCCCAAGCTCAAACAAGGTACCTACCATTACACTAAGTAACTTTATTGTCAAATGTACTGAAATATTATTTATACTATATGAGATGAAAATAAATACTTAAATTAAACATACAAATAAAGTAAAAAGAATAATGTGTTTACTAAAATTTGAACTTTAAACCTCTCTCAAGCTAACACAATGTACATGCCATTATACTAAGTCAATTTTATTGTCAAATAAGCTGAAACGTTATATATATTATATGAGATGAAGATAAATATTAAATTAAAAATAAGAATAATGTGTTTACCAAGAATTGAATTCTAAACCTCTCTCAAACTTACACAAGGTATCTTACCATTACACCAAACCAACTTTATTGTCCAATATGCTTAGGGGTGTTCATTCGGTTAAACCGAACCGAAACCGAACCGAAATTTCGGTTCATGAATATTCAGAACCGAAATCGAACCGAAATGCTTCATTTCGGTTCGGTTAAAACCGAATGAATTTCGGTTTTAATTCGGTTAACCAAATGGTTAACCGAATTTTAACCCAAAAATGGAAAATAAAAAAAAAAACCCAAAAAAATTCCAATTAACAAAATCGAAAATTGCATAAAAAGATCATCATATAAATTTAGAAATCTAACCATTAATATAAAAACAAAGAGATTAAATAACTTAATTTAAGTTTTTTTACCTAGGGTTTGGAAATTGAAATTAAGTAATTAAGGACTAAAGAGAGAGCCGAGGGCGTGTGTGAGAGGACTGTTCCGGCGAGTCGACTGCAGCGGCGATGGATCTTGAGAGAGCTTGAGAGTTGGAGTGGAGCTTTGCTTTGTTTCTACCATCGCAAAAGAAGAAATGAAGAATGGGTTGCTGCGCCTGCGTGAGTGGGTTTGAGAGTTGGGGAATTCATTTCATAAGTTTTTTATTTATTATTATTTTGGCCCATAAGTTTTATTGAAATGTTATAATGACCCCCTATAATATATAATATTATATATTTATATATATACATTTCGATTTTTCGGTTCGATTCGGTTAACCGGACCCTAAAACCGAAACCGAAACCGAAACCGAAATTTCAAAAAATTAAAAACCGAAACCGAACCGAAATGGCTCGGTTCGGTTTCGGTTCCAACCGAATTTTTCGGTTCCGGTTTGATTCGGTCGGTTAATCAAACCGTGCACACCCCTAAATATGCTAAAATATTATTTATTATTTATATAATATGAGATGGGGGAAAAAAAAACTTAATCGCAATGTCAGCAAGCATGGGAAAGACTTAAAAAAATCTCTTCCACCAAACAAAAACTTATCTGCAAAATTTCCCCAAACAAAAAGCCCTAGCCCGTCGGCCCTTCCCCACTCGCCACCACCATCTTCCTTCCCACACCACCACCTCCACGCGCCGCAGCTTCCGGCGCCAAACCCGTCGCCCTAAGTTCCGCCCCCAAACCCGTCGTCCCAAGCTCCACCCCAAAACCCGTCGGCCAAACCCGTCCCCAAACCCGTCACACTCAAAATCATCAAACCAGTCGTCCCAAGCTCCGCCCAGGTACGCCCAGCCGTCACCTCTGCCAGATTCGTACGCCGCCACCTCCGCCGGATCCGTACGCCCTTCTAGGTACATTTTTCCCTAAATGATGCTTGTTTTTCTTTTGGAAGAATCTCATTAAATAGTGGATTTCAAGTTGAACCAACTATTTGGACTTTGCAAATATTATGATTTTGGAAGCTAATTTAGAAGCCTAAACAGGTTTTGGAATCCATAATTTGCCTTTCTATTTTTAATTTTTCGAGGTATTTTAATTTCTGATAAATGAGTTTTGGAGTTTTAACTGAAATTATTATATATTTTTTTTTGGTTATTTGATGTTGATTGTTGAAGAATTCTGAAAGAGAGTAATAAACAGTGCATGAACTTGTTTGGTGTGAATGTTGGTGCACAAACTGAGAAGATTAACAATTGTTATGAAAAATGATCTTATGGATTATGTAATTGGTAGTACAAGATTCTTCGAAAGAATGATTATTATAATGGAAAGCGATTTTAAGTTGGATGGGTTCAGCAAAATATAACTTCATGGCAATATAATTTTTGTTGACAATAAGACTTCTATAATTTGATGGGAATTGCATCACTTGAATTACATAATTTCATTTTATCTGCTTCAGAGCTTTGAGTGTATTGATCCCAATCCTTGTAGTCGTTACTAAACTATAAAAATACCTTAAATGCAACAAAAATCAGATTCTTTCAAAGGTTTCATTTATGGAGGTTGTGTTTAACTTATGTGTCTTTCTGCATGACAGGAATATCTCGAAGTCGGAAGAGGACATACCTGTGCCCCCATTGGTGAAAAGTGGTGCACTCTGGGGTACGTTAATCTTTTTTTTTCTTGATTATTTATTGGTTATCTTTTTCTTTAATTGAGAAATCGATAATTAGATCAAGCCCCCTACAATTTGTCTACACTAGATGTTCCTGTAAATTCAGCTTGAATTTTAAATAGACGTACGTTTACGATGTTATTTTATCCGTAAAGAGATGGACATACACGACTTGTTTTATATAAATTATGTTGGTTTTATTCCTTTCAAGTTTTTTGGTAGTCACTGATGGTTCAGCATTTACGGTTAAACATAGAACACTTATGCACTTTTCCCAAAGATTTACTGCTTAGATTTTGGGGATTTAGGTTCTTAAGGCATAAGAAGGCATTTTAGCATGTCTTTTATGCTTTAAATCCCAATCACCCCATCTGAACTCATCGAAATATCTACACTTTCTCGACAATTCAATACCTTTTCGGCTTTTGATTAAAAAATTACCCGAAAATGTCCAGGACCAGAGACTTATATATGATTGGGCTGATTTTCATTTTCAGCTAAAATGCTTAATCTTATCTGGCATTTCCTGGAGGTATAAGATTGATAAATAACTTCTATTTCCTGAATTTATTTGCAACTTAATATGCTGATTTTTGTCGGTATTGTCTGCGTCATCATCAGTGTATTACCTTTTATTGTAATCAAAAGAAGAATACCATAGCAGTAAAGATGCATCTCTTTCTCAATTTGCATCCATCACATGTCTTAAAGAACTTATGTTTTATTTTTATGAAATGATTTGTTTGAATGATTGAAAAGAACTCTTTTCATTAGTTGATATATTGTTTGAATGATTTCTGAATGCAAATTCACAACACCCTTTGGAACTCTCTGTCATGTGCTTTTATGGTCTATTCTACATGTCAATTAGAGTTGTTAACTTATTTATTATACAAATTAGACAAACTCAAATATCATTGATTAACACATAGAAGGAGCCTAATCAAAGAATTTTCCGTGTTAAGATTAGATGAATAAAGTGAATATAAGATACACAAGAAATTACAAAAATATATATCTCGAGTCTCGTTCTACTTTCTCCTCAAATCCTTTTATGCATTTTTCTACATGTCAATCCTTTAAAATCAAATATTAAAAAGACATGCATTTAAATTCTTTAAACACTTCAAACATAAATTTTTAGGAGCTTTATTTCTCAATTGTTATACAATTATATTATTAATTTAAAAATTACTTGACATAGTTTTATTTGAAAATGATGTTATGGTGATGGTGATGGTGTTTGTTCATGTTTTTAGAAAATGATAGGAAGTAGTAAAATATGTAAAATCAAATGCAAGAAGGTCCCATAGTATTTTGCAGCAAAATTGCTTAATATATCTCAAAATTACCTATAAATGCTGAAATCATGAATATAGACCGTAATTGGATGTACTCGCGTATGGATAATAATGGTTATCTTTCAACTGAATTTGTGGAAGGGGTTAAGGAGTTATCTGTCAACTAAATTTGATGATTTTGAGCTATTTGAGTGATGCCACATAAGTCAAGGCACTGGGGAGTTTGTGGATAAAAAATCGAAAAAAGTTAGTGTAAGTATCTTTTAATTAAGTTTCTCCTTGTTACCTTTTGTTCTCAATTTACTTTTTCTTTAAATTTTATAGGAGATGTTTTGTTTCATTTACTTGTTAATACATTATTAAGAATTAACAATTTTCGTCATATGTTTGCGCAGGAAGAATACAAGGCCAAACAGGGTCTTAGTGATTCCTCCTCTTTACCGTTGTTTGATTTTTCATCATGGTGCGAAGTGATTGGATTTTTACCATTTGTATGGAGTTGGGCAATGTAAAACTTCTGGGAGTTATAGTGTGAGCTCCAGCTCATCAGTTGCTGGTCGGGGAGAGTCTCGTTAGGTAATTGTGGGGTTAACACAAGAAATAGAAGATGTGCGAGAAAGCCAAAGAAGAAACAATGAAGAGAATAAAAAATTGATAGAAAATGTGTTTGAGGAAGTGAGAAAAAGAGATGCAATTATTGAAATGAAAAATGACGAGATTAAACGAATGAAAGAGGAGACGAAAGTGAGCATGGAGGAGATGCTTCGAAAATTTGTTCAAGACGTGGGTTATCCAAACCACAAGTTCCCCGGTGGATCTGAAAATTGTAATGTGCAAAGAGGTTCAGGTGGAGGTAGTTAATGAATATTTTTTCGTTATATATTTTGATGATTAGTAGTAACTCGTGTTAATTATCTGTTGTTTGGATACTTTTGGGTAGATGTTGGGACTAATTGATTGGACATGGTTATCTGGTAGAATGATATGTTGGTAGAATGATGTTGTGTTAAAATGATTGTGTTAGATACTTCAATTGTGGTGTTAATTAATTGTTTGCATTTTGTTGATAGTTGTGATGTTGTTTAGTTAATGTTTGTTGATTTTATTGAATTATTTGTTATTTACCAGGTTTAATATTATGGATTTAGCGAATAAAACGCTATATTCATAAATTATTTAGCTTCATTTAGAGACGGATGTAGAGATAGTTTTAGAAAAGAGCAAAAATAGATTAGAGACGGAATTAGAGATGGAATTAGAGACCTATATTGAAATGCGATTAGAGACGGATACGGAGTTGGAATCAGAGACAGATTTAGAGACGGATATGGAATTGGAATCAGAGACGAATTTAGAGACCGATACTGAGTTGGAATCAAAGACGGATTTAGAGTTGGAATCAGCGATGGATTTAGAGATGGATTATGAGTTGGGATCAGAGACGGAATTAGTGACAACTTTAGAGACCATTTTATTGCATAAAAAGGAATGAAATTAGAGACGGATTCAGAGACAGAATAGAGCGGATTTTAGAGACGGGTTTCTTTTGAAAAGTCTCCAAATTAGCCACGGAAACAGAGACGGAATATCTGATCTGTCGCTTCGCAATTAGCGACGTTAGTTTCAGCTACAGGTGCGGCGACCGAAAGGTTTCAGCGATGGAAATTTGGGCTTCAGCGACGGATTTTCCTTGGCTGAAGCCCTATTTTCTTGTAGAGTTATTATCGTCCATAAGTGGTGATAAATAGTTATAATTCAATAAAGTACTTAATTTAGATAACACGTAACAGTTCAAAATAATTATATTCAACAAGTGAAAGTATGACGACCTACTTCTTCTTGACCTGCAACACGTCGAGTACAACAACCTCTTGATAGTTGGGGAGTTTGTTCAAGCACCTTGGGTCTACTACGCTTGCTATGAGGTCTAGTTTTAGGAGGCATATCTACATAAGAAGCAATAAATCAGTTTAAGCTTACAACACCAACTTAGATATAAGTAGTATAAATTTAATTACAAAAACATGACTTACATGAAAAATGTCCATATGATGTATTTATATAAGCAAACAACTAGTCCACTAAAAGTATCAAGTTCCATACACTCTCATAGAAAAAGATGAAATGAAAAAAAGAAAATTTTAATCTCTAAACTTTACCGGAGAAATAGTTTAGAATATACACTAAGCAAATAATTGTTAAAGTTAGTAAATCATATTAGTTAATGAAAAAAAAAAGTAAAAAAAGAGTAATTCATCAAAATCAACTATTTGCTAAGGATTAAGAGGGTGTTTGACTAAACTTATAAGCTCCTCTAAACATTTTATAACATGTTTTAGAGCTTATAAGCTTTATAAATTTGTTTGGTAACTTTTTTGAAAAAACAACTTATAAGACTAAAAAACAAGATGTTTAGGTCTTATAAGCTGTTTTTAAAAAAGTAACACAACACCATCTTTTTTTGAACATCTTATAAGATGTTATATCATATAAGCTCCCAAAACATCTTATAAGATGTAGGAGCTTATAAGATGCTTTGGATAAGCTTAGCCAAACACTCTCTAAGTGATCTGCTAGTTAAATCTCTAGAATCCAAGTCAAATTTTCAATTTAATAATTATACAAAATGCATGTACAAGATTTAAAAGCGCCAAGAGTAAAATATTTCACAAAATTTCAATTCTTTCTCCGCGCCCAATTTTTTATCTGAGATAAGTGCCTCAATAAATTTATTTATTGGGACACAAATTAAAAAGTGTCCTATTAAGTTGTTATTGAGGCATTTATGAAAAAACATCTCAAAAAAGTGTCCTATAATATATATTTTGTTGTAGTGACCAAACTTTCATCGAACGTGATCTGCATATAAGAGAATATACATCAATATCACAAGTAATTCGTTCACACACACACACACATATACATATATATATATATATAGAGAGAGAGAGAGAGCGAGAGCGAGAGAGAGAGAGAGAGAGAGAGACACACACACACACACTTGGTGAGAGAGAAAATCACTTGGTCATCTGAAGATGGATTTAAGAAGAATATGCGGGAACTAGCTAAAATTGATTCATAGCAGTTTTACTAGAGTGGCGTCCACAAAATAATGGATTCTTTTCCAGAATAATGCAAGAACATACTATTAATCAAGTAAAAATAAACCAAAGCATAAAAACAGAACAAATGTATATAAACACATATAGAAAGAGTATTGAATTATTAGAATTTTGCAAAGAACGCATACTTAATGTGTTGGTAGGCAGGTGGGAACCAATTTCACCAAGTTTGTTGAACTACAGATCTTGAAATACCTATCAAATGCAAAAAAATCGCATCATACACACAGGTCAGGTGTAGTAAAAGAGTATTTACCATGTTAATATAGGTGAAATGCCTTCATGAACTTTCTATGCTACACCGACTTCTGAACTTTCTCAATCAATGTTAATATAGATTGTAGTAATTGAGTGTTTACAATGATAACATTTGCGGATAATAAGAGATGTACATGAGAATTTGACTCCAATATAACGACAACCTATGCCTGAAAATAGTGAACTAGGTGAAACTTGTGATATTTTTCTAATAAACAAAACAAAATGTTTAGGTGAATGAATCTTGATATCTTGGATTTCGTGGAAACATTATTTGCTAGAAGATAGCAAATCTCACCAAGCATACTGAGATGAGGCAGAAATGTTTTATATCTACATCCATCAATTAAAGAGTTGGTAGTTAATCAAGATTCCTATACAATTTCAAAGAACTAATGGGCTTATATTGTATGAGTATTACTATATATACTAATCTTTTATATGGATTAGGAAACAATCGGAAAGCATTTGTTGGAAGTTTAGAGTAAAGGCTGAAAGACAAGGTTACCATCGAAGAAACAAAAATTGGAACATAAAGCTTGATGACCATTCTTTTTCTTGTAGTTATTTCTATACCAATACAATCCCTAAATTCATTCTTACCACTGACTACCCATTATAGGATATTCACACTTTCTCATGTTTGCTACATCTATCATTTCACTAAGGGGTTGATCAAATTACAATGAATTAGCTATTCTTTTATATGCAATTACGGTTCACTGTTTGTATTACAAGCACTTGACAACATGAGTTTTTGCTTCTTTGTCTTGAATAACTAAATTTAAAAGTTTATTCACAAATATGCTAGTCTGTACCAACATGGAAATTGATACATGATCACTATTCCCATAGCAAATCCATCAATAAAAAAAATATTCTTATCTTACCTTTTGGTCATTCGCCTTGCGGCAATGGAGTTGGTATCTTTTCCTGGACAAATTAAGAGTACAAAATACGAAAATTAAATCCAAAACAGATTAGTCATAATAAGTACTAAGAGATATTACTACACAACAAAAAAATAAAATATGCCAATGATTTAATTTATCAAGTGTTAATAAGACTGAATAATATTACTATTTTTTCTATCTTTTCTGACTTTGATTTTTAATTTAAAGAATAGGATTAGAAATTGATATTAAATAAAAGAACATTCAATAAACACAAAATAAAAAACCTACTTATTAAAAACCCTAGGGCACCGCTTCTACTGCACCACCAAATTTTCCTCTTTGTTTTTTTTCAATCCAGGCATAGAACTTTAAAGGGGCTTTAAAAAGCCCTAATACCAAATTCAATTGGAGACCAAAAAAAAAACGAAAAGGGGGGTTATGATGGTACCTGTGCCGCCGATGTCCATGGAAGTAACTAGGGAAAGGTCAAAAAAAAAAAAAAATCCAAAACCATAGAGGAGGAAAGATAGAATATAGGAAATAGAAAAAAAGATAGAAAATCGAAAGAGAGATTGAGAGAAGAGAAGAGACTCATACCTTTGACGGCGTCACGGCGGTTCTCTGTTCCAGAGAAAAGAAAAAAGAACAGAGGGAGAAAGACGGCTGAACGTACAAAAGGAGGGAACTCCAATATGAAAAATTAGAATGAGTATGCTTGGCGCTAACCTCACCCACTCTTTGACCGTGTCTTTTTTCAGAAGTGTCCCAATACAATTTTCTTAGGACACTTATGAAAATGTGTCTCGAATAAAGTGTCCTAATATATATATTTTATTCTAGTGCCAATGAATGATTTCCACTCATATCATTATCTTTTGTTTGAGATATTTTTATAAGATGTCAAACAAATATATTTTTTATGAAGAAAATCTCACAGAAATGGAGAAATGGAAAATGACGTGCCATCCAATCGGGACCTTAGACACTAGGAGGACAATGATAAAAAACAATCAATATACAACTGTTAATTTTTTTTACAAACCTCTCCTTTTGTGTGATTTACAATGCCTACTATCTCTTTAAAAAAGAAAGGAAAAAAACAAAACAACCCACCAAAATTGATGTATTCTGTCACAACCTATTTTACACAAACTTTTTCAAAAGTCATCACGCACTTTTCCTAAGTTTGTAACCAACATACGAGTAGTAATTATAATTGGAACTTAAGCTGTACTTAGATCCCTTAATCCTCCTCATCAAATGGCTCAGCCTCTTCCAACAGCAACGCGGCCTCCTAGGGGATGAAGATGATACCCCGCTCATCACGTGACTCACGTGCGCCTTGCTCTTACTCCGTTTAACGGCCACCCCACGCACCTCCGGCGGCCTATACGTCCGGATTAACGGCCATTTTATCCCGTTAAAGAAAGGGTGGCGTTTAATATCCGTCGCACCCCTGGCGCACCCTAGCCTCCTCCTGGGGTCCTTCACCAATAGTTTCTCGATCAGGTCCCTGGCCTCCGCCATCCCCGGCTCCTCCCTCTCACCTTCCGTGACGTGGAATTTAACGCCTCTGGTCGACGCTATATTGCGCAGGGTGGACTCTTTGCTCCCTCCTTTAAACGGCGTCGTACCGTACAACAACTCGTAAATCAAGACTCCAAATGCCCACCAGTCAACTCCGTTACCGTGGCCGTTACCACTGACTAGCTCCGGCGCTAAGTACTCGTGAGTACCGACGCAAGATCTCGAAAACGCCGTCGTTGGCTCGGCCACGAATTCCGTGACCCGTTCCTCCAGTTGCCGGTCACCGAAGCAAGTGGATCCCACCTTAATCTGGGTCCGGTTTTCCAATTTTGGAGAAATATCAGAATTAAAACACAAATCAAAATCTGATAACATAATGTGACCGTCATCACGGATTAATATGTTTTCTGGTTTAAGATCACGATACACAATCCCCTTCGCGTGTAGGTATTCTAGAGCTAAGAGAACTTCCGCCGCGAAGAACCTGACAGCCTGAACCGGTAACCGGTTGAAGGGTTGCTTGCGGAGCAAGGAATGGAGGTCGCCGTTAGGGCAGTAATCCATGAGTAGGCAAGTGTAATGGGACACCTCTAACTGGGCATAGAGGGTAGGGAGAAATGGCTGGTCGAGAGAGGAGAGTATTTGTGCCTCTGTCTGAACGTGAGAAAGTTTCTTCATAGTCAATGAATCGCGGTCGACAACTTTAAGGGCGAAGTTGGCGTGATCGTAGTCGCGGAGGTGGCAGAGGAAAACGCGGCCGAGGTTACCCGAGCCGACGAGGCGGAGAAGCTTAAGGTGGCGGAGGTGGAGGGTTCCGTCGGAGGACAATGTGGCGGCGGCGTTGATGGCTTCCCAATTTGGATTGTTGTGGTGGCCGTGAGGGCGGTGGTGGACGTTGGGGACGGCGGTGGAGGGAGTAGTGGTGGAGGTGGTGGAGAGACGGTCGTTGAAGCTGAGGGTGAGGCTACTACGAGCTAAGCTGGTGCGGGCTGAGAAAGTGCGATCGGTGGTGGCTGTGTTGACGGAGGTGAAACTCATGTCTAGGTCTGAGTCTGCTAAGTAGTAAAGGGACTCTTCTTGATCCATTTTTCTTTCTTTAGTTAGAGGATTTGCCTTTGTGGTATTGAAGTTGTTGCTTATATATAACGAGTTGAGTAGCAATATTAATTTATGGTGGGCCAAATGAATTAATATTAATAATGTGATTGGTTGACCCCATTTGTCTTATGACATAATTTTTCTATAGTTGAAAAGCTAACATGGAAGGGCTACCATACTAATTCTTTTAGATACAAGTTGCATTCATGTATTCTCTAAGGTGATATTTTACATTTTTATAGTTATACATGTGCATGTATTGAGAGTATGTACTGTGTTAAATTAAACCTCATGTATTATTGGAGTAAGTATAGTTCACTTCTATACAAATATAAATACAAGAGCTTTTCGATTACACTTTCTTATTCTGCAAGACATGGATGAATGATACTTGACAATCAATTTCTGATTCCTTCGTTAGAAAATTCTTTCAATTAAACATGTTTCATTCATTGATCTCTTGCAATTAGAAATGCAATTAGAGATCCTATTTTAATAAAAATCATCAAATTTAAACTAAAGTAAATGTGGTATGTTAGTGATAATATTGTATTAAGATATAATTATTATATTCGAAATAAATGAGAAAAGCTCAATTTTGGTACCATAGGACAGGCCAAATCCGCACTTTTGGTACCAAATTAAGGTTTTTGTATCAATTTTGGTACTGTCGTTAGTCAACTAATGGTCAATACTAACATGTCCGTCAATTTTGACATTTGGGCAGAAAAAAGGATTTTTGGCCAATTTGAGGGAAGATGACTGGACAAAATGGAGGGAAAATCATATTAGGTCCGTTTAAAGCAAATTTTTGGGGGGTTTTTGCTCATTTGTTCATTAGATACTGAAATCCAAAAAAATGTCTAAGTATCATCCATAATCTAACCCTAATTTCACACCTAATCTCAAGCCCAATCAGAATTCTCTTTAAAAAATCCAAAAACCTGAACTCCATACTCACTGTAAACCATAAAAATCCACACGAAATCGTCTGTAACTGGTGAAGAAAGGAAGAAGAAGGTCGAATATCACATAAACAAGTCCCATTTTTTCGCAAAATTCATTTTTGAAGGAAGAAGAATGAGAAAATTTGAATTACACTGGAAATGAGCAAATCCCTCAAACATTTGATCTAAAAAAACCTTAAATTGATTTTTCCTCCATTTTGACCTGTCATTTTCCCTCCAATTAATTGGCCGAAAATCTAGTTTTTCCCAAATATCAAAACTAACAGACATGTTAGTCATGATCGTTAGTTGCCTAACGGTAGTACCAAAATTGACACAAAAAACTTGATTTGATACCAAAAGTGGTACATTGTAAAAGTGTGGTACCAAAAACGAATTTGACATGTCCAGTAATACCAAAATTGAGATTTTTTCATTTACTATCACATCATACCAATTTGACTAAAGTCCATAATATCATAGAATTGGTTAGGTCAACCATAAATAAATTCTAATCCGAATAATTCAATAGTATTTTATATAAAGGAAATAGAATAATTGGATGACAAGTGTAAATTAATCAAAATTACACTTGGATTCTATGACGGAGGCTACCTGAAATTTTTCCTTAAATATATTATAGATCCGTGACCTGATCACCTCTTTATAGAAAGTAGTGATAATCAAATTATAAGTTAGGTTATATATATTGAGATAAAAGAAGAGATGAGTAGTGGGAGAAGAGTAATTCAAGTTAGGTCTAAAGTCTACTAATGTTGTTTCTTCTCTTTTTAATGACAACTTGGAGTCACATTGGATTCTATCTTCGACCTCACCCGTATGAGAGCAGTAAGTTAGGTATATATAGTGAGGTTGACTAAAGTGATGCGGACAATATTATACATATATTTAGTTGATCAGTTGTTAAAGAAATTAACAGTAATTAATGAAGGAGGTTTCAAAGAATTGTAGGGCGCCAGCAGTGCAGTACTTAGCTAAGTAGTGAAAGTCATTCATCCACATCATTACATTGAGAGAAGTGAAAACTATTTATTTGGTCCCCGCAACTTCAACCTATATTAAGTTACAATAGGGTTTATTCCATATCACTTACTATGATATCACCCAATTATATATGTGAACTATTGAATCTCGTAATGTACCAACATTAGTTATTTTCTGTTCTATGTCCGTCTAGGGAAGTTGTCCTCATAACTGTTACTAATTATATTAGAACAAACACAAAAATAACAGTATAAAAAGATTAAACGACATACTAATTTACGTGATTCGTCAATTAACTACGTCTACGAGAGAGGATGAAAGAAATTTATTATTACTGAAAGAGATAAAAAAGGTACAAAGAATATCAAATTTACTAACTAAAGAATGAAGTCCTACAAAACAGGCATTTTAATTTTGGACTGCCTTCTGCTTAATTTGAGTCTAGAATTTTAAGTTTTTTTTAATTATTTTAAATGATACAATTATATTATTATATCATTATATCATGAATCAAACTAACTATGATGATTGAGTACTATTACAAACCAAATGAATGAACTAAAAAAAATGAGTAGGCAACCCACGGTTTGGGGAATATCATTTTGGTGAGAACAATGCAACTAGAAAATGGTGTGTGACTATGTGATTATCAAAATCATGACATGGCATGTGTTAACTCTTTGCTCTATTATTGAGCATTGAATTTCCCGTCGACCTAGTTTATACCAACATGCTTGTAAACATCACCGGGCTGTTCTATGCTGGGTCTCGGCCCAGCTTAGCCGTTGGATCCCCCAATAGGGGGGGAGGTTCATTTAGCAATTTAACCCCTCCCCCCCATATAGGGGATCCAACGGCTGTCGCTGGTCTCGGCCCCATATAGAATTTCCCAAACATCACCCATTCTTAATTATGTATTTATTGGTATAATTGACTATTAAACTTGGCGTTTTATCAATTTCAAATCCAAATATGTAGTCTACCACGTCAAGTATTTCACCAAAATATTTCAATAGTTGATCCTTGATCATGTGTCTCTATGTTCTCATTTGAATTTCATCATTTCTGTGACAACTCATATTCAAAATCATAAGATTATTCATAATACTTAATTTGAAGTGAAAATTAAAGAAATATTAACACATATTATTACTGACAATCGTGTCACTTGCACTTCAAATCTTGTTAATAGTAGTACTTTTTGCAGTGGTGGTTAGTAAATTTACAGTTTCAGAACTCTACAACTTGGATAATATGTTCATTAGTATACTATTATTAATTATTCGAATGTTTTCTCAAAATATCTTCTTAAAAATATCATTAACATATATATTTTTTTATTATTTCAAATTATTTCTTAGAGTATTTAACATCTGCCAAGATTTCAAACTTATAAGAATATCGAATGACAATGTTACAAAATTACTGACGTTTCCACGGTTTACAAAATATATTGGAAGAAATTAAGCCGAAAGTAACCGGAGCCGATGGCAACGGGGCATATGGTGCCGACTTCAACCTCAAATTAAAATATGATATTAATTATACTACTAATTTTTTCTTAATAGGATGCCGCCTGCCACGTTTCCAACACTGGCCCTAGCTACAATAGCCCTAGCTACAATAGTCGCTTTAGTCAACTCTGAATGTAAGAAGTGTTTCACATTTTATATTTTAAGTATTTATCTAACTTTTAATTAAAATAAGTTATTTGAAAATGATATATATATATATATATATATATATCTACTGGTTGAGTTCTAAAAAACAAGTAATGATACATTTGAGATATTAATGTGTTAATATAAGGTTCTAGAATTACTGGGTTTCACTTCTACTTATGTGTGAATATTTGTTCCCTTTTAGTAATAATTTATTTATATGATTTTTGTATTAATTAGATCGCATTATTTGATTGTATTTGAATAGTTCGTTATATTTTGATGGAATTTGAAATGATGTAATAGATCTTCTTTATTAAAAGAAAAAAAAATTCCAAAAAATGTTGGGATTTTGCTCACACATAATTCATCTATACCAATGGGAGTTAATGTATTGCATAATAATTGATGCCTCCAAAATAAGATTTTAAGAAAATGAAGTAATAATTAGATGCCATTGGCACGTGATGATGGGCTCAAGTTCCAGTCTCTTGTCTTTCCTTCCCTTCTTTGCGGCATTCATCAGATCCTTATTCTAATTTTTCCCCATGTGGAATGTGGGAATTTATTCACAAACGTGAATTTTTCCATATATCTAGTTTTAAATTTTAATAATTCTCAGCCTCAATTAAATTTTCAATTGTTTCATTTTATAAACCTCAAAAAACAAAAAAATGTTTCATTTATATGTAAGTTAGTTGTGTTTACAATTAACTGAGGAATGTGAAAATTAAGTGCAAAAAGTGCTTAAAAAGGTGATGGACTTTGGTACATTAGAACGCTCTCATATATCATTAATTCGATATGCAAATATAGAATTTATTTACAATCAATATATATATATTTTTTCTTACCAAAAAAGAAAGTGTCTTTTCTTTTTTCTTTTGGGAAACATTTGCACTCAAATTCACTCATACATAAATCACTTGATTTTAAGATACATATGCAGACACTTGACCTTATATTCAGCATAAGCGATGCCAAATTTTGAATTGTCATATTTAGTTAGACCTTAAATTAGTAAAATCAAAGTTCGATCGAACTCAACTGTATCATGTTCTGGTCGAAGTAGTTAAAGCTTTAAAATACCTTCATTACTTGATTATTTTTCAAATATGCACGTACTTGTATAATTTCATCATCTTGAATTAAATATGTATATTTATATATATTTTTGTGTTTTCACTATCACATATTTTGTCGAGCAGAAAAGAATATGGATTGATCCAGGCTTCTCTTATGTTGTTTGCTAATTTCCAAAAGTGTTTCTTCCCCGGAGAGATATCTTAAGAACAAGTCATTATTGATGACAAATATAGTAGGTCCTAATAAGAGCAAATGTGCCATCTATATGTATGCATTCATTTGTGGACATACCACAATGTTTGTCCCATGGTCTATTGCAGAAATAGACATGTTACTTTCTATGCCCGTTTGGGTTTCTCCAAAAATTGGTCTCCATCACACCACAAAAACTCACACATTTTTTCCCATATATTCTATTTCGATAAGTTTCAACTGTATCATGTCGAGTGTAGGATTTGAAAAGTCTAGGCTTATTGGCAAATTTGGACATAATTCAATGATTATTGTTGAATTTGACTCAATAAACTTGAACTTACTAAGAAAATTGCGTACTTCAAACATCCGGAAGATAGGTGACCCTTTATCACCTTATTGAAGCCTAAAAAGCTATTATACTCCAACTTTAAAAGGCTTATATGCCAAATGCATGCACAAATAATGATGGGACAGGTAACTTTTGAAGGAAAAATCCACCCTTTCAATTCTTTAAGCAGATACACTGTACCATTCTAAATTTATTTTTGGACTTCACTTTTATAATATATATTATATATTAAATTAGACAAACTCCTTGAGTCTTAGCTTATTAATTTTCTCCACATTGTCACATGGATCAACCCTCATAGTTCTATTATTTTGTCAGTCTCATGAACTCCTAATCATTAACTTAGATCCCACAAAAATTATAATTATATATAGTTTGAAGACAACAAATTAAAAGAAAAAGAAAATGTAGTTATAGAATCAGAAACTCTAAAATTAATAGGGCCAACTAGAAAAGATGCTCATATTAATTAAATGTGTTGGAGGAAGTGAAGAAAGGGATACATAGTGTTGCATGATACAACAGTTGGCTATGGCTCCAATTTGTCTGCTGACCCACAGAATTGGTTACATCAGAATATGTCAATAGACAAGCTATGATTAGCAGGAGAGATGCTAATTATTATTTGTCAAGTATATGGTAGAGGTTGGAATGAAACAACAAAATTGAGGCAAAATTTCTGTTCAAACCAAGTTTGGTCGAATTCAACTAATCACGACGTTACAATGCTTGCTTTGTGAATTGTAAGTCTCTAATATACCAATAATATGATAAGGTGTAACTCACTCACCCTATGATTAACGTATTTAGTTCAACTCTACTCAATCCAACCAAAATTTCAACAAAACTTTAACACACTAAACCATTATATATTAGCTTAGGCTCTGTTTGGATGTGTTTTTATTTCTTTTTCAACCATCATTTCCTAATACGTATAGGAAAAGGAGTTTTCTTATTTTTGTGTGAAAATGTAGGCATGTTTGGTTGTGTTTCCAAAAATGATAGAAATTGATGATTCGATGATGTGTGAAATAATTGAGTTAGTTAAAAGTGAATTTAGGTTAATAATATAGATGATATTATATTGACTAAAAATATTTATAAGTAAAAATAATACAAATTGACCCCAAAAAAAGTACTAAAAATACTCAAAATAGATCATAAAATGTGCACAAGCTTATGAAGGTTAATATTATGTATTTTAATCCACTATAGAACCACATTGTTGCCAGAATTACGGACTTTTATGAGATGTGAGAGAAAAGTGGTTATTGGAGAACGTGAAAGTAGAAAATAAAAATAAGTGTATTTTCAGTTAAAAAATAGTGTAAAATATGTATTTTCATTAATTTTCAAATGAAATGAAAATAAAATAGTTTTTGGTCTAGTTAGAAGATTTGGGCCTCAATACAATATAGGTTTGATCATGTATAGAAGATAGTTTCTTTCGTTGTAGGTGTGTAAAAGGTCATCCCTGGTATGCCTGTGGGAGTTGTAACACAATTTGGTTGAAATAATATGCTAAATTGTTCCAAAAAAAAAAAAGATATGAGAGAAGCCCTTTTATACGGAGAACCAACTAAAACTATAACTGGAAACTTATTGCCATTAAAGAGCAAAGGTATATAGTTACAAAATAGATGCATCACATAATACTAAAAGAATCTGAAAAATAGAAAATAATTGAACTACACAAATAAAATAAAAACATAAATTAGTATGCATTAGTAAATAACAAACTAAAACAGTTATTGCATCAACTAATAAAATTGAAAAGAACATTATTGTCAAGTTAAATTGTAAGAAAAAAGGATCCAAAAGTAATTTAATATATCATTGTTTTGGCCAAAGGCAGACACTTCTGGGAACACCCCAGGGTGTTATCGAGTTTCTTGATTTAGATGGATAGAGACTAGCTCGGCCCCCATTTGTAACCAGAGTAAAGTACAGCGTAGGGAAAAGTAATGCATCTACTATACCAAATTACAAAGTAATGAATTTTATCAAAATAGAAAAGTAATCTATTGAATGAAAAAATGTTTGAGATAATCAGATGTTATCTTATATTTATCTTATTTTTTGTGGATACATATATAGTCAGAAGGAATTATTTTATCACATTGACGGATGAATTTGATTAGTGAAAATATATGTATATACAGCAGCGATGGAGGACTTTTGCCAGTTAATTTGTAATATGATAAAGTGGAGGAAATCTCATTTTTAATACCACATGGTAGACTCATTTTACTTTTGTTGTCACGCTTTTGTTAGTTTTCATTTTAGGCACAAAATGATTTTTTTTTTCTCGATTTCCATACCATTGTTAGTCAACTAACATAAATTGGCATATGCAAGACACATGTCCACTGTTGGTTTTGAATTTGGGGGGAAAATACCATATATTGGCTGAAATGGAAGAAAAAAAAGGCGAAAATGAGGAGAAACATAATTTGTGGATTTTTCTAAAATCTTATTGCAATTAATGACGTCATCAATAAATTAAAAAAAGAATTGAAGTGCTGATACATGGACAAAATGTATGGAAAGTCCATGTGTAATTGTTGTGTACATTTTTCTTTTTCTTTTTTTTATAATTTGTTCTTATGATTTTTTATCATGTACATATCATGGGATTTTCAATTTGTGGATTTTTTTTTAAAAATTTAATTCAATTCACGACGTCACAAAATAATAGCTTAAAAGACATGCATGTTACAGGAAAAGTTTTCTACGAAAAATGAAAAATACAAGATGAAATTAGAAAAGTAAATTACAAAGAAAATAACAAGGAAAACTTACAAGAAAAACTTAGAGGAATAAATAGAGAATTAGAGCTTATATGAGCAAACCTCCCAAAAACCAATTTTTTAAAATCAATTTGACCTTTTTTAAAAAAAACAAATAAATAAGGGTTTGATTGGTATGCAGGAATGGACTAGGAATGGAATGAGCATTCCCAAATCCATTCCTAAACCCATGTTTGGTATAATTTTATATTAGTTATCCTCATTCCATTAGCAATCCATAATCCTAAAAATATGGATTAGTGATTCCCCACTCACCCATGGGTTTATGTATTTCCAATCATGTAGGAATCAACTTAAATATTAACTTGACAAAATTATCCTTCTAAACTTAACAAAAATTACAAACTACCTAAAAACCCAAGCCGTCATCGCATAAAAAAAAAAAAAAAATTCTCTTCTGCGTTCTTCTCTTCTTCCTCAGCTCTCCCATGTTCAAGTCTCAACACCGATTAGCAGTAGTAAATTCTCTACTTCTCATCTCTAACTTTCTCTATCCTCGCCAGGGACGGAGCTAGGGGGGCTGGGAGGGGGGGGGGGGGGGGGGGGGGGGCTGGAGGTGCGCTCGCCCCCCCCCCCCCCCCCCCTAAATTTTGAAAAATTATTTTTTTATCTTACAAAATTTTTGATATTTGAATTTCACCCCCCTCTAAAAATCCAAAAATATCACGCTTTCTCCTTTTTCTTTGAGTTGCCCCCCCCCTAACCTCCCAAAATCCAAAATCCTGACTATAACGAAAGAGATATGAGAATATAAAATATGTCAAAAGTTGTAATTGAACCTAGTTCCTTATTATATTTCCCCCTATAAATATAGCATACTGTACCATAGGGGGCTGCACCCCCCTTCAATCCTTCATCTATTCGACAAAAAAAAAAAGTGTACAGCTATATCACAACAACCTCGCCCCCTCCCCCCAGTAAAATTTCTAGCTCCGTCCCTGATCCTCGCCTCTATTCTCGTCTCTAAGGCATGGCTTGTCCATAGTATCATAAATTCATGGTTTGCATATTCAGTTTCAACCTTTTGTTGCGTGAGGAAATAGTCAATCTGATCTAGCTCGGAATTTTCCCCATACTATTTCAATCGAGATGACTTCATAGACAGACTGACTAACATACTATCAAGAGTATAGATTGCACTTGAATACTGTCAAGCTTCCTACGTACCTCTCAAGGATCAAGTCTAAACGTAGTTAAAAAAAGGTGATTATAAGATCTCTGATTCGTAATACGAAGGTATCTTCTATTTATATTATTGGATTGTACTCTCAAGTCTCCGAATTTTCGTAAGCAATACAAGTTATGCTTCGTAGTCTGTATTGCCCAGATTCTCCGTCCCCCAAACCTAATAAATGAGGGTATTTATAGTGTTTCCACTCTGTACTGTAGAGTGAATGACAGATGGGACACCTCTACTTAGATACCTAACACGTGTCTTCGATAGATGGTCTTGATTACACATCGTAGGGTCGGGTCATGGGTCGACCCTACCCGGACTAACAAAAACACGCAGATCTTGGAGTGTAATGCAAATATCACTATATTGGGGACCTGTCAAGCAATCTACTTCGTACCCTCGTATACGAGGTATTTTAAGGGCCCCATGACTATGTATATGCACTGAATACGAGGTAATGAAGGATGTATACTTAATTTTGGTATATCATAATTCCCCCACTTCGTTAGTGATAAGAGGCGTTTTTACATGTTTTTAAACCCATTATGCTTATGCTTTGAAGTCATTTATCATCTAAATCATGCCGCATTTACATTTAATCGGGGTGTTAAGTGATTGCAGGCGATAAACGAGAGAACACGAAGAAAAGGGTGAAAAATGATGCACGACACAAGTTCAAGCCTGTTGACCACGCCCAGGCGCCAGTATTACCACGCTTAGGCGCCGGACAAGAAGCAACAAGTTCAGCATCCTATTGACCACGCCTAGGCGCCATCTTACCCGCGCCTAGGCGCCGTCATGTCCGCACCTGAGCGCCGTTATTGCCACACCTGGGCGCTGCCGGACTTATCCCCCAAGAAAAGTACGCCACGTATGCCACGCCTAGGCGCCGTACAGTCCGCGCCCAGGCGCCGGCGTAACCGTTTTCCAAGTGTATAAAAGCCAATTTTCAACATGGAAGAGGGGTTCGAACTCTTGGGGATTGAAGGTGATTTTCTGGGTTTTTGGGCCACTTTCTCATCAATTGGAAGGGATTAAGAAGGGAGATTAGCTTAGGGATTGAAGATCCATCATCATTCACCATTTAGGGAGTTTTTGATAGCTTTTCATTTCATTTATGTCCATGAATATGTATATGAATCCATCTATGTCTTTTATGCTATCAATTATGAGTTAAACTTGTAAGACTAGGGCCATGTAAGGCCAAATTGTGATTTATACTGATAATAGAGGATTGTTGAAGTGATTCTTATGTTGTTATGTGGCGTGAATTTGTGTTTTTGCTTGTTTGGCATATGCTTGATCACCATATGTTAGAATCTTATGCTTAGGTGAATATTTCGAGGGAAAACTGACTTAAGGTGCAAGAAATTCATACCATCACTACAACAAAATATATATAATAGGACACTTTATTTGGGACACTTTTTTATAAGTGCCTCAAAAATTATGTATTAGGACAGTTATAGACTTGTGTCCTGTTTAATGAACTTATTGGGGCACATATGAAAAGAACAATTTTGGGGGAGGGAAAAAATGAGCGCTATATTTGTACCAAAATATTTTATTTTCCCCCCCATTCCATCTTTCTCCCCTCCAAAACTTTTATATCTTTCCATTGTGCTCTTCATCTCCTCTCTCTGAAATGTCGACTTCTTGCTAAAAACTGCTGGAAATCTCGATTTGTTCCTCAAAAATGCGCAAGACAGACTAAGGTATGAAGAATTTCTTCTCCTTTCTGTTTATTTAAGCTCATTATTTCAATTTCTTGAAAAACTTAGGGTTTAGTAAAAAAAATAATCCAATTCTGTGATTTTAGACTCCAACTACGATTTATGTCTCTGTTTTTCTCTGATTTAGGAGTTCTTGAATTCAATTTTGACTGAAAAATTTCTTATCATGAGTACGGCAGGGCCACCCACCCATCCTATTTGTGCGATTGCCCATGCCAATGTATATATGTATACTTGTGTGTGTGTCTATGGCGTTATCAGCTGGCAAACTCGAAAATTAAAGAAGATAGGAATTTATCTCTGTGATTTAATATGTGTGTGTGTATGTATGTATATATGTACCAGTTCTTCTATCACGGCCATCGTCGTCAAAATTCTTGCTTGCTTTCTTGCTAAGAAAAGACCTTATTTGGCGATTAGCTACAAAACCGAATCCTGTTATGTATATGAAATCTTGAGAACAATTCTCCTGATTATTTAATCCACTAATTATTGTTTAATTTGATCTTCATCTTGTTAATCTTCTTCTTAATTAATTTGTGTGTTAATACTTGGTGTTGTAGTAATTGCTCAATAACCTGATTCATGATGAATTTATTTTATATATAAGAATAGAGTAATCATTGTTTAATGGGTCAATAAATTTAAAGTTAAGTAATTAGATATAACTTGTAGGATATGGACAAATTAAGTGATTGGATGGCTCTGGCAGATACAACTTGTGTGCTTTGTTATAAAGATGATGAATGCAGGGACCATCTCTATTTTAAATGTGAGTATGTCTAGGAGGTTGCTTGTGTGCTTTGTTATAAAAATGAAGAATGCAGGGACCATCTCTATTTTAAATGTGAGTATGTCTAGGAGGTTGCTACTCTATGTTGGCAGAAACTGAAACTGAAGCTGAAGTGCAGGTTTGTGGACTGGGATAAAATTGTGAAATGGGTGATAAATATCAGTAGAGGCAAAACTGTCATATGTTGTAAAAAAAAAGCCCTCTTCACACGAATTGAGTAAATTGTTTCCTTGGGTTTAATTATCAATTCTTGAATAATTATCAAGTTTTAATTACAAATTAATAGCTTTTTTTTTTGTTCCTTGTTTTATTTTAGGCAAAGTTGAGGATGCAAATAGCTTACTGAAAATGCTGGTAAAGAAAACTAGTGAAATTGTGTGATGAACCTAACATATCATTCACATGTGGATAAGGGCCCATATTTATATTCTTAGGGGGAGTAACCGGCCAAGAAAGATAAAGCCACCACCAGGTACATTTGGTCAGATACTTTTATAAGTTGGTTTATAAGTTCATTTTCTTTTAGTTATAACTTTTTTTATAATTACAAGAAATTAGCAAGCTTATGCTTCTTCTTAGATTAATATTGTAAAATTAATCAATGTTTTGTTTTGTATGTTTTCGTCGATATCGTTGTTGGAATATTTTTGTGAGAATTGATGGTTTGCTACAATCCTTGCAGATTGTGGTTCAGGAGTAGGGAGAGTCACCAAGAACCTTCTCATTAGCTACCCCTGAACAGTTTCTTGAAGATAGAGCGGCGGTATTATTTTATTTTTCTATTTCTGTGCAGTATCTTGAAGTTATTGGGTTTAGTATAGAATCTAAATAAAATTCGTGCCTTAGATATTTGAATTTTGATAAATGTTGGACGGATTGCTGCGTTGGGAGAATATGAGGTTGTGATAGAGAGATTATGTTGAGATTTTGGTGGTGAGAATGAGGGTTTATACACTGGTGGAGGTCCGTTTCATATTGAACAATGAAATCACAAAAAGAAAAACTAGACTTTTAAAGACAAAAAATTGAAGAGATTGCTGCTATGTGTAATTTTTATAGCCTATATGCTTTAGTGGGTTCTCATTCTTTCATAAATTAAGTTAATGAGAGATAGAAGAACAAGATCTTGAATTATTTTATCCACCAAATTTGTAAGAAGTTCAACATGTATGTGGCTTTATTATGGGTAGTTTCTCCACTTCTAAGGTCTCAAAGCACCAGATTCTTGGAAAATGTTGAGTAATAGGCAACGAGAAGGAAAATGGAAAATCTTATTGGTGAAAAAGATTGCTAGAGTGACTTAAGAAAAAACACTAAATGAGAAGCTCTTTTATAGATTTTTATAGACTAAAGAAAAAGACTTAAAAAAATCATAAAGACATTATATATTCCTATAAAAAGACTTACAAGACTAAAAGAAAGAAAGACAAAGCAGAGACCAACGAAAAGAGTAGGAAAAAGAGAAAGAGAAAGAAAAGAAAGAGAAAAAAAAAGAAAGAGAAAGAAAAATAAGAAAAGAGTTTCATTTATTTACTTTATTTTTCTATTTTTATTTGATTGTTACTTATTTTAGTACTAAAAAAGTTATTAGTTTATTTGTAGTCAACTTTAATCAAGTTAATTAATTAATATTAGATTGTGCTCTTTTTTACTACAATTTTGTTTAACTTTCTTTGACTTGTCTAAATACATAATTCAATTGTGTTCCAACTTCTTGATCTTTTGCTTCTATACTTAAATTGTCTAATATAATTTATGGTTTGTATGTAAATAATATCATAAAGGTAACGAAATTCAAGCTAATACCTACTACTGGTACATCTTGGAGTAGTGCTACTTTAGTAGTGTTTATCCTAATTTGACGAGAGGTAATCTTTTATCTTGTATAATAATATCGAACTAGAGTTGATATATTTTACATGGTTTAAATATCTAGTCTATCTAGACGAAGTTATTTGGTTTCTTGCATGTGATTTTTTTCTAAGTTGAACTTGTTAACTGATAGTAATAATAGTTTATGAAGCTTTTCTCTATGATTGAATTTGTATCATTACATAGATAAACTCATTGACAGAGTGGATAGACAAGTGAGACCTTGCTTCAAGTGTTTTATCTTCATTTGTTCATATATTTAATTATCGGGTGTTTGCATATTATATGACCTGATATGATATTAATTGTAATAGCTCATACATTCTTGATCATACTTGTATTTGTGATGATTGATATAAATATTTCATTTTAGTAGGCTCATAATGGATAAGAGTTGGATGCGCAAACCTAGGTCAACAAAAGAGTATGAAAGAGGGTTAAACCAATTTCTTGACATGGCTTTTGCTAAAGTATGTCTTAGTGGAAAAATTATATGTCCGTGCAAAAGTTGTAAGAATGTGAAATGGGTAAATAAAGAGGTTGGTAAAGAACATCTCTTAGTTGATGGGTTTATGAAGGATTACACGAATTGGGTTGCACATGGGGAGGATCCATTGTTTGATCAATCTAAATTTCAGCAACAAAATGAATTCAATATGCTAGATGATATGTTTGGGTTGGTGAGCGATGTGTTTGGGGTCAAAGATACAAATTTAAACATGGAAGAAAAACCCAATGAACAAGCTAAGCCTTTCTATAAATTGTTAGATGATGCCCAAAAAGAATTATACCCAGGATGTAATTTTTTTCTAAACTTGCATTTCTCGTTCGACTTTTTCACCTCAAGTGTACTGGTAAGTGGTCTAATAAATCATTTACAATGCTTCTTGAGTTGTTGAAAGAGGCATTTCCAGATGCAACAAAGTCATTGCCTCAATCTTATTATGAAGTGCAAAAGATAATTGGGGCTTTAGGACTCAGTTCTACCAAAATTGATGCATGTCCAAATGATTGTATGTTGTACTGGAAAGAGCATGAGAATGATGAAGTTTGTCATGTCTGTAAAACATCCAGATATGTTAAAGATGAAAATAATTCTATGGATGAAGAAACTTCATCCAAAAAGTTTAAGAAAATTCCAGCAAAAGTGCTGAGATATTTCCCGCTAAAGGCTAGGCTTCAAAGACTGTTCATGTCCTCTAAAACATCATCATTCATGAGATGGCACGAGAAGATCGTACTAAAGATGGTTGTATGAGACATCCTGCTGATTCTCCTCTTTGGCATTCTTTTGATCGTAAACATCGTGATTTTGCAAGAGATGCAAGAAATGTAAGACTTGGTCTGGCAGCCGATGGATTTAGTCCATTTAGGACTATGAGTGTTACTCATAGCACATGGCCAGTCATATTGACCCCATATAATATGCCTCGGATGTGTATGAAAGAACCTTTCTTCTTTTTGACATTACTTATTCCTGGCCCATCACCTCCTGGAAACAATATTGATGTCTACTTACAACTTACAACCGTTAATAGAGGAATTGAAAGAATTATGGGAAGGAGTTGAGACATATGATGCATCAAAAAAGCAGAATTTTCGTATGCGTGTAGCTTTACTGTGGACCATCAATGACTTTCCAGCGTATGCAAATCTGTCTGGTTGGAGCACAAAGGGGGAATTAGCTTGCCCATCATGCCATAAGGATACATGGTTTAAATATTTATATAATAGTCATAAAAAGTGTTATATGGGTCATCGTAGATTTTTGAACGATGATCATCCTTATAGAAAAGATTTTAAATCTTTTGATGGCAATGTAGAATGTGGCAAGGCCCCTTTACCATTGACTGGAGATATGGTGTTAGAAGAATTAGATGGATTTACCATGAGATTTGGAAAGAAGGTAAATGACAATCCGGTTCTTCCTTACAATTGGAAAAAGAGAAGCATTTTCTTTGACCTACCATATTGGAAAGATAATATGTTGCGTCACAATTTGGATGTAATGCATATTGAGAAAAACGTTTGTGACAGTTTGCTTGGAACTTTATTAAATTTGGATGGAAAGACAAAAGATCATGAAAATGCTCGTCGTGATTTGCAAGATATGGGCATTAGGAGTGCATTGCATCCTGTTTATCTTGATACAGGGAAAACATACTTACCTGCTGCATGTTTTTCAATGAGTAAAAAGGAGAAAGATTTATTTCTTGAAGTTTTACGAAATGTGAAAGTTCTTGATGGCTATGCATCTAATATTTCGAGGCGTGTGCAAGTCAAACCACCAAAAATTTCAGGTCTAAAAAGTCATGATAACCACATCTTGATGCAACAACTACTTCCAATTGCTCTGCGTAAAGTTTTACCAAAGCATGTCAGAACTCCTTTGATTAAATTATGCACCTTCTTTAGAGAACTTTCTTCTAAAGTTCTTAATGCTCGAGATCTCATACGGTTGGAAAAAGAGATTTCTATAACTCTTTGTGACTTAGAGAAAAACTTTCCTCCGTCATTCTTTGATATAATGATTCATTTACCTATTCATTTGGCATATGAGGTTAGAATTGCGGGACCTATACATTATCGCTGGATGTATCCTATTGAGAGGTAATATTATTTTTTATCATTAATTTAATTTAATTATTATAGAATTATGTAAAGATTTTTCTAATTTATCAAATACTAGGTATCTTTCAACATTGAAATCATATGTGAGAAATCGAAGTCGTCCCGAGGGTTCGATTGCAGAAGCATATTTGATGGAGGAATGTGTGACCTTTTGCTCCAGATATTTAGAGGATGTAGAGACTAAATTCAACAAGGTTAGAAGAAATGATGATAATGGAGGTGATGTCACGGTAGAGTTTCCTATTTTTTCAAATTCAGGGCGTCACATTGGAAGGCAAGACTCTATAGTTTTAAACAAGGAAACACTAACGAAGGCCCATCAATATGTGTTATTCAATTGTAATTCAATTGCGGTATTCATCGAGTAAGAAGTTTTTTATTACACTTTCATTTTTTATATTTTTTGATATTATTGCCTATTCTTCTCATTTTTCTTCAAATTGCATGTAGGCAACACAAAACAATGGTTAAAGATCAAATCCTTGGCTTGCTATGAAAGATGTCGAACGCATTCATAGTGAAACTTTTGCCAAGTGGTTTAAGAATTATGTAAGTTACTATATTGGATTTATATTGTATTCACATTCTTTTTATGATCTTTTTGACACATTAGTTATCTAATTTTTTTTTCTATTGACTGAAGATTGAAGGAATGCATCTTGAAGGAAATGAAATCTCAGAGGAACTTAGGGCCTTAGCTCAAGGTCCCAATCCGGTTGGGAAGCGATACACAGGCTTTATTGTCAATGGTTTTCGATTTCATGTGAAGAAGTTTGAAAACAGAAGAAGAACCCAAAATAGTGGCTTGATTGTTACTGCACAGACCAGTAGTTTTTCTAGTAGAAATGATAACAATCCTATTATTGGGGACATCACTTATTATGGGGTTCTACAAGACATAATTGAGTTAGACTATTTTTAAGGAGGAAAAATTATCATGTTTGAGTGTGATTGGGTATCACCTGGGAGAGCACAAAAGCAAGATGACAATGGTTTTACCTTGGTTAATTTTTCTAGATCAAGGCAACACAATGAGCCTTTTGTTCTAGCTTCTCAAGCGCAACAAGTATTTTATGTAGAAGACTCACTTGAGAAGGGATGGCATGTCGTTGTGCGTGCAAAAGCTAGGGATTCCTTTGATATGAATCATGTTTTGAGCTTCGATGGAGGCTTAATTCATCAAAATGATAATAGTGATATCCGATTGCATGATGAAAATGAACACCATTGGGTTAGGGATGATGTAGAAGGAACTATAGTTGGAGAAGTTAACAAATGATTTATTTTTCTATTAACAAATATTTTGAATGTTATATTAGATGGTGACAATGCTTGTTATTAACGTTCTTTTGGTTTGTCAAATTGCCATATGTTTTTCATGTTTATGATAAGATTTTCTGTATTTATGAATTAGATTAATCCTTCACAGACACAGTAAGTGTTGTTTCTTATTTCCTTTAATTTTTTCTTTTATGTCAAACTTATATTATTTGAAAGCTGGTGTTAAAAGTTTAAATTAGTTTATTGTTCCATTTGCAGATTATGGCTCCTCAAACTAGATCATGCTCTACTCGACATGGTGCTGCTGAAAAACAACCAGGTAGTTTTTCCACTTCTTAATTTTAATTATTTCCTATGTTATCTAACTAAGTACTTTCTTCACTTTTAGTCATTAATACAAAACTAAGTATAAATGAATTTATTTTTGTAAGAATATGTGAGACTAGTATGGGTTTAAATCAACATGGTGCAGGTACAGTACAACCTAATGTGAACACGGGTGAACAAGATAGAGCTCCAATTCAAGATGAGTCCACCGAAGCTGCACCTGCTATATGTGAGTTGCATTCTTCTTGTTTATTCTTTGTGTTCACATAATTTTTGAATTATTATGATACAAAATGAATTTAGTACACAATTTATTATTGTTATAGCTGAAAATAATGGAAAGAGAGTAAGAGGACCTACTTGTATGCCCAAAGTTTGGGGGCAACCATCTGATAAACTTGTAGAAGTTTCTTTTAATGATCTTGGACAACCAAATGATCAATACAAGACAAGTACTTTGGCTCATTTCTTGGGTACAATTGCGAGAAATGGAAGATATTGCCCACTTAGCTACCAGGATTGGAGATTGATGCCTCGTTCTTACAAGGATGAAATGCTAAAGATAGTGAAGGTTATTAATTTTGTTATATTTAATTTTTTTTGAGATAATTGTATGTTATTTTTGAAAAACAGAACATTAAGTTCATTGAGTATGATAGTCCATTTAAAATTTCTATTTGCAGACAAAGTTTGATTTACCGCCAGGAAAGGAATCGTATATTTTGAAGTCAATTAACAAAAAATGGCGGAATTGGAAGTGTCAAGTGAAGAAACTGAATTTTGACCCAAATATACTTATTGAGCAACAAATGCTTGACATACCTGATAGTGTGGATGAAGAGCAGTACAAGACGCTAGTTAAGCATTGGATGTCTGATAAATCTAAGGTATAAAATGAATAATGTTTAATTGATTTTATTGTTGTTAACTTCACTTATGCTTTTTTTATATATATTTGTGGAACAAAGTGATATGATAACAATAATGATTTTTTAAAATTATTTTTTGTCATCTATTTATTTACTATTTTAGAGAAAAAGTGAAAAGAATCGACAAACCCGTGCTCAATTGGATTTGCTGCATCGCATGGGCAAGAAAAGCTTTGCACTTGTAAAAGAATTAATGGTAAAATTTAATATGGAACAGCCAATTGCTATTATTATTATTTATTACACTAAACCTTGTAATAATACATGATTTAACATTCATGTAGAAGAAAAAGCTCGGTCGATATCCCACAAGAGCAGAATTATTTGAGGAGTGTTATTATAGGGCAGGTGGTTCACCTACAAGTGCAATAATACAAGAAGCAATTGTAAGTTTAAATATGTTAATTTCATGTATTATCTTCTTTGTTGTTTATTTTGACAGTTTAATTGAGTTAAGTTACTAATACTGTGTCGATGTGAAATGTTATTGTTACAGGAACACATGAAAGAGTTAGGTGAGCAAGAACCTGAAAGTTCAAATCATGATTGTATTCATAATCCTCAAGATACATATGCGAAGATTATGGGCGAAGATAAGCATGGACGTGTGCGCATGTATGGAATGGGAGTGACGCCAGCTGATGTTTATGGGACAATACCGAGTCGTGATGCAAGTCATAGAATGGCCATGGAATATAAAAGCAAGTATACACAAGCAATGGATAAATACAATGAATTGCATGAGAAGTTAGAACATTTATCAGCAATTGTCCACGGGAGAGCACATTCCGGACAACCTGATGCTCAAAATATTCCACTTGCTTCTTCAAACAATCTACGCTCATCTTCATCAACTTCACGGTTGTCATGTATTCGAGTAATAAACTTTGACATTTGACCTTTTCAATTAATAAGTAAAATATCTTTAGTTCATGAAGCTATAAACAAGCTATAAAATGCAGGATCGTTCGTATGTTGTTTTAAAAAGTATGGGGAATATAAATGAAATTGTTGCAAGTGGCTATGTTAATGAGTTGAACTCTGTTAGAGTAAAAGGTGAGGAATTGGGGCCTGGATGGTGCGAGATAATAATTCAAGTTCCAATGAAAAAAGATGAACGCTTGTTCAAACCTTATGACCGTATACGCACAATTGAAGATGCAGTTGGAGCACCCGTTGCTTGGCCTTTATCTTTGGTATGTACAAACTCATTTTATCATAAATTCGTTAGTCACTTTTCTGTTTTCTATAGATGAGATTTTTGATGTTGGTTATTTTCTTAAACAAAATAGTTTAGTGGTTAATTGACTTATATTTTTTTCACTATCATCTTTAACCTTTCCCATGACATCTCCTATTCTGTCACTTTAGCAATGATAATTTATTCTTAGAGATTTGGTGGGTTTCTTATTTAGGTGCTGCCAAACCGTAATATTACTAATAATCATAGTATTGAATTATGTTTGTGAAAGCTTTTTTGGTTAAAATTTAATAATTAATGAAATATCTAATTATCCATAGTTTTGTTTCTAAATTTTGAGATGACAGACTGCAAAATTTTGCATTTTAACATTGTTGGTTAAGTTTACATTACTGGATTACTTTGTTACATAGATTTAACTTGTCAATGTGATGTCTTCTTATGTGCAGGTTGCTTTGGATGAAAATGAGGATTTGAGTATCAGTTAGTTATTGTTTTTGGCATGTATTTAGTCAAGTTGACTTTGTGGATGAATTGCTATTTTGTCACAAAGATTCAAGTTATTTTTTGTTTAGAACTTCTGATGATGAATTGTTATGGTACTTTGCGGATGAGTTAGTTATGCTTTTTGTTCCCGTATCTTGGAAATTGACAATGAAGTTGAGATTTTAACTTTGTTAATGGAATATGGTAAATTGGTATTGTTGTTTTTACACTTTTTGATGATCGAGTTCCGTATAGGTCTCTTACAATTTTTTTGCATATTAATTTTGACAGGGAGGAAAACATGTGCGTATTTTTATGTGTCCTAAAATCACATTTTAGGGACACAAATCATTGTCACTTTTGAGTTTAGAACACATATAAGTGTCTCCACAAATATTAGCCTGTTTTATTTTGATCTTATTGGGACACTGATTTCTGTCACTAAAATGTGACTGACATTTTAAAATGTCCTAATATAGATTGTTGGGGACATTTTGTTGCAACATAAATAGGTGTCCCTAAATTTAAAGACAAATATAAGTGCCTCCAAAGAGGTGTAATTGAATTTTTAAATTCGGATGTAAGGACACATATAAGTGTCCCGAAATCGCAGTATTGAGACACATATAAGTGTCCAGATATAAAATGATATAGAGGCGCTTTAAGCGTCCCATATCTTTACGCGATGGCAAACTACGCGGCGCTTAATATAAGTGCCCCAAAAACTGGAAGCGCCTCAATATGTATCATATTGGGACACTTTTCTGTGTCCCAATAGAGCATTTCTGTTGTAGTGCATAACTCGCAACCAATGAGGAATTTCCCTAGACATTGGTAAAGATTCCCGGGTGAAGTCGTTCGATCCAAATCGAGTGAGATCTAGTGTGTTAATGCATGTTTAGTGATTAGATTTCCGGGTAGATATACTTAGGAAACCGTCATTCAAGCATAGGGGTTTAGCACGAGACATCGGTTACTCTCTACCCTAGGAGCTTTCACCATATCAACATAAGCGTAACCCTTCAACGAGAGCCTTTATAAGTATAATTGAGCAATTTGGACCTAGCATGTGCCTTAGTCTCCCTTTATAATTGGTCTTCAATCCCTTGCGTGTCTTCGTTCTTATCTTACGTGCTTTACCTTCAATTTACCTTTACTTTAATTATCTTTTCTTTTATTGAAAATCATAAACTAAAATTCAAGTCCTTGTGGTTCGACATCCCGGACTTTTAGTCCACTTTTATTACTATCACGACTAGTGCACTTGCTACCAAAGCACGTTAGCTTGTAGCGTGTCAAGTTTTTGGCGCCGTTGCCGAGGACTTGTTTATTTTTAGTTTTTGATTTTCGTTTAGATTTTCATAATTCTTAGTTTGTTTTTTATTTCTTTCTTTTCTTTTATTTTCGTATTAGTCTAATTTTGTTTCTTGTGTTAATTGATAGGTTTGGTTTGTGGTGCATGACCCGCTCCTCCAACGAGCCCCTATTCGATTTTGAGCCTGAGATAGAACGTGTTCTTCGGGCTAGTAGACGAGTTCGAGAAATGGCCCAAAATTTCAATCCGAACCCGAATGGGAACTTTCCCGATATGACTCTCCCGAAAAATAGGGAATGGTTGCAAAATCTACTCCAAGCTATGCAACCAGCACCTCCACCACCACCTCCACCGGTTCGTGGTAATCAACCACCCGGAGTACACACTACACCGGGACCCGTTGTCTTTCCGGACTTTGCTACGCCACATTTCCACATTCCTTCTCATATGTTCAGGATGGTTCAAGCGGAGCCTTTTTATAGTGACATAAGAGACTCTCCTTTTGACCACTTAGATCACTTTGAGAATGTGATCTCTACAATGCAATTCAACCCATGAGATCTTCATGCCATCCACCTCCGATTATTTCATTTCTCTTTGAAGGATGAGGCGACTCTTTGGTACAAGTCGTTGGCCCCACAATCAATTGGAACATGGGATGATTTAGTAGACGAGTTTCTCAACAAATTCTTCCCCCCATCAAAAATCAACGAGCTTAGAAGTTAGATCAAAGTGTTCAAACAAACAAAGAATGAGTCCTTAGCATCCGCATGGGCAAGGTACAAGGGTATGCTTCGAAAGTGCCCCGACCACAATTACACACGAGACGAGCAAGTGCAACATATCTATAATGGAGTCCGATCTCGGATTCGACACCGACTCAATGCGGGAGCCGGTGGTGACCTTTCAGGCCTTGATAGTAGGTCCGTGTGGATTAAGCTTGAGCAAATGGCTAGGAAGGATGAACTTTATCCCGAAGATGATGATGAGCTTTTTCCACCAAACCAAAGGGTTGCATGTGTTCAAGAATTAGAGGAAGTGATTGCCCCGGAACCGGAGGTTGGAGAGGTAAATTTTGTTGGGAATCATAACCGGCACCAGTTGAACTTTCACGTACCCAAAAGCTTCCCAAAGAGACCCAACCCTGCACAAAACGCACAACCGGGCATTTGCCAACCCCCCGAGGCCTCTTTTCAACAACGCACCCACGAGGCAAGGCAATCTCAATGTACAAGGGCAAGGGCAAGGGCAAGGGCAAGGGCAAGTACGACCTCCCACGATAGACGAGCGACTTGATGCTCAAATAAAAAAATCGGATACGGCGATCAATGAAATCCGTGTTAGAGTTAGTGCCCGGCGCACCAATTATTGGGCGCCATTCTACGTAATAGTAACTCTAGAGCTGAACAATCATTTTCTTATAAATAAAGTCAATCTCTTTTTATATATGTGGCATGTCTTTATTCTTAAACTAGTTTTTACTTTGGTTTAGAATAAAGTCCCGAAGGATCACACATAGCTATGGGACATCATTGCACATTGGGTGTGGCAATGATGGAATATGTCTCGAAGGCGGTGATCTTTAAACATTGTTCCAAGTCGTGAAAGGGTTCATCGAAATAAAGGGATATCGATGCAACCCAAAAGACTTGCTCATATGATGCATACTCTGGTATAAGTGTATCTCGTTCCATAGATACTGGCACGATGAAAGCCAATGCATATATGAGGGTTTCCATTGTGGTAATGGGCGAACTGAACAACCCCATGGAAGTTCCTGAAATGGATTCCCAGTCGAATGTGGAACTTCCAGTGGTCTTGTAGTATAAGAGTAATCCTTATGGACCTAAGATTCCATTGGATGTCTTATGCGTAACTGCGCATGTTCTTGATTTGTTACATGATCACTTTGGATGATCGAATATGGGCAAACTCAGACATGCACGTCTTACGTAGTAAGGCACATGAGAATCAAGAGGAATCTATCTCTGACATTAGCCAGTCGATTAATCTCCTATAGTTACATAGTGAATCGACTTAAGGAATCTTCGGCCGAAGTATGATATCTAAAGAGGCGTAGGGTTTCCTCATTTAGATAGTCGAAGTCGATTTCACATAACGTGGGAAACATAGGATTGAATTAATAGAGCTTCGACCTTAGCCAATGCTCTAGATTTAATCGGGAGATTAGATAGAGAGATCTTACTTATGCGAGGATCAAGATCGCAAAAGGCGTATCTTTACTTTCGTTTTATCTAGGTCTTTGGGACCCTATGCTAGGTGGGCAACCGCGATTTGTAAGTGCCGAGAATTAGCTTGGTGACTAATTCGAGGCTTGATTAAATCAAAGGATTGATTTAATCTAGTACTTTCCATTTTTGGAAGTGTTGGTCCCAAGTGGCATACGAAAGGGTCTAGAAGGGGAGGTTGAATAGACCCTGAAGTCTTTTCGACTTCAAAAGATTTCGTACTAAAATGGTTTTTGGACGCTTGAAATAGTAGACGCTTGAAGTGTCTAACACTTGACTTAAGCGTTCACTTAAAATGTAGGCGCTTTGGCGAAGCGTCTTACGAAGACTAATTTTAGAAAGTTAACTTAGATTTCAAGATTTGAATACTACAACCAGATAGGTTTGAGCGTTCACTTCTTTGATCAGTGTTAGCACAGCTGAATGATTTTTGTAGTCTTCTTTTAAAAGCTTTAGCGTCACAAGAAGTTTCTTGGTTGCTTAGCGTTTGATTGTGTTTTACTTAATCAGTTTATGCAATGATATGATAGATAAAAGAATTGACTGAAAAGTAAATGACACAATATTTGTAAGGTTCGTTGGGTGGTGTAATCCCAACTACATCCTTCTTCTCCTCGAACACTTGGAGGCAATCCACTAAAATGATTCTCAAGGAATCACACAGAATCTTCTACAAATTAGGGAGAGATGGATGTTGATAACTTGAGCTCCTTGATCACACATTTCTGCTCCAAATCACTTCAATCCCCTTGCTTCTTTCACCCAGAAATATGGCAAGTATCCAACTTCGACTTCACACAGATCGCGAGGCTTGGATAAGGGTTTTTCTAAAAGGTTTGTTTGATTTTGATAAAGTTCAAACAACTTGGATTATCTCAGTAGTAATGTGGGTTTCTCCGAAAAGAATGTTTGAGATATTGGGTTGACTGTCTCAGGATGTGAAGAAAAGCAAAGAGAATGTTTTCTTGAGTATTCTGGCTTTTCTGAGAGTTTTTAAGGAATGAGACTTCAATGCAACAGCAATTCGACTTGATAATTGTTCTGTTGTATTTGGCTTGTTGTTGAAGTCCTATTTATAGGCGTTCTTGGAAAAAGTGTCTGTTTGACACATGGAAGGGCGCGTGTCTCTCACTTCCGCGAGTGAACAACTTTTGTCTTTTTTCCTGAAAATCTGCTGCACAAAAGTTGGTGCTGCAGTCTTTAAATAGTTGACAGTCCAATAGGATGGTTTCTCCATACGTCTGAAAGTGCTTATCACATTTAATGCTCTTATCAGCATTTAATGCATTTGAATTAAATGCCCGTTGGTATTTAATGCTTTGAGAATATTTGCATTAAAACTCCTTCTGGACTTAGAAATAACTTCTGGTGAAATCAGTCGTTGATAGACGCTTATTCAATCCTTGAATTACTTCGATCCATAGGGTGACGCTTGGAATAGTTGGTCAATTGGACGCTTGGAATCTTCATCTTCATTCAGAAATCAGGCACTTGAGTCTTCGAACTTTACCACTGATAAACTCACTCAGAAATTATCAGACGCTCAGCCTAAGACTACTTAGCCTAACAATCTAGAAAACAAAGTCTATTACAAATCTAACTCTTCAAAGCTGAAAAACAAACTTACATATTTTTGGGGTCTAACAAAAGTCCTAATTGTCATCATCAAAACATCTAACATGAAATTCCTAACAGGAAGGTACACTAGCACTGTGGGAAAGTGTACTTACTACTAGATAGAAACGAGCCTAAGGGGTCACACACTAACTCGAGAGAGTCACTGCTTGAATAGATGTGATTAATCAATTTCGAGGAAATTGAGGGAATTAGGAAAGTGTAGTACTTTCCTAATATGGAATATAAATTAATTGAAGGATTCAATTAATTTTACTCTTTTAATTAATCTTGTAGAATTAATTAAATTAATGGACCTAGTAGAGTCCAAGTATTTTATTTAATTGGGTGGAGCCCAAGTTAAATAAATAAATGTCGGAATTAATTGGTTGGATTTAATTTGACTTGTATTTAATTGATGGGTTGTGCCTATAATTAAATTGAGAAGTCAAAATTGAACCCTAGAGTCCAATTGAATGTGTTGACTGATTTCTTGAGTGATAATAAGGGAAGGGGGCGATTTTTACCATGTGGTGGAGGAAAAGAGTTTTCCCCTTCTCCAAGTCTTCATAGGATAAGGATTACTAGAGAGTTTAGGAGAAAGGAAGTTTCCTTCTCCTAATTGGACTCTAGGTAATCTTCACCTATAAATAAGAGAAGAAGGAGACTAAATATCATGATGATTTTTGCTGGAAAATCCGCCCCCCTTACTAGACTAAAAATCGGCCATTTCCTCTCCCTTTCCAACAAGACGTCGTTCTATTCATGTGTTGAATTAAACGACTTAGAAAATTTTCCTACCCTTCACATAATCAAGCCTAAGTTAAGCTTAGAATCGTTTTGTTGTCTATCACGCAAGGCAAGACGATTGGTGACTTGAACGAGGTGTGGATACATCTTAGAGGTGCGACGCTTGGAGCACTCTAAATCGGGAGATACGAAAAGACGACGGGCAATTTCTCACCTAAGGGAAATTGTGTGGATTTGCACCACAGGGTTGCTGAGATCCAAAGTTTGAGGTGAAATGAAATTTTTGAAAGGTATAATTTTGGTTACCTCCTTATCAAATTCGATTGAACCAATTCCATATTCCTCTTTTCGGGTGGTTGTACGTTTACTTTTGTAAAATTTTAATTTCCGCTGCCACGAGCCACCCGAGGGAATGAGTCAACCCAACAGTGGTATCAGAGCCATGGTTTGGCTCGATTGAATTTTTATGTGATTATGGATGTTTGTTTTTATGTTTTAATTGTAAAATCGAAAGCATGATAATCAATATGTTCATTGTTAGACTAGGATTGATTTTGATTTGGGATGTTGTTTGATTTTTATGATTTTAATGTTTAAAAGTCATTGGTTTTAAAAATCATGAAATTTGGGTATATGATTGTTTTCGAAGGTTTTGATCTAGTTTTATGAAATCACCTTTGGTGGGGTGTTCCGAGATGGTTGAACCGAAGGTTTAATCATCAAGTAATAAAACTCAGACCTTAGGAGAATTCAGATTCGTTAATTGAAACTCGAAAGAATCACGAACGTGCGAAATACGGATTTCAAAATCGCAAACAGCAACAGCCGCTGCACGCGGCGCCCAGGCGTGGGGTAACCCACGCCCAGGTGCGCGTATGACCACGCAACAGAAAGTTAAAACAATTTTTTTTTCCTTTCTTCGTACTTTCTGGAGGTGGGTGACCCAAAGACCTAACCTATGATGGTTTTTGACTTGTAAACTCTGAGAAAGGTTTTAGAAATCAATATCAAACTTATCCCAATGATATTTGCAATCTAGTTTGAATGATGAATGGGTAAAATTTACTTTATCACATGTATGTTTGTTGCTTGGCATGTTTATGTGATAAAAGGATGAACCACGAGCCTAGTCGTAGTGTTGGTTTTCTATGTATGTAATTATTCTAGAGTTGTAAATAATAGCCGGTTTGGCTCTTTCCTTTTCGTATAGTAGATTAGTAGTTTTTGATATTCTATGTAATCGAAGACGGAGTAAGGAGACGGAGCCAAGACTTGAAGACTTGTATGCTGAGGCGATACCATTGTAATAGTCTAGGCTGATTTTTTACTTTCTAGAATGTCCAAACCCACTTTGGCTCGAGTGGGTTACTAGGTTAGGGCTCGAGGTGGTTCATCCTCAATTTTACCGCTTTGTGGATGTTTTATTTATCTGTCTATGATGATTATGTGATGTAATGCATGCATAGGATAGATAATTAAAACAAGATAATTAAATCTGATGAGACCCCCCAAATAAGCATGTTATAATTCCTTCCTGTGAAAATATTAGGCTTCTGTGATTATAAGAATGAAATTCTATTATCATACCTTCCATCATAAGTATTCACCATGTGAAACGCCGCCAAAGGTTCAATCCTTTTGCTCAGAAAATGGGGTGGATTGGATCCGAGGTAGACTGTGAGTGTTTACTAAGCACTACGGTGCCCCGTGGAAATCGGTTGGTTTCATTGCTTTGCTAAAAAAATGGGGGCAATGGAATTGATGGTTATACATGGGATATTTGATGGGTTGAGCCTAACATCGTCCCTCATGTGTTAGCTCAGAAAATGGGGCACATGTGGGAGATGAGGAAAACCATCTTGAGAACTATCTCGAAAGATAGAAGGCCTGGTAAGGCTACTATTCAAAATCATCGTGTGTTAGCTCAGAAAATGGGGCATATGATGAAGTGAGAATAGATCTCAAGCCCTCTAAAAGGACTAACGTTTCTTCGAATCATATCAAGAGGGTGGTGTGATTTGAGAAAAATAGTGGGAGACTTGTACAATTAAAGACCAAATAGTATAAGGACTTTATTTGAAAATCCATTATTAATTGTCTGTTATGCATTTTTGTAGATAAACAAAAATGGCTAAAAATCCTCTTTATACAATTCTTGAAACCAACAAACTGAACGGACCAAACTTTCCGGGCTGGCTTAGAAACCTCAAAATTGTTCTTCAATATGAAAGGAAGGATTATATCCTGACGGCTATACAGCTGGTGATTAACGATAAAAGCAGTGATGAGGATAGAGAGTACGCAAAGCTGTGGTCGGATGATAACATCCAAGCTAGATGCATCATCGTGACTTCTATGTCAAATGAGTTGCAAAAGCAACATGAAAATATGATGATAGCAAAGGAAATCATCAACCACTTAGAAGAGCTTTACGGTACTAGGACTAGGAGAGAACGATATGCTATATCAAAACAACTGTTTGGAGCAAGGATGAATGAAGGGGCATCTGTGAGTGAGCACGTCCTTAAGATGATCCAATTAATTCATAAGACGAATGATTTGGATGTGCTACTCGACGGAGACCTTTGTGTCGATCTTGTGCTTCAATCTCTCCCAAAGTCATTGACACTCTAGAAGCTAACGTGCTTGAATAGCAAGTGCACTAGTCTCGTGTAGTAATAAATGGACAAAAAGTCCGGGTTGTCGAACCTCAAGGACTTGGATTTTTAGCTTCAGATTTGCAATTAAGGTAAAGACAATTAAAGTAAAATAAGAGAAAAACAATTAAGTAAACGAAAGATCAAAGGAGGGAACAAGCTATGAATTAAACCTCACGAACTGGTTAAAAAGACTAAGGCACATGCTATAACCGAATCCACTCGTCGATATATATGAGTTACTCTTCGAATTATTAGACTCCTATTGGTTTGGTGAAAACTCCTTAATTAATCATTACCCGATGTCTCGGCACATAACAATCCTATGATTGATTGACGGTTCTCTAAATATGTCTATCCGAGAATCTAATCAACAACCATGCATTAACGTTCTAGAGTTTCCCCGGATAAATCCGGCTAACCGCACCCGAAAATCTTTACCTATTTCTAGGAGCAATTCCACATTAGTTTCGGATGATGTGTTGATTCATTTGAACCCTAACCTATCTTCTCTCGAATGACTAGATTAGGCGCAATAGCAAGCATATGATTGTGATAAAAGCACAAAATCAACACACCAAACAATTAGGAGAATTAATACGAAAATTAACTTCACATATATTGATTCATGAATTCGGCCTTCACATGGCCTTAGTTCTACAAGATTAGCTCATATTCAATAACTCAAGAAGGTCTAAAACAATCATATACATAGTTATTAACATAAACATGTAAATGAAATATAAAAGAAAACTCCCTAAGTCTTGAATGATGATGAATCCTTGGTTGTACCTTCAATCTCTAGCTCAATCCCCCTTCTTCACCTTCAATTGTTGATGAAATTATGGCTCAAAAACCTAGAAAATGCTCTCCAATTCCCCAGATTTCGAACCTCCCTTCCAATCTGAAATTTGGCTTTTAAACAATTGAAAAACGGTTACGCCGGCGCCTAGGCGCGGCCTACGTGGCATACTTTTCTTGGGGGAGAAGTCTGGCGGCGCCCAGGCGCGGATAGTACGGTGCTCGGGCGCGGGAATAACGGCGCCTAGGCGCGGGTAGTGCGGCTCCTAGGAGCGGTCAATAGGGAACAACTTTGTTGTTCTTGATCGGCGCCCGAGCGTGGTCAGCTCGGCGCCTGGGCGTGGTCGACAGGCTTCAAAAAGTGTCGTGCACCGTTTTTCGCCTTTTTCTTCGTGTGCTCTCGTTTATCACTTGAAATCACTTAACACCCCAATTAAACGCAACTGTGGCATGATTTAGGCAATAAATAACTCCAACAATATCAGATCATAGGCTTAAAAACACGTAAAAAAATGCCTCTTATCAACCCCCCCAAACTTATCCATTGCTCGTCCTCGAGCGATAAGCTATAGGTTAGGAAAAACATCATCAAACACGGGAGAAATAAAAAGAAAAAGAGAAAAAAATGAAAAACTACCTAACTCACTTTCGTGGAGGACACGGTTGCATTTTGCGAATGCAACAAGCCTTTGAACCCTTGAGTTACCTCAAAGGACGAGTTATAGTCTCGTGAGGGTTTGCATATGATATACCCACAAAATCGAAGGATTTTCCACCACACTCAATCAACCCAAATCAATGTGATTAATAACAAAGCAATGTCATGAATTCGTCTGTTTAAGCTCAAGGTTATATATATATACACGTCACATACTTGCTCATGTTACGCCTCAATTTTGAAAAGACCATCCTAAGGGAGTAGAGTGAGAAGTCTAAGGTATTATAATCGAGTGGCATTCTTACCACTTTTCAAGCATTAATCCCATATTCTATCGACTTTCGAGTAATCCCATATTATCCACTTTGGGCTTTAACTTATGCAAATTTCAACTCACAACATTAGAGGCTAGACCATGTGCAATGTTCAGTTCTCTTAGACTTTCTATGACATCCTTGTAACGAGCTTTGAGCCAATAACTCCTAAAGCAGACGGTTTTAGGGTATTAAGTGTAGAGACACCCTTAAGGGCTTAATCGCTCGAGTGTCAAAGGCCACAAAACCAAACTAGGTCCTTATTCACTTAACACTTGCATTGGCTTGAGCTTAGCTCAAATTAGCATAATAGTACAATATTCTAGGCATGGTACTCTTCGGCCCCAGTATCTATTAAGCCTGACTTTTGCAGTCATACCAATGTTCAACCTCTTAATTCTTTTTAAGCATACAAAAGCATTCTCAACTCAAAACACATGTGAAACATTTAAGTTAATATTTCCGGGATCAAGCCTTTAAGTGTTTCAAAATGGGTATCCACTCAACGCCTCTACCCTCGACTTATGTGCACATGTGACTCGTCTTACGGACAATCTAATCTTGTTTAGGGTCCCTTGAGCAAGGAAACAATGTGTATAATTCTTTTAAGTCCAAATTGATAGAGAAAAGATGCCATTGATTTAACTTAATCAATCTCAATGCATTAATTGAGGGTTTGCAATCCTACCAAAATTATTTTTTTTTTTAAAGAGAGGCTTAAAAAGGGTGCACATTATCACATGTAGAGGTACAAACGTCTCCCCCCCAAACTTGGACAGAATATAGAACATAAATAATCATGACAATAATGGATCGATTATAAACCCCCCCCCAAACTTGGAACAAACATTGTCCCCAACGTTCGAAAATACAAAGGGAATCAAAATTGAATGGTGCATCTTTGACAAGCAAGTTAGATAACGGCTTTGCAATTTTGAAATTTTTTTTGATAAATCGCCTATAGAAGCCGGCATGACCAAGAAAGCTCCTCACGGCTTTCACCGATGTAGGTGGAGGAAGCTTTTCTATTACCTCAATCTTGGCTTGGTCCACTTCAATCCCTTTTTGGGAGATTTTGTGACCTAGCACAATCCCTTCCCGAACCATAAAATGACATTTTTCCCAATTCAAAACAAGATTTGTTTCCTCACAGCGTTTTAGAACACGGTCCAAATGATCAAGACATGTGTTAAATGAGGTTCCAAAAACAGAAAAATCATCCATAAAAATCTCAAGGAATTCTTCAACCATGTCATGAAAGATCGCCATCATACATCGTTGAAATGTGGCCGGGGCATTGCATAATCCAAATGGCATCCGCCTATAAGCAAACGTGCCATAGGGACAAGTGAAAGTTGTTTTCTCTTGGTCCTCGGGGGCTATGGCAATTTGGTTATAGCCGGAATACCCATCTAGAAAACAATAAAAATCATGTCCGGCTAACCTTTCAAGCATTTGGTCAATGAATGGGAGGGGAAATGGTCCTTACGAGTGGCATCATTTAACTTGCGATAATCTATACACACACGCCACCCGGTAAGCATTCGAGTAGGGATTAATTCATTGTTCACATTTTCTATCACAGTTATTCTGCCCTTCTTGGGCACTACTTGAGTCGGGCTTACCCATGCACTATCAGAGATAGGATAGATTATACCTGCAATGAGTAGTTTTATAACCTCTTTCTTTACCACCTCTTATATTTGTGGATTTGACCGTCTTTGTGGTTGGCGTGTAGGTTTTGCGGACTCCTCCATGAGTATTTTGTGCATGCACACCGCTGGACTTATGCCTTTTATATCCGCAATTTTCCACCCGAAGGCCTTTTTGTTGGCCTTCAATACTCTCATGAGTCGCTCCTCCTGTTCTCCTGTCAAAGAAGATGAGACAATTAAAGGTAGAGTCTCATTATCATTTAAAAATACATATTTCAAATGTAATGGTAATGGTTTAAGCTCAAGGATAGGGGCCTCTTCGATAGAAGGGCGAGGAGGAGCCAAGAGTGATCTTTCTAATTTTTTAGCTCCAATGACGTGGTAAAGAGGTGGCTTCTCTACGCTAAACATGGTTTCCAATTGTTCTTCACTCGCTGAATCGACATCCATAGATTTGGAAAGACATGTCTCCAATGGGTCATCTACCATTTGTACCTGAAAAGTCTCATCAATCAACATATCAAATACATTGATGCGTAAACATGAGTCAGGATCACATGGGTGTTTAAGCACTTTAAAAACATCAAAGGTGACCTTTTCATCTCCCACATTTAAGGTTAGCTTACCATTGGCAATATCGATTACCGTCTTACCAGTGGCTAGGAATGGTCTTCCTAGGATCAGGGGTACCTCAACATCTTCCTCCATATCAAGAACCACAAAGTCAACCGGGAAGTAGAATTTGTCGACTTGAACGATTACATCTTCGATTATTCCCCGTGGTCTCTTGATTGATCTATCGGCAAGTTGGAGGCTCATTGAAGTCGGCTTTGGTTACCAAGGCCCAACTTTTTGAAAAGAGAGTACAGGAGGAGGTTGATACTAGCTCCCGAGTCGCACAAAACTTTTTTGAAGGATAATGGCCCAATCGTGCAAGGAATAGTGAGACTCCCAGGGTCTTCAAGTTTCATTGGTAATTTATTAAGCAATACGGCGGAGCATTCCTCGGTTAGGCACACCGTTTCGTTTTCCTCCCACTTTTGTTTGTTGGATAAAATATCCTTGAAAAACTTCACGTAATTTGGCATTTGTAAAATTGCGTCTATAAAAGGAATATTAATTCTAACCTCACGAAGAATTGCTAAGATTCGAAGGAAACTTGGATCCATCTCCTTTTTTTTCTTTCTATGTGCATTAGGAAATGGCAGACGGACCTCGATGGGAGGATGCATTGGAGTTGAAGAGCCCGCTGTGGAGGGTTCAGGAGGTGGCGCCTGGGCGCGACAATCGGCGCCAAGGCGCTGGGTCTCGAGCGCCTGAGCGTGCTCATCGGGACGCTCGAGCGCGCAATTGCGAAGCATTCGTTCACTGTGGGTTGATTCCGGCGCCTGGGCGTTCTCATCGGGGCGCTCGGGCGCGGAAATGCGAACAGCATCATTGACCACCTATTTGCCACTTCTTAAGGTGATGGCGTGGCATTGCTCCTTCGGGTTTTTTCCTGTGTCACTTGGTAAAGTTCCCGGAGCTCTCTCGCCGATCGCCTTTGCCATTTGACCCATTTGTGTCTTTAAATCCTTCATGTCCATCATTATATCCTTCATCATAGTACGGAGTTCGTTGATTGCTGAATCCGATTTCTTTATTTGTTCATCGAGACGCTCTTCGGTTGTAAGAGGTCTTATTTGCCTTTGTATATGAGGATTACCTTGCCTTTGAGCTTGGTTATTGTTGAATGGGGGCCTTGGTGCTTGATAGACGCCGGGATGGGCATTTTGTGCCGGATTGGGCCTCCTTGGAAAATTTTCGGGCACATGGAAGTTCAATTGAGGTCGATTGGCATTTCCAACATAGTTTACATTGCCAACCATTGTTTCCAAAGCAACTTCTTCGCCCAACTCTTGAACGCAAGCAATCTTTTTAGTGGGTGTGATTTCTTCATCATCGGGATAGAGTTCATCTTCCCGGGCTAATTGCTCAATCTTGTCCCACACACTTTGGCAATCGAGCCCAAGGAGATCACCACCGGCGCCGGTATTGAGCCTATTTCGGATGCGCGAACGGACTCCAACATGGAATCGTAATACTTGCTCGCTCAATCTTAGATTGTGATCCGGACATTTTCGGAGCATGTTTTTATATCTAGCCCATGCCTCGGCTAAGGACTCATGATTCCCCTGCTTAAACTCCTTAATGTTGCTCCTTAGCTCATTGATTTTGGAGGGTGGAAAAAATTTGCTCAAAAAGGCATCGACCAATTGTCCCCATGTTGTGATGGATTGGGGTGGTAGAGATTTGTACCACATGGTCGCCCTTTCCTTTAATGAGAAGTGGAAGACTCTTAGACGAATTGCATCGAGATCCCGTGGATGAAATTGGGTAGTCATGAGAGTATCGTCTAAAGTCTCCAAATGCTCATGAGGTGATTCATGGGGCTCTCCATAGAAGGGTTCGCTTTGCAGCATGCTAAAGATGTGTGACGGAATGTGATAATATGGTGCAAAGAAATTTGGAAAGACTACGGGCCCCGGTATGGTGTGGACCCTTGGAGGTAGACTTTCCCGGACCGATGGAAGTCTTTAAGGAAGTGCCGGTTGCATAGCTTGGAAAAGATTTTGCAGCCATTCCCTGTTTTCCGGAAGATTTATGTCGGGAAAATTTCCATTTGGATTTAGATTGTCGGCCATTTCTCGAGCTTGTCTACTAGATCGAAGAACACGCTCTATCTCCGGCTCAAAATTGTATAGGGGCTCGTTAGAAGAGCGGGTCATGCACCACAAATTACACCTAACAAATAAACACAAGAAAAAAAATTAGAATAATAAAATAAAAGAAAGGTTACAAATAAACGAAAAGCTAAGAATTATGAAAATTTAAATGAAAAATCAAAAACTAAAATGAACAAGTCCCTGGCAACGGCGCCAAAAACTTGACACGCTAAAAGCTAACGTGCTATGATAGCAAGTGCACTAGTCGTGTGTAGTAATAAGTGTGGACGAAAAGTCCAGGTTGTCGAACCACGGAGACTTGAATTCTAGTTTATGATTTTATACAAAAAAACAACTACAATAAAAGTAACTTAAATGTAAAAACGTGTACAATAAGAACAAGGTTATGCAAATGATTTTACACAAAGTATAAAGGGAGACTAAGGCACATGCTAGGTCCAAATTGATCAAATATACTTATAAAGGCTCTTGTTGTAGAATTACTCTTATATTGTTATGGTGAAAACTCCTAAGGTAGAAAATAACCGATGTCTCGCGTATAAACTCCTATACTTAGATCGTGATTTCCCAAATATCCCTATCCGGAAATCTAACCACTAAACATGCATTAATGTACTAGAGTTCACTCGATTTGAATCGAACGACTTCACCCGGGAATCTTTACCTATGTCTAGGGCAATTCCTCATTAGTTGCGGGTCATGATGTGAATTTCTTGCACCCTAAGTCAATTTTCTCCCGAAATATTAACCGAGGCATAAGATTCTAACATATAGTGATCAAGTATATGCAAGATAGACAAAAACACAATTCACATCACATAACAATATAAGAACAACCTCAACAATCATCTATTGTAAGCATATATCACAATTTGGCCTTACATGACCCTAGTCTTACGAATTTAGTTCATAATTGAAAGCATAAAAGACATAAGAGGAATATTCATAGACATAAATGAAATGAAAAGCTCTTAAAAACTCCCTAAATGGTGAATGATGATGGATCTTGAAGTTGAGCCTTCAATCCCCAAGCTCTTTTCCTTCCTCTAGTTTTCCCCTCCAAGAGTGATGAAGAATGGTGATGAATGGTGGAGAAATCAGATTAGGGGCTGCCCCCCTCTCCTCCAAGAATCTGAAATTGATAGTGAATGATGAAGAGTATGGGTTCCCCCTCCTTTTATAGCCAAAATTCCACTAAAGTATGCATTAAAAATTCCCATTAAAGTTCCCCAATGAGAATTCCACCTAAGGTGATGCTTAAAGTTTGGCTTTTAAGATTCCAACCAGCTAAAAAATGCTGAACTTTCGGCCCTTAAGAATTCCACCAAGTATAACCATGTGAAAACTTCAACAAAACACATGCATGCTGCCATTTTCTTGCTTTCCAGCGCAGGCTTAGTATTTTCCTCATAACCTTCTCCACAGGTCTCCAAAGTGGATGATTCAAGTCCCCATGTTTAGATAAAACATAGATCTACAACGTTCCAGAAGGACATTTTGTCCAATTAGGTCGCTAAGTATACCTAAATTACATTTCAATATGGAGGTTGTTTCTGATTTGGCGCCCATAAAGTAAATCTAACAAGAAACACACTTATGACAACCCCTCAACACATGTGCTGAATTATGGCCAAAAGTGATTCTTACCCATCATATAATGCTAGAATTTAGGCTGAAAAGGAGTAACATTCGGATTATCCATGCCTAGGCATGACTAGGAGGGCGCTGGGGCGTATCCTGGCACATGTACTTCTCTGTTCAGCGCAGCAATCGTATTTCCTTCACAATTATCTCTATAGACCTCCGATTTGGATGTTTCAAGTTTCCATTTGAAGCTACGATATACATCTAAAACTTTGTAGAAGGAAACTTTGTCTAAGTCGGTCTCGAAATGTACGGAATTATCGCTCGAATGTGGTAAGAGATGCATAAACCGGCTAGGTGTTGAAAAACATGCTTGAACTTGTTTTGTACATCGTTTTTCTTCCCTTTTCTTCATGTATTCTCATTTATTACCTGTATTCACTTAACACACCTATTAAATGCAAATGTGACATGATTTAAGCAATAAGTGAATCCAAATCATAAGAATTACGGTCTTAAAAACACGTAAAAACACCTCTTATCAATCCTACTTGTGAATCTTGTCTCAAAGGCAAGATGGCTAGATCCCCCTTCACATGGACTTTTGAAAGAGCCTCACAAATCTTAGGCTTAGTGCACACTGATGTTTGTGGTCCATTTGAAGAAATGGCACGGGGAGGTTTCCTTTACTTCATCACCTTCACTGATGACCATTCAAGATATGGTCTAGTGTATATGATGAGGCATAAGTCTGAATCCATTGAAAATTTCAAGGAATTCAAGGCTTTAGTGGAAAATCAAACTGGTCAACACATAAAAACCCTTCGATCGGATCAAGGAGGAGAATATATGAGCGACGAGTTTGATGTATACCTCAGAAAGAACGGTATAGTATTACAGCTCACACCTCCAGCGACACCACAGTTAAATGGAGTAGCAGAGTGAAGGAATCGAACCTTGTCGGACATGGTTCGCTCCATGCTCAGCTACACTGACTTACCCATTTCACTGTGGGGTCATGCGCTGCTTACAGCTGTACATATTTTAAATAGATGTCCGTCCAAGTCTGTTCCTATGACTCCCTATGAGATATGGAGGAATAGGAAACCAAGTCTTAATCACATCAAGATTTGAGAATGTCCGACTTATGTCAAAAAGACCAAAGTGGACAAGTTAGAGGCCAAATCCTTGAAGGGACGTTTCATTGGATATCCTGAGAATTTAATGGGATACCTCCTTTACCTGCACGATGATCAAAGGATTATTATAGCTTTACAAGTCCACTTTCTTGAAGATGAATTCATTCAAGAAGGAGGAGTGGGTAGAAAGATTGTTCTAGAAGAACAAAATGAGACTCCAGTGGATACATCTACATAGGAAGTGAGAACAGAACCTTCTGTAACACAACCATAACCGCGAAGATCAAGTAGAGTACCTCAACCGCCTGAGAGGTGCGGATATCTAGTAAAGAGGGAGGATCTTCATTTTGTATTAGAGGAGGATCATGGAGATGATCCCTCCACTTTTGATCAAGCAATGGTGGATGTGGATGCTACTAGATGGCGTGAAGTTATGCAAACTGAGATCGATTCGATGCATGCAAACCAAGTTTGGAAACTTTTGGACCAACCTGAAGGGGTAAAACCAATCGGGTGCAAATGGATTTACAAGAGAAAGATTGGTGTTGATGGTAAGGTTGACACCTACAAAGTCAGGCTAGTGGTGAAAGGGTATAGTAAAAAAGAAGGAATTGACTACCAAGAAACCTTTTTGCCAGTGGCTATGATCAAATCAATAAGGATTCTACTTGCAATAGCCACACACCTAGACTATGAAATATGGCAAATGGATGTCAAAACTGCTTTCCTAAATGGATTCCTAGAAGAGGATATCTATATGGAACAACATAAAGGTTTTGTATCCGAGGAGCATACTCATAAGGTGTGTAAGCTTGAGAGATCCATTTATGGACTCAAGCAAGCATCCCGTAGCTGGAATCTACGTTTTGATGAGGTTGTCAAAGGATTTGACTTCATCAAGAACGAAGACGAACCATGTGTTTGCAAGAAGGTTAGTGGGAGCAAGATAACATTCCTTGTGTTATATGTAGATGACATGTTACTCATAGGGAATGATATAGGAATGCTCACCACTATAAAGAAGTGGCTTTCGAGCACTTTCTCCATGAAAGACTTGGGAGAGACAACTTATATTCTAGGGATTCGAATCTACAGAGATCAAACAAATAGAATGATAGGGCTCTCTCAAGCCCTTTACTTAGAAAAGGTCCTAAAGAGATATAGGATGGAGGATTCTAAGAAAGGGTTCCTGCCAATGAGACATGGGATACATCTCTCAAAATCTATGTGTCCTCAAAGTGAGGAAGATAGAAAGGAAATGAGCATTGTACCCTATGCATCAGCAGTGGGTAGCCTGATGTACACAATGTTGTGTACTAGACCTGACATTGCTTATTCAGTAAGCGTTGTTAGTCGATTTCAAGCCAACCCAGGCAAGGAACATTGGATAGCTGTGAAGAATATCCTAAAGTATCTGAAGAGAACCAAGGATATGATTCTCATCTATGGGAGTGGTAGCCTGAGAGTGGACGGGTACTCTAATTCGGATTTTCAATCTGATGTCGATGACCGGAAATCCACCTCAGGATTCGTATTCACCCTCAATGGTGGGGCGGTGACTTGGAAAAGTTCCAAGCAAAGCACAATTGCGGATTCCACTACAGAGGCTGAATACATAGCTACCTCTGAAGCAGCTAAAGAGGTTGTTTAGATAAGGAAGTTCATAGAAGAACTTCAAGTGGTTCCTAGCATAAAGCTCTCGTCGCCACTTTACTGTGACAGCACTGGAGCAATAGCGCAAGCAAAGGAACCTAGGTCTCACAACAAGTCCAAACACATCGAGAGGAGATATCACATCATAAGAGAGATCGTTGCATGAGGAGAAATATCTGTTCAGAAAATAGACTTTGCTGACAATGTCGCTGATCCATTGACCAAGCCATTGGCACGGGCTGTACTAGAAAAACAACTCGAAGGGATGGGTATTAAATATCATATCAAATGTCATTGAGTGCAAGTGGGAGATTGTTAGAGTGTATGCCCTCAAATTCCATAAAGAGGATAGATTTATAGGGCATTGACTTGTAACTAAACAATATCTTTTTTTATTATATATAAGGCGTTAACTTGTTGTTTTCTTATAGGCATTTGTAAGATGTTAATAAACAATGTAAAGTCCTTGAAAATGAAAGCAAACCTTCTACTTCCTATGGGATAGGAAGAATAGAACTAGAAGGGTTTTGATCTTTATTCTCTAAATAGGGTTCGCAAGTTTAAGAAAGTATTTAACTGGACATCAATACAGAACAAGGACTTGCATGATATAAGTTTTGACAGAGAAAGTGCCAGTCGAACACTATGGGAATGATAGTGGGAACTTATGTCATGGACATATTAGTTGGATTAATATGTTCGATCACGGCTTGCATCGGTTTCATCACATGGGTATTCACTCACTGACAGTCAATGATGAAACTGATAAGTTGAGATAGGTACGCGTGAACCTTAAATCTGAGGAATCGAGTTGAAGATGTACTTGTGACATCAAGTTTGTCATTAGAGTAGTTAGATCCAAATCATCCTTTATCGACCTCGAACTGCGACTTGAAGGGCAAGTAGCATTGTTAACTGATTAGCAAAATGAGATTTATTCTCTCATAAGCGAATGAGCTAAATATCCTATGTAGTCATGTATAAGTGAGGTTAAAAGTCTTTGGCCAAAGCATAAAATGACCTCGACTCATTATGAGCTAAGCATATGGTCAAGTCATGTGAATTTGACTAAAATCATGACTCTCACTTGACTGGGATATAAGAATAAAAGGTTTATACTCGTACGGTATTCGCAGCGTATATGGTTTGGAATGATCCTATTAATTCGTTCTCAATTGGGATACAATGTGAGCCATGTGACTGTCTAGGTGTTACTCACATCCTTTTGGTTTCCTCCTAATTGCCTTTTGAGACGAACCTAAAGAGTCGCGCATAAAGGAAGTGCAAAAGAAAAATCATGGAGAAGACTTGAGAGAATTTTCTGTATTGGATATCGAGATTAATTAATTAATCATTAGATAATTTTATTAATTAATTAAGTTAATGAATGAATTAATTCGTTAGAGGAATTTAATTATAATATTAACATGAATTTAATTGATTATTTAATTAATTTTTTTATTGGATAAATAATATTAATTATTTAATTAATTAAAAACCAAAATAGGACTAAAGCCCGAAGGCTTAAAAGCCTTGAAGTGGGACCTAGGTTATTGTTTTCTATTGTAGTATAAATATACTACTTAGTGAAAAAATAACTAAGTGAATGAACACACAAACTTTCTCTCCAAGTAAAACTCTCCATCCTCTCTCTCTCTCTCTCTAGCCATCTTCCTCGAGAGAAGAAGAAGAAGTTTTTCATTTTTTGACTCCGGCGTGGCATTTTAGAGACAGCGACGGATTTGCTGTTCAAGAAGGAATTGCAAAGCTGGTTCAGAATTCAACATACACGAGAATGGTAATTGAATTCGAAACCTAAGTTAAATATGACAAATAGAGATGAGCCACTGGGATTTAAACATATTCTTCCGCTGCGTTTTTTCTGATTTTATGCAATTTTTCCCAACACTATTCTATTTCAATTCCTAAAATAACTCATGCATTATTTATAAGAATATAATAAATAGCCTCAAACTTGATAACCCATAAAATATAAAGGTAAAACAAATAAACCTAAGTTCACGATCGGTGTTACAATCACATAAGACATGCTCGCATCAATTAATACATGCTTGCAACATTTAATACATGCTCGCAATATTAAATCACTTGTGTTGATTATTAAAATTTTAGTCCAACTAAAAAGTCCTTTATAAAATTCCCAACCATTTATACAATCGATATTTACATTAAAATCATTCTAGTCCAACTAGATGACTTAGATATACGAAATTCAAAAATTAAGTATATCTACCTTTAATTAAAATAATATTAGTCCTACTAAAAGAATACATGAAATATGGAATTCAATTTTATTATGATTTAATGTCATCTTTAATTGGAAATACTTTTATTTGATCAAAAAATTAATTAGTAATCTCTAAGAAAAATAATTTATATTCCTTATTCAGAAATTAAGTAATTTCCAAGTCAAGGAAAAATAATAATATTTAATCCATAAATTAATTATTAATCTAAGAAAAATAATTCTAATTAAATATTTTATTCCAATTAATCTTATTGGGCTCGATTTCATCAAACCCAAGTCACCATCCTTTTGGTCCACTTTGGTTTAATTCGATTGGGCTCAAATTAATTAATTAGAAAAACATGCATGTTTTCATTAATTTCTTATTGGACTAAATTTAATTTAAGTCCAAATAATTAATCTTATTGGCCCATTTAGATTTAATTACATTAAGTCCAAACTACTTAACAAATTAAAATTGGATATTTTTCAATTGGGCTTAATTTAAATTATTCGGGTCATCATCCTTTTGACCCATCGGATTAATTAAATTTACCCAACAACCCAAATATCAATTTTGACCTAAACATAGCCCGTTTTAAGACCCGGTTCAGTGGGTCGTGTATCGGAGCATCCGACCCGTTAGGCTGCGTGGCCCGCTGGCCAGGCCGAGCGGCGTGCGATGATGTGCGCACACTCTCTACGCGCGTATCGTTCGGGGCCTCCGAGCCTCGTTTTTCCTCGAGTTTTTCAATTTTTTAATATTATCAAATATTTCCAGATTTACAATAACTAAAAAATCAAAAGTTCTAGGCAAAAACCATGAAAAACGCAGATTCAAGAAAACATACAAACATGCTTCAAAAACACATAACATGCATATCTTAAATCACGTAAACAAGATCAAATATGCTAATCAGAGATTGGCTCTGATACCACTGTTGGGTTTTGTGAAAAAAACTCATAAACGCACTGGAAGAATTTTAAAAATTTGATTAAAACCCAAAGTGTTCTCTAATTGCATAATTGAATCCAAAAATTGCTTTAATGAATAAATTCAACTTACCCGTTGAAGCGAGGTGGTAGGAGAATCCAATTCTTCTTCAAAACTTTGAATTGACGAACTCCTTTAATTCTTCAATCCTAGTATTCTTCAAGTCTTGATTTCTTTAAGTTTCTTGTAAATAAATCCAAACAACGAAGCACGTTGTCTCTAAATTATCATGCACGAATTGATGATGAAAAAATCTCTTTTTCTTCTCTATATGAACGACGGCTAGTGTGTATAGAGGGGGAGGATATTTTTCTTCTTCTTTTCTTTGGAGAGTTACAATGAATTGTAAATTGTTGTCTAGGTTAAAGTCAAGAGAAGCCTTTTATATCTCAATGACTTATTGACCAAGATAAAACAAAAGAGACCAACATGATCATCCATCTAACCCTAATGGGCGTCCTCTAGGACGCCCCACATGGGGCCCGAATTTTTTCTCTTGCTTTGTTTAATTAATTGTTTATTCAATTAATAATTTATTTTATCCAATAAATAAATAAATTAATTAAATAATAAAATTAATTTCATAAATTAATTCATTAATATATTTCTCTAAGAAATTAATTCAAAATTAATCTTATCCTTTTAATTAATTATCTTATCTAATAAGTAATTATTTATTTATTTATTTAACTTATCCAAGAAATTAAATCTCTCCAAAGTAAAATAGAAAATAGAAAATTCTTTTCAATTTTCTTCATCAATTCTTTAGCGAGACTCTTTAGGTTCGTTTCATTTGGCAATGAGAGGAAATCAAAGGAATTGGGTAACACCTAGCCAGTCACGTGGCCCACTTCGTAGCCCAAATGAAATACGAATGAATGGATCATTCCACAACCTTCCAATCGTAAATATCATATATGTATAAACCCTCTGTTCATGTTCACCGGTCAAGTGAGAGTCATGGTTATGTCAAACTCACTGGACTTTACCATATGTATAAATTATAATAATACGAGATCATTGAGATCGATTTGGTGCCTAGCACAATTGTCTCTTTTGCTTTGGCCAAAGACTTTGATCTCTATTTATCTATAATTACATAGGGTACATTCTCATTCACTTATGAGAGAACAAATCCCAGATTAGATATCTGCCAAGACTACCACTTGCCCATCAAGTCCGCATTTCAAGGTCGACCCCACCAATGGGTGAATTGAGTCTAACTACTCTAGTGAAAGACTTGACGTCACAAGTGCATTTTCAGCCCGATACTTCAGGTCAAAGGTTCACATATACCTATTACGCATAATCAATTCCGTCATTGACAATCACAGAGTGAAAACCCATGTGACAGAACCAATGCAAGTCATGTTCGAGCATATCAGTTCCACTGATGTGCCTATAGTCTTAAGCTCCCACCATCACATGGTGTTCGACTGGCACTCCCATGTCAAAGCTAAGATTGTACAAGTATCCGAAGTCTTTATTTGCCCATTAAAGACTTCATATTACTTGCGAGCTAGTTTTAGTAATCAAGGTCGATCTCTCTAGTGCCATTCTTCCTATCCCATAGGAAGTAGAGGGATCGCACTGAAAACATGGACAAAATGTTTTACACAACTTATAGATGCAGATAAGAATTAAGTGAAAACTAAATAATGCCTTTTATTATAATTAATATTTAAGTTCAATACATGATAGATGCCCTATTTATACTATCCTCTATGGCATCTGAGAGCATAGTCCTAACAATCTCCCACTTGCACTCAATGTCACTCATTGTGGTATCTAATACCCATCCTTTCCAGGTGTCGGTCCAAAACAGCCTGAGGTAGTGGTTTGGTGAACGGGTCAATTATATTGTCAGCTGAGGGCATTTTCTGCACTGCTATCTCTCCTCTGCCAACGATCCCCCTAATGATGTGAAATCTTCTCTCAATATGTTTGGATTTGTTATGAGACCTCGGTTCCTTAGCTTGCACTATTGCTCCATTGTTATCACGAGAAAGTGGTAATGGGAGCTGAGCACTAGGGACCAATTCAAGTTCTCCAAGAAACTTTATCATCCAGACAGCTTCTTTGGCTGCCTCTGAGGCTGCCACATACTCAGCTTCGGTGGTGGAATCAGCGGTTGTGCTTTGCTTGGAACTTTTCCAAGACATCGCTCCACCATTAAGAGTAAAAACAAACCCTGAAGTGGATTTTCGGCCATGAACATCAGACTGAAAGTCTGAATCAGAATAACCTTCCATCTTCAGGTCTCCACCTCTATAGATGATAATCATATCCTTAGTTCTTTTGAGATACTTTAGGATATTCTTCATAGCTATCCAATGTGCCTTTCTTGGGTTTGCCTGAAATCGACTCACTACACTTACAACATAGGCAATGTCGGGTCTAGTACACAGCATTGGGTACATCAGGCTACCAACTGCTGAAGCAAAGGGCACGTTACTCATCTCCTGTCTATCTTCCTCACTTTAAGGACACATAGACTTGGATAAGTGTACCCCATGCCTCATGGGAAGAAACCCTTTCTTAGAATTGTCCATCCCAAACTTCATTAGGACCTTTTCTAAGTAAAGGGCTTGGGAGAGACCTATCATTCTGTTCGTTCTATCTCTGTAGATACGAATTCCTAGAATGTATGTCGCTTCTCCCAAGTCTTTCATGGAAAACGTACTTGAAAGCCAATTATTGACTGTGGTGAGCATTCCTACGTCATTTCCTAGAAGCAGAATGTCATCCACATATAGTACTAAGAACGAGAGTTTGCTCCCACTAGTGTTCATCTTCGTTCTTGATGTAGATATCCCTTTACTACTTCATCAAAACGAAGATTCCAGCTTCTAGATGCTTGCTTCAGACCGTATATGAACCTCTCAAGTTTACATACTTTATGGATATTGGTTTCGAACACAAAACCCTTTGGCTGCTCCATATAGATATCGTCCTCGAGGAATTTATTCAGGAAAGCCGTTTTGACATCCATTTTCCATATCTTATAATCTAAGTGTGCAGCTATGGATAACAGTATTCGGATGCATTTTATCATGGCCACGAGCGAAAAGTTTCTTGATAGTTAACTTTGACTATACCCTTTCGCTACGAGCCTAGCTTTAAAGGTGTCAACCTTGCCATCGCTACCTATCTTTCTTTTGTAAATCCACTTACATCCAATAGGTTTGATACCTTCAGGACAATCTACCAAAGTACAGACTTGGTCCGATTGCATAGAGTCCATCTCTGTTTCCATGGCGTCTCGCCATCTTGAAGCGTCGACATCCACCATTGCTTGATCATAGGTACAAGGATCATCTTCATGACCTTCTTGTACTATAGTGTGAAGCTCTAGCTCCCGCTGCAATAGATACCCATACCTCTCAGTTTCATGTGGTATTCTACCAGATGTACGTGGTGGTTGTGCTACTATTGGTTCAGGCCTTAGTTCTTGGACAGATGTCTCTGAGGGAGTTTCATTTTGTTCTTGTAGAACAATTTTTCTACCTTTGCCCCCTTCCAAGATGAACTCATCTTCAAGGAAGTGAGCTTATAAGGCCACGATGATTCTCTGATCATCATGCGGGTAAAAGAAGAATCCCATGGAATCTTCAGGCTAACCAATGAAACGTCCCATGGGGGATCTTGTCTCCAATTTCTCCACTTTAGTCTTATTGACATAAGCGGGACACCCCCAAATCTTAATGTGGTTAAGACTTGGTTTCCTATTACTCCAAATCTCATGCGGAGTTTTAGGAACGAATTTGGAGGGACATCTGTTCAATATATAAGCAGCAGTTAGGAGCGCATGCCCCCACAGCCAAATGGGTAAATCAATGTAACTAAGCATGGAATGAACCATGTCCAACAGTGTTCGGTTCCTTCGCTCGGCTACTCCATTTAGTTGGGGAGTTGCTGGTGGTGTTAGTTGTAACATTATTCCCTGTTGTCTAAAGAATTCATTAAACTCGGCACTCGTATATTCTCCTCCACCATCCTATCGTAGAGTTTTTATATTTTGCCTAGTTTTATTTTTTACTAAGGCTTTGAACTCTTTGAACCTTTCAAAGGATTCAAATTTTTGCTTCATCAGATACACCAGACCATATCTTGAATGATCGTCTATGAAAGTGATTAAGTAGTAGAAACCCCCACGAGTCATTTCTCCAAATGGTCTGCAGACGTCGGTATTGACTAACCCTAAGCCTTGAGTAGCTCTTTCAAAAGTCCCTGTGAAGGGGGATCTAGCCATCTTGTGTAAGAGACATGATTCACATGTTGGATAGGGATCCGACCCCAGTGAGCTTAATAGCCCATCTTTTTTCATTTTGTGGATCTTGTGCTCTCCGGCATGGCCTTAGGTTAGCTTCTTGCCTACCACGTTTACGAGTTACAACATTCACATCATATGAATTACGTACATTTAAATAATACAAACCATTAACTAAAGAAGCATTTCCAACTAATTTATTTCCATAATACTCGTCGTAATTTAATTTAGAAAAATAGAGTGTATATCCAATCTTAACTAAGATACGAATAGAAACAATGTTTTTAAGCCCCTTGGGCAAAACTAAAACATCATCTAATAACAATAAATGTCCAGAACTCAAATGAAGAAAAGTAGATCCAATCCTAGTAGCTGCGACGCTTTCCCCGCTGCCTACTTTGATCGTCACTTCTTCTCGGCCCAACTTTCTACTTCTCAGCAGATCCTGATCCAAAAAACAAACATGGGCACTAGCCCCTGAGTCCAGAATCCACGAAGTAGAAAAAACGGTCATAGAACAGTTAGTTTCAAAAACAAAGAGTTCCATACCTTTTGCGCCTTTGCCTAATTTGGGACAGTTCCTCTTCCAGTGGCCTAGCTCACCGCATTCGATACATCTATCCATTTTCTTAGGTCCTTTGCTCTTACGGCCATGTCCTAACTTCTTTTGAGTTCTTGTGGATACTTTCTTTTGCCTTTTCCTCTTTCCATTACGTTGATCATCAAATGAATCATTCGTTAAATAGATAGAAGAATCCTTCTTCTTATTCGACCTTATCCGAGCTTGTTCGATTTCAAGCTTCTTTGTCAGCCCAGCTAATGAACAATCGATATCATTGATATCAAAGTTCATGACTAAGTAGTAGAAGGAGTCAGGGAGCGATTATAGGATGAGATCAACTTGGAGATGAATATCCATATAGAAATGCATTAACCTGAGTCTTTCCATTAGGGTCATCATCGTGAGAACGTGGTCTCCCACATTCTCTTCCTCTCTCATCCTCGCTCTGAAGATTTATTTTGATATGAAATATCTTACGGTCCTACCGTTCTCTCCAAACATTTATTCCAGATGAAGAACTATGTCCCTTGCATTGCTCATTGTATCATGTGAACTTTGCAGCTCACTGCACATTGAACATAGAATGTATCCTCTAGCTTTATAATTGTCACAAGTCCAATTAAAGTGAGCTAGATGAACCTCTTCATCCTCATTCCTCTCAGGAACAACAGGACGATCAGTTTCCAATACATAATCAATTGACTCTTCACTTAGGACATTCCTTAAGATCGCGAGCCATTGTATGTAATTTGGTCCAGTTAGAACATACCTTTCGAATAAAATTGAAAGTAGGTTTGTCATATTTGAGAGAGATAAATGAGAAAACAACTGCAGAAAAGAACCAGATTTAATTAGATTACTTGTTTTGACTTAACCAAGAAACATTAAGGACTTAAAATTAATCTTGGCTCCCACTACATTTTACGAATCCCACACTCCCATGTGAAAGGGAATCATCATTGGCATCAATTCCACAGCGGGTATTGAGGTCCTCAATTAATTAAATGGGTTGCAACCTAGCTGGTTTCTCGCCCATTAATTATTTGAAGTGACATCTAATATCAATTTATCCAATAAACATTTAGTTCACCAAATCGCAACCGAACAGGTTTCTAAGCTCGTGAACTATCCGAGTTCATTCCCACTAACTCCTATAATCTAACATTTGAATTTCACCTTGCAACCGAACAGGTTTCTGGGGTGAAATATGCTTTGATTAAGGAATTTCATCACTTAATAAAATTTCAAATTATTTCTAAATGTATAACCCCCATAACTGGGAAGCATTACACATTTATAGTAACTTTAATTTTAGACAACTTAGTGGAGGGTGAGGATGTCAAACATCCTTTTCTAACTCGGTATTATTTATTTGGAAAAATTTAAATTGTCAAAAGTTTTGGTCTCACTTTGCACATTATTCAATTTATATAGCGCTTTTATTTCATATTGATCATGCATAAAAATACTACTAATAATCATGCCTTTCAATATAAATATTCATGGAATTTAAATAAATGAATAAATAAATCCATCACTCGATCATGGATTTTTACTAGAGGGCCCGAGCCAATGGGCCATCACAAAAGACACAAATTAAAACCTATTAAACATTCATGGGCCTTTTGACTTTATCAATATTGAACTATTCTATTTCAATTCCTAAAACAACTCATGCATTATTTTCGAGAATATAATAAATAGCCTCAAAGTTAATAACTCATAAAACATAAAGGTAAAACAAATAAACCTAAGTTCATGATCGGTGTTTCAATCACATAAGACATGCTCGCAATATTTAAATCACTTATGTTGATTATTAAAAAAAAAAATTAGTCCAACTAAAAAGTCCTTCATTAAATTCCCAACCTTTTATACATTCATTATTTCAATTAAAATCATTCTAGTCCAACTACGTGACTTAGATATACGAAATTAGAAATTAGTACATCTACCTTTAATTAAAATAATATTAGTCCTACTAATAGAATACATAAAATATGGAATTCTATTTCATTATGATTTAATGCCATCTATTATTGGAAATGCTTTTATTTGATCAAATAATTAATTATTAATCTCTAAGAAAAATAATTTATATTCGTTATTCAAATATTGAGTAATTTCCAAGTCGAGAAAAAATAATAATATTTAATTCATAAATTAATTATTAATCTCTAAGAAAAATAATTAATTAAGTCTAATAAAATATTATATTCCAATTAATCTTATTGGGATCGATTTCATCAAACCCACGTCACCATCCTTTTGGTCCACTTGGATTTAATTTAATTGGGCTAAAAAAAATTAATTACATAACATGTATGTTTTGTTAATTTCTTATTGAGCCAAATTTCATTTAAGTCCAAATCACAAATCTAATTGGCCCATTGAGATTTAATTAAATTAAATCCAAATTAATTAACAAATTAAAATTGGATAATTTTCAATTGGGCTTAATTTAAATTATTCGGGTCATCATCTTTTGATCCACCCGATTAATTAAAATTATCCAAAACCCAAATATCAATTTCAGCCCATACATAGCCCGTTTTACGACCTGGATCAACGAATCAGGTATCAAAACGCACGACCCGTCGGGCCATGCACACGACCCTACGGGCTGCGCGCCGCGTGCACTGCTGCGTGCAGATTTTCGAGGCTCCTCGAGCCCCGTTTTTCCTCAATTTTTCAATATCATCAAATATTCCCAGATTTACAATAACAAAAAGTCAAAAATTCTAGGCAAAAACCATACAACGCAGAGTTAAGAAAACATACAAACATGCTTCAAAAACACATATCATGCAAATCTTAAATCACGTATACAAGATCAAATATGCAAATCAGAGATTGGCTCTGATATCACTGTTGGGTTTCGTGTAAAAACTCATAAATGCAGCGGAAGGATTTCAAAAATTTTAATAAAAACCCAAAGTGTTTCTCTAATCGCATAATTGAATCTACAAACTGCTTTAACGAATAAATTCAACTTACCCGTTGAAGCGAGGTGGTAGGAGAATCCAATTCATCAATCCTCGTGTTCTTCAAGTCTTGAATTCTTGAAGTTGATTGTAGATGAATCCAACAACAAATCACGTTGCCTCTAAATTATCACGAGCGAATTGATGACAAAAAAGTTTCTTTTTTTTTTTATATGGGCGACGGCTATGTGTATATAGAGGGGAAGATATTTTTCTTTTTTCTATTCTTTGGAGAGTTACAATAGATGTAATTCAATTATTGTCTAAGTTAAAGTCAAGAGAAGTCTCTTATACCTCAATGACTTATTGACCAAGACAAAACAAAAAAGACCGCTTTGATCATCCAACTAGCCCTAATGGGGCCCGTGATTTCTTCTTTTGCTTTGTTAATTAATTCTTTATTCAATTAATTATTTATTTTATCCAATAAATAAATATATTAATTAAATAATAAAATTAATAAGATAAATTAATTCATTAATGTATTTCTCTAAGAAATTAATTAATAATTAATCTTATCCTTTTAATTAATTATCTTATCCAATAAGCAATTAATGAATTATTTATTTAACTTATCCAACAAATTAAATCTCTACAAAATAAAATAGAAAATAGGAAATCCTTTTCAATTTTCTTCATCAATTCTTTAGCGCGACTCTTTAAGTTCGTTTCATTTGGCAATGATTGAATCTCTCCAAAGTAAAATAGAAAATAGAAAATCCTTTTCAATTTTCTTCATCAATTCTTTTGCACGACTCTTTAAGTTCGTTTCATTTGGCAATGAGAGGAAACCAAAGGAAGTGGGTAACACATAGCCAGTCATATGGTCCACTTTGTAGCCCAAATGAAATACGAATGAATGGATCATTCCACAACCTCCCAATCATAAACACCATATATGTATAAACCCTTTGTTCATGTTCCCCGGTCAAGTGAGAGTCATGGTTATGTCAAACTCACTGGACTTGACCATATGTATAAATTATAATAATACAAGATCATTGAGATCGATTTGGTGCCTAGCACAATTGTCTCTTTTTCTTTTGTCAAAGACTTTGATCTCTATTTATCTATAATTACATAGGGTACATTTTCATTCACTTATGAGAGAACAAATCCCATGTTAGATATCTGCTAAGACAACCACTTGCCCATCAAGTCCACATTTCAAGGTTGACCCCACCAACGGGTGAATTGGATCTAACTACACTAGTGAAAGACTTGATGTCACAAGTGCATCTTCAGCCCGATACTTCAGGTCAAAGGTTCACATATACCTATTACGCATAATCAGTTCCGTCAATAACAGTCACAGAGTGAAAACCCATGTGACAGAACCGATGCGAGTCGTGTTCGAGCATATCAGTTCCATTGATGTGCCTACAGTCTTAAGCTCCCACCATCACATGGTATTCGACTGGCACTCCCATGTCAAAGCTAAGATTGTACAAGTATTCAAAGTTTTTTTTTTTTTGCCCATGAAAGACTTCACATTACTTGCGAACTAGTTTTAGTAATCAAGGTCGATCTCTCTAGTGACATTCTTCCTATCCCATAGGAAGTCGAGGGATCGCACTGAAAACATGGATAAAATGTTTTACACAAGTTATAGATACAGATAAGAATTAAGTGAAAACTAAATAATGCCTTTTATTATAAATAATATTTAAGTTCAATATAAGATAGATGCCCTATTCATACCATCCTCTATGGCATCTGAGGGCAAAATCCTAACACGATTAAGTGCCTAGCACAATCGTCTCTTTTGCTTTGGCCAAAGACTTTGATCTCTATTTATCTATAATCACATAGGGTACATTCTCATTCACTTATGAGAGAACAAATCACATATTACATATCTGCTAAGACTGCCACTTGCCCATCAAGTCCGCATTTTGAGGTCAACCCCACTAACGGGTGAATGGGGTCTAACTACTTTAGTGAAAGACTTGACGTCATAAGTGCATCTTCAATCTGATACTTCAGGTCAAAGGTTCACATATACCTATTACGCATAATCAGTTCTGTCATTGACAATCACAGAGTGAAAACCCATGTGACAGAACCAATGCGAGTCGTGTTCGAGCATATCAGTTCCGCTGATGTGCCTACAGTTTTAAGCTCCCACCATCACATGGTGTTCGACTGGCACTCTCATGTCAAAACTAAAATTGTAAAAGTATTCGATGTCTTTATTTGCGCATTAAATATTTCATATTACTTGCGAACTACTTTTAGTAACCAAGGTCGATCTCTCTAGTGTTATTCTTCCTATCCCATAGGAAATAAAGGGATCACACTGAAAACATGGGCAAAGCGTTTTACACAACTTATAGATACAGATAAGAATTAAGTGAAAAGTTAAATAGTGCCTTTTATTAATAATAATTAAGTTCAATACAAGATAGATGTCTTACTCATTCTATCCTCTATGGCATCTGAGGGCATAATCTTAATAATCTCCCACTTGCACTCAATGCCACTCATTGTGGTATCTTATACCCATCCTTTCTAGGTGTCGGTCCAAAACAGCCCGAGGTAGTGGTTTGGTGTGTTAGGTGTATGCCCTCAATGCCTATGAGGAATTAGATTATGTAGGGCTTAGATAAGTTATTTGTACAAAACGTTTGATGTTTCTATTTATAGAATAAAGGTTTTGAAGTTTTTCATATAAATCTAATGACATTTAAATGTATTGAACAAATTAGTCCAAGAGATTTCAAGATAAACTTTTCACCTCTTATGGACAAGAGGAGGCACTGGAACAGTCTAGTACTTAATCTTTAAAACTGGTAGTTCGTAAGTTAACAAATATTAATTGGGCATTAATATTTAGCTCATATGACACCTTCTTTGACACGGAAGTGCCAATAGTACACTAATTAGATAGTGGGAGCCGGTGTCATGAATATGATTAGTGGAATTAACATATTTGAACTCGACTCGCATTAATCCGATCATATGGGTATTTACTCTTTGACAGTCAATGATTGGGATTAAGATTGAGATAGTATGTGAGAACTTTAGACCTGAGGAGTCATTTATAACATGCTTGTAGTATTGGATATGTTATCAGAGTAGTTAGACCTGTATCACTTGATAGGTGGGTCGACCTCGAAGTACGATCCAATAGTGCATTCGATGTTATAAGATAACTTGCCAAAACGGGATTCACCGTCTGGACAGTAAACGAGTATGTGAGTTGTACGGTCGTAAGTAATTGAAATTATAAGTTTTTGGCCAAAGCATATAAATTATCCCGTGATTGTCACTGAGGGTAGTTTGGTAATTTCACATTATTATGATTCTTAGTACAGTATCAAGTTCTATGAGTTTGACTAAACTATGACTCTTACTTGATCGGGTCACGTCGGTGAAGAGTTTATACACATATGGTATTCGTAGTCAAGGTTCGTGATGACATGATCATCTTGTTTTCAATTGGGTTACGATTTGGTTCCACGGTGTTGGCTAGGTGACAACCTTATCCTTTGGAATCCTTCCATTGCCAATTGAATCGAGCCTAGAGAGTCACGCTATGTTAAGAAAAGGAATATTTCCTTAAGCTAAGGGTATTTTGGTAAAATTACATTTGATGTGAATTGACTGACAAAATAGATGGCATGATTAAATTAAAGATATTTAATTGGATTAAATAAATTAATTAAATCACATTAATTCCTAAGTTAAATTAATTGAAAATTAATTTATAAGTTGAATTAAATTAATTAGATTAATATTAATTGGATTAATGTAATTAATTAATTACCAATTTGATTGGACTTGGATTTAATTAATTACACCTGAACTAAGTCAAAACAAAACGCGAAGCCCATCTGAAAAGGCCAATTCAGCTGCCCCTACTGAGTAACCCTGGGGGAGTCTTTTACTTAGTATAAGTAATCAGTCAGTGTCAAAACTCCACACACACAAGTCATTGTTTTAGAACTGACACTGATCCAAAATAAATTTAGAGCATTAGGAAAGAAAAATCCCTCCCTCTCCATCCGTCTAGACACCTGCAACAGTTGCCGAGGAGGAGATCGAGCTTTTCTTGGAGAATTTTTCTTCCGCGTGATTATCTAGAGGCAGGAGTCCGGGGCTGCTGCTGATAATTCAAGATTCAATAGACCAAAAAAGGTAATTCGATTACTCTTGACGATTCTAGTTAATTGATCTATATGCTAATATCATGAATATCCCCGAATTGGATTCTCGAGTGTGATTCGGATTAAATTTTTTATCCGCTAGACCGAATCACAAGAGTGGTTTCAGAGCCAAAATTTGGAAATATCATGATATTCGTTGTATGTTTATGTGTTTTAATTGTTATAATATCATAAACATGTATTTGCGTATTGTATGTAAATTCGGGTACTTTATATTATGCTTATCTGTAAAATAAATTTTTCATGAGTTGAATTGGATTTACTAGGTAAAATGAAAAATTAAATTGAATTGAATTTGTGATTTTAATAAAAAATTAAAATTTTGAGAAAATCGCGCCGCCCGGAGTGGCGGCTCGCCACCGCCAGAGCAGCAGCCACCGTCGTCGGCGTTGCTGCTACAGTAGCACCGCCACGCTACTATAGCAGCAGCGCGGCTGCTGCTGTACAGGGATGGCGGCAGCTTAACGGGGTGTTGGGTTGGGCTAAAACGAACACCTATATGCATAGCACTGGACTCGGCCCAAGTGCATAAATAAGCGCTAGGCTCTGAATTAATGTGCAAGCCCAGCGCACAATGTTGTGTTGGGCCAAGCCCAAGGCACAGTAATATAGCGCTGGGCTCAAGCCCAGCATAGGTTAATAATGCTGGGCCAAGCCTAGCTGTTGTTTAATTAATTGGGTGTTTTTGAATTGGACCTCATATAATTAATTATAGGGCTTGGCCCAAAATGATTTAATTGGATTGACCAATTATCAAATTAATTAATTATGTGGGTTCAATCCAAATTGAAAACTTAACCTAAATATTTATCAAATAAACAACCCTAATTAAATTTCGTTTCAACTTCTAAATTGGATTTAGTGAATGAATTTTAATTGGGTTTAAATTTATTCAAAAACCCTAAATTAGATTTGGGAATTTTAAATTAGATTTAATTTTATTCTAAATTAGATTTAGTTACCATATTTAAATTGGATTTAAATTTGAAAAATTTCAATTGAACTTAGAATTGTTCAAAGTCTTAAATTGGATTTAAACTCTTTTTCAAAGATGATATATATTAAATTGGATTTATTAAATTAGATTTAAATATCTCTTTCCTTTTACATGATATTGCTATTACCCATTAGACTTTATTTGATGATAGTCCATCTTTAATTAGATTAAAGTATTCAAACTAAATTGAATTTATTTTGATCAAACTAAATTGGATTTAATTGAAGAATGAATTGGATTTAATCAAGACATTGAATTGGATTCAATCATAGAGTAAATTAGATTTAATCTTAGACTAAATTAGATTTAATCACACATTAAATTAGATTCAAAGGAATAAATTCACATATTTGTTTTAAATTGTTTATATGCTCATTACATACATGTGATGGTGACATCATGTATGGACTTAGGGTTTTATTTAAGCTGTCTTACCTAGGTTGTATTGGGCCGGTTTTGAGCCCCCCAGTTTGTATCTACAATTCACTGAATTTTGTATAAGTTATTTCTATATAATTGTTTTAGAGATAGGCCCAAATGGCTATTCATGGTGGCACATGAAGTCTTGGAGAATCAAGAAGATTAGATCTTTGTATAGGGCCCAATCCTTATAATAGATAGGACCCCTCCCCAATCACTCATTAGCTCGAGTTGATCTAGATAGTCCATACATGTGTGTGTTGTCAGAATTGCTAGGCTTATTCTTATGCATTTCCAATTATTTCGCGATAAAGAAATTAATGTGCAAAGTGAGACCAACTTAATACATTATCGAATGTTATAATTCTCCCATATTAAAATACTGAGTAAGCAAAGGGGCATTGGATGTCCTAGCTCTCCATCAAACTTTAGAAGGTGGGTTCATTTCTAGTGCATGGCATCTTCCCGGAATAAGGGGGTCATGCATCAAGACATGGTACTCTATCTTCTCTAGTGCATTTGATGCCTTCATGTCGAAACAAATTTTGCCCCATATATCGTTCAAGTTTGCAAGGCGAGATTAAATTGTTAGACTAAAAGGAGTTGATGGAATAAATGACTCAGATGGATCACCACCTATATATCGAAAAAGTTTGTGGTTCAGTGATCCATGAGCTAAAGGAGATTGAATCATCAGTTGGACTGATTGATGTTTGACATCACCTCAATGATCTAACGAGTCATATATCGTTCAAGGTTGCAACTTGTTTAGATCGTTGGGGAAATCAATCACTCACTATGAAACCAATCCAACGTGGTTTCGATTATTGCAGTGGGAGTGCAATATTTCGAGAAAAATAGTGGGAGTCAAGTAAATATTGAAATCCTTGATTTTACTTGAAAGTACATAATAACATATCTAATCGAAGATCTTGGTTAATTTTATGCAGTTTATTTCCATCACAATGACAAACCCTTTGACAATACTACTTGAGAAAAATGTCCTCACTGGACCAAATTTCGTTGATTGGATACGAAATCTGAGGATTGTCCTCAACCTTGAATCTTTGGCACATGTGCTCGACGAAGAGATGCCTGAAGTCCCAGACCCTGGATCTTTTGAAGATCGGATTGCTCATGAAGACTGGATCAAAGCCGACACTCGTGTCAAGGGGTACATGCTGGGATCGATGACTAATGAACTGCAACGATCTCATGAAAAGATGGGAACAGCTGCTGAAATCATGGTTCATCTAAAGGAACTCTACGAAGAGCACAACATGACTGCTCGTTATGAGACTTCATCTCCAATCTTTGGGGCGAGAATGAAGGAAGGAGAGAAAGTCTGGGATCATGTTTTGAAGATGATCTCCATGTTCGAGAGATTGGAAGCCCTTGACTTCTCTATGGACTTCCAGCTATAGACTGATCTCATCCTGCAATCACTACCCAAGTCTTTTTCGCAATTCATAGTGAATTTCAATATGAATGACATTGAGTGTTCACTGCCGTGTCTTTTGAACAAACTCACAAATACTCAATCACAAATGGACCCCAAGATGAAAGAGACTTCTTTGGTCGTTTCTACTGATTCTTCAAAGAATCAGAAGAAAAAACGAGGCAAGAAGCAACTGGGAGTGACAAATTCTTCTGGGAAGACCAAAGGCAAGGGAAACCAAAAGAAGAGGTTCAAGGGCAGGGGCCCAAAGAAGACAGACATCTGCCTCCACTGCAAAGAAGTAGGGCATTGGAAGCGTGACTGTCCGAAGCTGAAAGCAGAAAATAAAGCAGGTGTAGAACTTTATGTTTTTGAATCAAATTGGTCTATGATGATATTTTCTACTTCTTGGATTCTAGATTCCGGAGCTAGTGCTCATATTTGTGTTTTGAACCAGGATCTGGAAACAAGTAGAAAGCTGGATGAGAACGAAGTGATGATCAATGTAGGAAGCGGACACAACGTGGCTGCAACTCACATTGGAATTACTTCTGTTTTATTAATTTCTGGGCATCAAATTAGATTAGATGAATGCCCAATGGGCTCAAGAATATTATTTCTATTCCTGTATTAGTCAGGAAAGGATATTTGTTTACTTTTAAACATAATTCTTGCGATATTTATTTTGGAAATAAATGTGTTGGCTCTGCATCTTTAATTAATGGTTTATACTATTTGAATGTCCGAAATCAATGTATGGTCAATACTATGACTAGAAAACGTAGTATGAATGGAATGAACCAAAAATTCATATGGCACCTTAGACTAGGACATGCCGGTGGATTTAAGATTCACGAGTTGGAAAAACGTGGGCTCATTGGTCCACTTGGGTCTGACCCATATCCGACTTCTGAGTCGTGCCTCAAAGGCAAGATGACTAGGTCACCGTTCACTGGACATTTCGAAAGGGCAAATGAAGTTTTAGGATTAATCCACACTGACGTTTGTCGGCCCCTCAAGGATTCGGCCCTTGGAGGTTTTCAGCACTTTATAAACTTCACAGATGACCACTCTAGGTATGGTCTAGTTTATCTGATGAAGTATAAATCTGAAGCACTTGAATGGATCAAGGAATTCAAAGCTTTGACTGAAAAATAAACTGGGCACAGTATTAAGGCACTGAGATTTGATCAAGGTGGCGAATACATGAGTGCCGAGTTTGACGAGTTCTTAAAAGAACAAGGCATAGTATTAGAACTAACTCCTCCAGCAACCCCACGACTCAATAGAGTAGCAGAAAGAAGGAATCATACTCTATTGGACATGATACGCTCCATGCCTAGCTACACCAATTTACCCATCTCATTGTGGGGACATGATTTGCTTACAGCTGCGCGCATTCTGAACAAATGTTCCTCAAAATCTGTTCACACTACACCATATTAGATATGGAGCGGTGGGAAGCCTAGTCTGAAATACATAAGAATATGGGGTTGCCCAGCATATGTAAAGAAGACCAAGGTAGAGAAACTAGAGGATAGATCCTTCAAAGGACGTTTTATCGGTTTTCCCGTAGATTCGATGGGATACCTCTTTTGCCTGCAAAATGATCGTAGGATCATCGTGGCCTTGCAAGTCCACTTTCTTGAAGAAGAATACATTCGAGAAGGTGGTGCAGGTAGAAAGATTGTTCTGGAAGAAAAAGATAACGTCCTTTCGGAGACATCAGTTCAAGAATCTGAACCCAACTTGATAAAACCGTCGCAACGAAGATCTAGCAGAGTATCTCAGCCGCCTGAGAGATATGGCTATTTGCACAGAACGCAGCATTATTTGCATGCCGTTGCAGAAGGAAGCCAAGGATATGATCCCTCTGACTGTGATGAAGTACCGATGGATATAGATTCCTCGAAGTGGCTTGAGGCTATGAAAGTAGAGATTGATTCGATGTATTCGAACCAAGTCTGGACTCTTACTGATCTACCAAACGGAGTACTACCAATTGGATGTAAATGGATCTATAAGAAAAAGATTGGTCTGGATGGCAAGGTGGACACCTATAAGGCCAGGCTAGTGGCAAAGGTTATAGTCAGAAAGAGGGCATTGACTATGAGGAAACTTTTTCGCCAGTAGCCATGATCAAATCTATTGGAATTCTGCTATCCATAGTTGCAAACTTGGACTATGAAGTCTGGCAAATGGATGTAAAGACAGCATTCTTAAATGGACACTTGGATGAGGACATTTATATACTACAGCCTAGGGGCTTTATATCCGGAGCCGACTCTCATAAAGTTTGCAAACTTAATCGGTTCATTTATGGACTGAAGCAAGCCTCTCGGAGTTGAAATCTGAGGTTTGATGAAAAAACCAACAAATATGGCTTCATCAAGAATGAAGACGAACCGTGTGTCTATAAAATGGTCAGTGGGAGCAAGTTGACATTCTTGGTTCTATACGTAGATGACATATTACTTATAGGGAATGACATAGGCTTATTGACTTTGGTCAAGACATGGCTCTCAAGCACATTCTCCATGAAACACTTGGGAGAAGCGACCTACATTCTAGGAATTTGCCTTTATAGAGATAGAGCGAATAGAATGATTGGTCTCTCCCAAGAACTCTACCTAGAGAAAGTCCTTAAGAGATATGAAATGCATAACTCTAAGGGAGGACTTTTGCCCATGAGACATGGCATTCATCTTTCCAAATCTATGAGTCCCAAAATGGACAAGGATAGAATGGAAATGAGGAATATACCCTATGCATCCGCTGTGGGTAGTCTCATCTACGCAATGTTATGCACGAGGCCAGATCTGGCACATGCTGTGAGCATGGTCAGTAGGTTTCAAGCTAACCCAGGGTAGTCTCACTGGACAGCAGTGAAGTGTATCTTAAAGTACTTAAGAAGAACTAAAAATATGCTACTGATATATGGGAATGGAGAATTGAAGGTGGATGGTTACACCGACCCAGATTTCCAATCTGATCCGGATGACCTTCAATCTACTTCTGGGTACATATTCACACTCTGTGGAGGAGCAGTGTCTTGGAAAAGTTTCAAGCAAAGCACAACTGCAGACTCCACAACGGAGACAGAATATGTGGCAGCCTCTGAGGAAGCCAATGAAGCTGTTTGGATGAGAAAGTTCATAGCTGAACTTGGAGTGGTTCCTAGCGTGGAAATGTCATTGCCACTATGGTGTGATAGCAATGGACCAATTGCGCAAGCTAAAGAACCAAGGTCTCACGACAGAGCTAAAGAACCAAGCTAAAGAATCCATTTACCATATCTCATAATCTAAGTATGCAGCTATGGATAACAGTATTTGGATGGACTGTATCATGGCCACAGGCGAAAAGGTTTCTTAATAGTCAATTCCTTCTCTTTGATTATACCTTTTCGCTACGAGCCTAGTTTTAAAGGTGTCAACCTTGCCATCGCTACCTATCTTTCTTTTGTAGATCCACTTACATCCTATAGGTTTGATACCTTTAGGACGATCTACCAAAGTATAGACTTAGTTCGATTGCATAGAGTCCATCTCTGTTTCCATTGCTTCTCGCCATCTTGAAGCGTCGACATCCACCATCGCTTGATCATAGGTACAAGGATCAACTTCATAACCTTCTTGTACTACAGTGTGAAGCTCTAGCTCCCCTTACAGTAGGTACACATACCTCTCAGGTTCATGTGGTATTCTACCATATCTACGTGGTGGTTGTGCTACTATTGGTTCAGGCCTTGGTTCTTGGACAAATGTCTCTGAGGGAGTTTCATTTTGTTCTTCTAAAACAATTTTCATACCTTTGCCCCCTTTCAAGATGAACTCATCTTCAAAGAAGTGAGCTTGTAGGGCCACGATGATTCTCTGATCATCATGCGGGTAAAAGAAGAATCTCATGGAATCTTCAAGATAACCAATGAAACGTCCCAAGAGGGATCTTGTCTCCAATTTCTCCACTTTAGTCTTTTTTGACATAAGCGGGTCATCCCCAAATCATAATGTGGTTAAAACTTGGTTCCCTATTATTCAACATCTCATGCGGAGTTTTAGGAACGGACTCGGAGGGACATCTCTTCAATATATAAGCAGCAGTAAGGAGCGCATGTCCCCATAACAAAATGGGTAAATCACTGTAACTAACCATGGAACGAACCATGTCCAACAGTGTTGGGTTTCTTCGCTCGGCTACCCCATTTAGTTGAGGAGTTGCTGGTGGTGTCAGTTGTAACATTATTCCTTGTTGTCTAAGGATTCCATCAAACTCGGCACTCATATATTCTCCTCCACGATCTGATCGTAGAGCTTTTATAGTTTGCCCAGTTTGATTTTTTACTAAGGCTTTGAACTCTTTGAACCTTTCAAAGGATTCAGACTTTTACTTCATCAGATACACTAGACCAAGTTAAAGTGATGAAGTAGTAGAAACCCCCATGAGCCATTTCTCTAAATGGTCCGCAAACGTCGGTATGCACTAATCCTAAGACTTGAATAGCTCTTTTAAAAGTCCCGGTAAAAGGTGATCCAGCCATCTTGCCTAAGAGACATGATTCACATGTTGGATAGGGATCCGACCCCAATGAGCTTAAAAGCCCATTCTTTTCCATTTTGTGTATCTTGTGCTCTCCGATATGGCCTAGTCTAAGATGCCACTTGAGTCTTAAGTTAGGTTCTTGCCTACCACGTTTATGAGTTACAACATTCAAAACAGATGAATTAAGGACATTTAAATAATGCAAACCATTAACTAAAGAAGCATTGCCAACCATTTTATTTCCATAATAAATGTCGCAATTCAATTTAGAAAAACGAAATGTATAACCAGTCTTAACTAATATAGGAATGGAAACAATGTTCTTAAGCCCCTTGGGCAAAACTAAAACATCATTTAATAGCAATAAATGTCCAGAATTCAAATAAAGAGAAATAGATCTAATCCTAGTAGTTGTGACGCTTTCCCTGCTGCCTACTTTGATCATCACTTCTTCTCGGCCCAGCTTTCTACTTCTCTGCAGATCCTGATCCAAACAACAAACATGGGCACTAGCCCCTGAGTCCAGAATCCACAAAGTAGAAAAGACGTTCATAGAACAGTTAGTTTCAAAAACAAAGAGTTCCATACCTTTTGCGCCTTTGCCTAATTTAGGACAGTTCTTCTTCCAGTGGCCAAGCTCACCGCACTCGAGACATCTATCTATTTTCTTAGGCCCTTTGCTCTTTCGGCCATGTCCTAACTTCTTTTGAGTTCATGTGGATACTTTCTTTTGCCTTTTCCCCCATTAGTGATCATCAAAGAATCATTCTTAAATTCGTCCTTAGCGAGCTTGTTTGATTTCATTCTTCAGCCCAGCTTGAACAATCGATTTTGATATGTATCGAAGTTGTGGAATCAGAGAGCGATTGTAGGATGAGATCAACTTGAAGATGAATATCTATATAGAAATGCATTGGCCTAAGTCTTTCCATTAGGGTCATCATCTTGAGAACGTGGTCTCCCACATTCTCTTCCTCTCTCATCCTCGCCCTGAAGAGTTCTTTTGATATAAAATATCTTACGGTCCTACTGTGCTCTCTAAACATTTCTTCCAGGTAAAGAACTATGTCCCTTGCATTGCTCATTGTATCATGTGAACTTTGTAGTTCACTGCACATTGAGCAAAGAATGTATCCCCTAGCTTTATAGTTGTCACAAATCCAATTAAAGTCATCTAGTTGAACCTCTTCATCCTCATTCCTCTCAAGAACAATAGGATGATTAGTTTCCAATACATATTTAGTTGACTCTTCACTCAGAACATTCCTTAAGATCGCGAGCCATTGCATGTAGTTGGGTCCAGTTAGAACATTTTTTTCGAGTAATTTTAAAAGTGGGTTTTTCATATTTGAGTGAGATATCCACTAGTGCTAGCAAGGAGAATATTGAATCTTGGCTTTTTAGGAAAAAAGAGTTTGGAATTATTTAAGTGTTTTTCGCACTCAGCACATGAGTTTGAAGAATTCAAGTGAAAGAAAATTGGGAGAGAATAAAGAGAAAAAGACTTGTGTATTTTCAAATTACTTTTCAAAATTTTCAACCTTAAAATCATTATCTAAAAGAGGTCAAATATACACACATATATAGAGTCCACCTAGGGTTAAAAACCCTATGTGTTACACGCCTACTCCTCCCCTAAAATTTAGGGAGTAGGCGTGTATACATGTATGTATATATGTATATTTCTTTTTCCTTTATTCTCTCTCCACAAATAGTTGGACTCCTTTCCAACTAATTAGATATTACCATATCTAATAATATCCTAACGTATATCTAATAGGATCCTTCCTTATTAATTAGTTACCTTAACCAATTAAAGATCCTAATAAATATATTTATAGAATATTAATTAATATATATATTTAACAAACTTGGTGAGCAAGATAAATCTTTCCACCAAATCCACATATACACATTACACACGCCACTCGTGCACGTATGTATACATATATATATTATTTTATTTTCTTTCCCCTAATTAATTAATTAGTCCTTCCCAATTTAATCTCCTAATATTAAATTATAGAACTATTAATTAACTAGTTAAATTAATTCCTTTTTCCTTTGATTAATTAAATCCAATTAATTAATCCCACCATAATTCACAAAGAATTAAATAGCCAATAGGTACTACACTAAGTTATGTGTGTGACCCCTCAGGCTCGTTGTCAAGCTAGCAATAAGTCCCCACAGGCTATTATTCTAAATAATTAACTAGTCCTTGAACTTTTCACCAAATTAATCCAAGGCACCTATTGGTCATGGTTCGATGTCTAGCAACGTCGCCACGACTACCTAGATGTCAACGATGAAAAGCAAATAACCTATCCGAGTTACGATCATCATGTGAGTGGAATTTTCCGTTCATGGTCTAGGGTTTGGCGACGGTCGAACCCTAGTAACCTTGGAAACTATGACAGTATTGTGACATCTATTGAACCAGTCTTCCGATCCAGGATCACCAATCCCTCTTAGAAAACAATCGCTTTGATCAAAGACTTTTCTCGATCATTTAGATTCTCGCAACAGCATAGGAAAAGCTGGATACTCGTGACCCTGGATGAATCCCTCTCCGATTACCATTTGTTCCACTGCACTACCAGACTATACCCAACATACATGCCATATGAATCTCCTGGAGTGCACGTGCATATCAAAACAGAGTGGGTAGTGCCCTTTCCAAATAACATCTTAGGTTTAAGGATTAATCTCACACTACGAAACTCAAGAACTCCATGTTCGACAACACCAAATAGGAGTCCTTAAGCGGGGCCGTTCAATTCCATAATCCAGTATGAATCTCGATACATGTATTACCATTCAAGGCATCGACAATGGAAGGCGTCGACCTCTCAAAAGAGTTACATGTATGAACAAGTCTTGACGAGGCCAGTGATATCCCACATCTCACAGCCTCTATGACTTGGAACAGTGTTTAGGATTACGGTCTTTGAGAGCATTTCATATGTTTTCCCTGACCGCCTCCCCTAACCATATGTAATCCATGGGATCTTTATCTATACTAACAATAGTTATAACAATACAGAAGCATACCATTAACAAAAGATTCAATATATTTAAAACAAGACTGTCATAATGTTTACATTTAATATGGCTGAGCCTAAAACATTTGACTCATCAGACACCAACACTATCAGGTTCGTGTGCCTGCAAAAGACAAGCCTAGATATCGAACGCATAAAAATAAAATTGATCCTAATGTACTAGGAGTATGCTCCCAAGAGATGCAATTTATCTATGTGTTGCCAGGTTGAGAGGGATCAGCTGTTGATGGTAGAGTGTTATGATAAGTAGGAGAAATGGGCTAGTTGTTCCTCGGGGTAAGATACATAAATCACTATAGGGTAATAAAAAAATTAAAATACATTAGTCATATAGTAAAAACCAACTCAAAGTCTTATTTTTCAATATTAAGGTTCTTATTATCTTGTGTATGCGGGGTACAAACGGTGAGGTATTTCTGGCTCCATTCCAAGGTCAAAGATACCATCTGAATGATTGGAGCAAAGGACATCAACCTTCCACTGCTAAAGAACTTTTTAATATGAAACACTCTTCTGCTAGAAACATAATAGAGCGAATGTATGCAGATATAAAGGGTCAATGGGGCATCCTTAGAAGTCCTTCATATTATCCAATTAAAATTCAAAACCACATTATCATGGAAATTGCCTGCTTAATAATTCTATATAATAAGAAATGGGTGATGATTTATCAGATTATGAGGGCGATACAGAAGATAAAGAAGAAGGACTCGAAGTTGATGAGGATCAAGAACCGGTTAATACGATTAAACCTTCTGATGAATGGACTAATTTTAGAAAGAATCTTGCCATTAGAGCATCTCCAATGGAGAGCTAAAATGGTGCAAAAGCACCTTTTTAGCTCTCCAATGGAGCTGTAAAACCAGCGCTATAATAGCGCTGCTCTATTTGGCGCAGCACTGTTCACCAACGCTATTTTAGTGCTGGTACATAATTTTATTTTATTTTTTTAGATTTTTCTTTGTTTTTATTTAGTCCATTATTTTGTAATAGTAACAATTATGTCCATTGTAATTTGATCCCTAAATTTTGAAAAGTTACAATTAGGTCCTAAGTTATGTTATTTTTTTCCCACTTAATTATATATTTTTTAATTTAACGATAAATAATAGATATTTATTGAAACTAGTACAAAATGCATATTCCACGTAAATTTAAAATATTTTAAAATTACATCCAACATAGATTAATATTACATAAAATGCAAAAATTACGCAATTCAAAGGGAAATGAACATAATACAAGATAACTAAACTGGATGAATAACAAAAATATTTACTTGGATGAATATGTAATATAAAATTAAAATTGGGTGTGTTTGTGAAATATGACAAATAGTATAAATGAGGTGTAAAAATAATATTATTATAGTGAATAGTGATTTAGTGCAAAAGATAGTGCAGTACATTAGAGTGAAAATACTGTAACTGCTGTAAAATAGTACTGTAGCTGCTGTAAAATAATGCACAATATTGGAGATGGTCTTAGCATGTTTAATACTTGGAGAGCACACCGAAATGCTAGATGACTTGTTATATTTTCGTTCACCATTAATTTTCGTTAGTTGACTATATTGGAGGTATCAAAATTGAGGGAAAAAACAGTATTTTGTGCCTAAAGTGAGAACGAGCAAAAATGGGTACCAAAATTGAAATCGACCTATCTTGTAGTACCAAAAATAAGATTTCCCCGATAAAGTGCAGAAAGGATGAAAAATGACTAGCTGTCTGATAACTTACATGACTATATATAAATTCTGCATTTTGTTTTTAAGCAGAGCACGAAACCATAGAGAAATCAAAGCATAAAATTATCAATCATATATAGAATCTCCTACCAAACTAAATAAACAGGTAATGCAAGCAGCCCAGGTTGTTAATTGATAAAATTCAAGTCAAACTATATATGAATTCGTATGCTCATTCAATGAATGGAATTTCCTTTCTTGAGTTTGGTGGAACCATTTTGTTTTCTTTGTTTTTTGTAATTGGGAGAAATGTGTGGAACAACTAAAAAAGGATTATTTTAGCCTCCGCAAGGGCAGAGACAAAATTCAGTGTTTACAAATGGTATTATCCATAAAATTATACAAACATATAATTGGAGAAAATCAAATGTAAGAGAAAATGTGTCTCTCTAAATGCCTTAATATAGGATGTGTGACAAGTGTATACATAGGCGATTAGAATATGGTGAGAGAAAATAATGTAATGTGGAAAAAAAATTGAGATTTCTCTCTCTACATCCTAACCACCCATGTATACATTTGTCATATATCTGTGCGTGTAACTTGAAGTGTAACACGAATGTGTAACAGAAAATTCGAATTGGTTTCTGTATTAAAATTTACCGCTGTGAATTTTCCTATATAACTTTCTTTTTAAAGATCTTTTATTAGTTCTTTTCTAAAAAAGGTAACGTCGGATTCTAATGAACAGCTCATAAAATAAATGTAAAATAGTATCAAAATGGAATTATTCCATTTGGAGACATAAACAATGTGGCTTAAAATTTTGTGTGGTTGCATTGACCATTCAAAACCAAAATAAATTTTGAGTAGATAATTCTTGGATCAAGTCAAAGCCCAACTTGGCTCACAGGCCTATGACAAGTCTGGAGAAATCATGCGTATTCTAAGAGCCCAATATTAGGGAAAAAATTTATTATAGAATGAATCCAATGATCTAATGTCAATATCTGTCATACAGTGAATTATATTGTGTGTGGTCCTCATACATAATTATGTGAGAGAGATAGACACAAAATTTATAGTCGAACTATTGAAATCAGTTTGATATAGAACTACCCCATACTAGTATTATGATATCTAATTTTGTGTTTAGTTATCCATCTAGCAGTTTTTATTTCTTGTAGGATCAACGCTACTTTTGAAGAACTTCGTAAACAATGTTACCAATAAATTACTATATCGCGAGCTTGTCCAAGAATAGCCCACAAAATAAAATAAATGATCCAATTTAACATTGCAATGAGCTACTTATTTTGGTCCGATTCTTAAGTTGGCTTATTATAGCTTGCATAAATTCATGAGTTGTACAAAGTCCACCTTCCATTCTTGAACATCTATGAGTAGAATTTCCTCCCTAAACCACTCAACAAAGGCAGTTGCTTCTTGTAAAAAACGAATAGGGACTAAAAGCTTTTAGACCCTAATTTAGCCTGATTTTCGTGGACACAACAAACCAAATCCTACGACCCCACGGGGTCGTCTCCAGACGATAAATATCTTATATTAGAGACTGGACTTGATAAGATCAAGCTGCCTACGTACCTAGTTGGATAGGATCAAGTCTTAGACGTAGTTCAAAGAAATAGTTGGATATTATCTGCAATGGCTTCGTATTGCACGAGGCCAGCTTCCTTATAATTATTCTGAGTGTAATTTAACTTTTTCCTAGCTAAACAGTATTCAGAGTAAATTTATTGCCTGTCCTCCCTCATAAATGAAGAATAGGGGGTATTTATAAGTGATAAGATAACCATTATTCATGACATGACAATTAGGCCTGCTGAGACTAAGCAGGTGTCAAATAAATACTGGATCTATGTCATATGGGTCATCGGGTCGATGAATCGGGTCGGGTCGTAACCCAACCCGCTAAGCCATTTAATATTATAAAAGTAATATCAGCCGTATGTTGTTGACCGTTGACCATGGGAGAATAGGGGAAGGAATACCCCACACTCATCATTAACTCCCCCAGTTCGTAGGCCTCGACGCGTGGCTATCATGCCTGTGAACTGTGCATATCAAGTGTAGCATAGCTCGTATTTAACTTACTCTTCTGCTTTGATACTTTGTATCTTTTATATCGAGGTGAGTGATGAGTACTTCCTACTATGATTTGGATTCAGTTTTACACCTTACTTGTGGATAATCCATGTTTCGGGTAAGTTCGTGGCGAGTGGTACCATGCGCGTTTAATGCTAGTAACTGTTGTCCAGTTATATATATATATATTAAATAACAGGTAGTGGGGTGAATGAATAGTTATCTCATCTGATACGTCCATTTAAAATTAGCAACTGATATCACTTATCAGTTGTAACCTTTGATATTCCCGCCCATCAGAGTCTATAAATATGGAAATATTAGGCCCCTTTTCACTTTTTACTCCCCTCCTTTTTCAGAGCAAACTTCCGAGAGAAGAAGTGACCAAAGAAGAGAAATCTTGCAAATCTTCGAGCAATTCCTTTATTTAGAGAGCTCAAGCAAATCTTAAGGAGATTTTTCCTTTACATTCAGAAGAAGGAAGAAGAAAGAGTGTTATACCCAGTTCAGGGTTGAGCAGATTAGGGCTTGTTTTCCTATTAAACATCCTCTTATCTTCTTGCAAGATACCATCGTTAGGTATTTTCCTTTGCCTCTATTCGTCTGCATTCATCCTCAAACTTTTGTGGTGTGTGAGTTTATATTTCTCTGCTTCGTATTTTAGTTTTACTCGTCTGTTTTCTGCTCAATCTTTTGCATCGTTGGCAGAAGAACAGAAAGTAGAGCAGTTACACTCCTTGTCTAGGACCGTAGATGATGATGAACTAGAAATAGATGAATACGAGGGTCAGGATAACGAGGCAAACGAAGAGGTGGCAGGTGAGGATAGGGGGTCCAATCGCGAGAGCAATCAGGACGAGGGAGATGACGATGAGGAGTCCGAGGGCGAGGTAGCACATAGAGTGCCTCGTGTATATCACTCTTGGAGTGGTATGCAATCCACTTTGAACCCTAGGATAATCCTAGAGATAAGAGAGAGATATTATATCCCTGAGGAGTATGATATTAAGATCCCCGGTCCATCTGACCGCATAGGTACTCCTCCTTCTGGCTATAGAACCTTCCACCTTGCTCACTTACAAACAGGAGTGAGGTTTCCTTTTCACCCTACCACGGTTCGAATTCTATCTTGGTTAGGGTTATGCCCCACCCAGCTCTTGCCTAATTCTTATAGACATATTAACGCCTTCATCGTTCTTATGCACCATTGGGAGGCTGCAGCTTCGTTAGCCCACTTCATGGAAATATTTAAGTTCAGCAGATCAGGGACCGGGGGACGAGGGATTCTTCTATATTTTCCCTCGTAATCCTTGCGTTCGTATATTTAAGAAGAATACTTCCTCGTATGGTGAGTGGAAAAATAAGTACTTTTATATTGCCCAACTAGAATTTAAGAAGTGGAGGGTGCCTCGTGAGTGGAGGGCGGATTTGCCTCGTCCCAAAAATATTGGTGAGGTCACTTGGGATTAACATTTTATCGAGGAGCATTTTTGGCATTTATATAATGCTGACTTCCTCCTCACCGAAGGAATCTTAGTTCGGTGTCGGATAAGTCATGCTCCCATTGAATCCGAAAGAGTGGGTAAGCATCGTACTTAACCAGGATAGTTGTATTGTAAATGTTTCTTCTTTCATTACTCTAATTTTTATCTTATTTTAATTTTTTAGGAATGGCTGAAAAAGCGGCTCGTATGGAGAGAAACCTTACGAAACGAGCTGCCGGGAGTTCTAGATGAGGCGTCCCTGCTGCGGCGACGAGGGCACAGCCTCGTGCTCCCACTCCCAGTAGAGCATCCGAGCCCCCTCTTCCCAACGAGCCGGTGTATGATGTCCCCCCCTTCAACTAGGCAGGACCCATGCTGGAGCTGGTAGTTGAGATATCGGAGGGCTCTCACACGAACCCATCTTCTCCTGTGGGTTCTGTAGTAGGCGAATTAAGGAAGAAGAGGAGGTTCGACGGGTTCGGGTATAGCCCTGAGTTAGGATCCGCAACACTTGGCGAACGTCACCAGACATCCATGGCTCGTCTCGTGGTGAAATTTGAACAAATTTAGCTCAAGGATAGGGTCGAAGCTACAAGGGGTCGCGACCGTCCTTTTATAAATCGAGTCAAACCTACCATCGTACCAGATTGGCGGGTTTACGATGATAGCTCCATCATGGAGCCTGGGGGGCCGTTGACGACCTCCGAATTAGTTCAGGGTATTATCCTGCCCAAGGATAAGGCCAGCTTCGCAACCCTTTCTCACACTCTCATCGAGCAACAGGGCTTCGAGGCCACAACGAAGGTAATTGCTTCGTATTTTCATAGCTTTGTACTGACTCAATTTGTTTTCAAGTTTTCTTAACACTGACATCGTCTTCTGTTAGATTGCTCTTTGCTTACACCAGCTTTCAGTTGGTTATTCTTTTTGGTGCGATCGGAAGGTTACCCCTGATGCCGAATATAGGGAACAAATGCTCAAATTGGAAAGTGAGTTGAAGGAAGCTCGGGCTGCAGCTTCTGAAGCTACAGAATTTCTCAATAATGGGAAGGCCAAGCTCGAGAAGCAGTTGGATGCTCGCACGTTCGACGTCAACTCCTTGCGGGAATAGATGAAGGATCTTCACTCAGACTTACAAAGGCTGCAAGTCAGCATGCAATCCGCCAAAGAAATGGAGTTCCAATCTAGGTTGGCCAAGGGTAAATCTAAGTTCTTGGCTTCGGAGGAGTATCAAGAGATCCAGAGGCAGACGCGCTTCAAAGCAGCTGGAGACTTCAAAAGCTCCATTGCCTTTGAGAGGTTGGTCGAAGAGAAAGAATCAGACTTTCTCCTTGACGGGTTCGTAAAGGCGCTGGATTACTTGAAGAAGGAGAAAATCCTACCTGAGGACTTCGACGAAGAGGGTTTTGCTCAAAAGTTCGTTGCTTCTCCGCCCCTTCGAGACTCTTGTGCCGAACCCAGCCCACCAGTCGTTCCTTTTCCAGAATTCGATCCTCTGGGTCCACTTCCAGATAACGAGGTCGATGGGGCGGCTCAAGCCTCGGTTGCTAAGAATGTTTAGATTAGGATTTTACTTGTTATTTTGTTGTTTTATCTTTTTATGAACAGTTGTTTCGTTGCCGAACAGTTTTGTCGCCTCGTAGAATTCATTCATGCAAATATTGCTTCGACTTAATCGTGTTTTCTCAGTTAATACGTTGTGTTCGTAATTCATTAATTTTTCTCGTCTGCTTTTTCTATTTCTCATAACAAGGTAATATGTAGAAATGAAAGATGTACGACTTGCACTTTTATACCTTCACGCCAAAAATGCATATCATTAGAAGCAAAAGATGAACACATATACACAAAATCGAGTCCTCCCGTACAAAAAGAAGGGTAGACTTTCAATGATTTTAAGTGTAGAACCTTCGTAGGTTCTGAATATTCCAAGGACGAGGCAGATCTTTCCCATCTAGATCTTGTAGCCCATATGTTCCTTTCTTCGTTAGTTTCGTGACCTTAAAAGGCCCTTCCCAATTTGGGTCGAGTTTCCCCACATGCCTCGATACCTCCACCTTTTTCGAAACGAGGTCCTCAACTTGGAGGCTTTGTGGTTTCACCCTTTTGTTATAAGCCCTTGCCATCGTTTTCTTTTGCATTAGAATCTTGGCATAGGCTTTATCCCTCATTTCTTCAACAACATCCAGTTCGTACGTCTTTGCGGCGACATTCTCCTCGGGATCGTAGGATTGTACTCGGTGAGACATCATCCCAATTTCTGCAGGAATCATTGCTTCTGATCCATAGACTAAGTTGAAGGGTGACTCTCCAGTTGAAGTTCGTGGGGTTGTATGATACGCCCACAATGTCCCGGGTAACTCTTCGGCCCAATTACCCCTCTTCCCTTCGATCCTAGTCTTGAGATGCTGAAGAATTATCCTGTTTGCCACTTCCGTTTGCCCATTTGCTTGGGGATTGCCTACTGCCGTGAAGTTCTGTTGTATCTTCAATTCCTCACACCATTTTACCACATTCTTACTATTAAAATGCTTACCATTATCTGAAATTAGGACACGAGGAATCCCAAATCTGCACACAATATTTCTCCACAGAAACTTCATGATCCGTTATCTTGGCCACTGCCTCGACCTCAATCCACTTCGTGAAGTATTCCACTGCCACTATATTCTCTGCCCCGAGGCAAGAGGAAAAGGGCCCAATATATCTATTCCCCACTGATCAAATGGATACGCAATCTTAATTAGTTCCATTTCAGTAGCTGGACGATGTAACAAACTCGAGTTCATCTGACATTCCTTGCATTTTTTGGCGAATTCAGAGGTATCTTTAACTAATGTTGGCCAATAGTATCCTTGCCTCGATATCTTTTGGGCTAAGGCCCGTCCACCTGAGTGATTTCCATAGCTCCCCTCATGGATCTCTCTCATCACATATTCTGCTTCGGTAGGGATGAGGCAACGCAACAGTGGGCCAACTAAGGATCGTTTATAGAGCTTCTCGTCAATTATCGTCAATCTCGAAGCTCTATACACTATCCTACGGGCCATGCTACGATCCTTTGGCAGTTCTCCTTTCATAAAATACATCTTAATCTTATCTTTCTAGCTTACTTCGTCAGCTGTGACCATCACCTCTGTGGTTCCTCTCGACAAGACCTTTGATTTTTCTGACACCAACAGTGTTACTGTTCTACTTTTTACCCCAGTAATTAAGTTTGCAAACTTTGAAAGAGCATCGGCTCTTTTGTTTTCTCCTCGCGGAATTTGGTAGATGTGTATTTTTTCAAATCCATCCATCATATCCCTCACCTTTTGCAGGTATAAAACGAGGATTCTCTCCTTAGTCTCATACGATCCTGCAATTTGGTTCCCTACGAGCTGGGGATCCGTATAGGCATTCAAATGTTTCACCTTCATGGTCTTTGCCATCTCTAATCCAGTTAGAAGCGCTTCATATTCTGCTTCATTATTCGTTACTTCAAAATTAGCTTGATAGGGAATTCATGATCATTGCCTGCATTTAAAAGACGCAAATCATTTAATTCGAGGAGCGATATTAACATCCCCCGGTTTTTTACGAAGCAGACTCTTGTAACATGTTTTTAGGATTACTATTAACCAATTTTGTCTTCGTGTCGTGAACGAGGCAATTTTATGATAGAATGCGTATATTTCTTGGAATTTTACATGTATTCTTTATGCAACGTAACAATTGTACCTTTCGGATCTCGTAGCCATACACCTATGCCCCCCTTCTAGGTCATGGATGAACCATCTACATGGAGCATCCATGGGCCAAAAGTAGTATTTTCAGGTTCATGATTTACTGTCATTTCGACAATAAAATCCGCCAATTCTTGTGCTTTCACGGCGGTCCGTGGTTTGTAATCAATCGAGAATTCACCTAGTTCAACAGCCCATTTTACGAGGTGCCCTGAAACATCAGGTTTAGCTAAGATTTGTCTTAGTGGCTGATCTGTAAGTACACAATATTATGTGATTGAAAGTAGGGTCGCAACTTACGAGCTACAGTTATCAAGGCCAATGCCCATTTTTCAATTTTCATGTAGTTTTTCTCAGCTCCCTGCATCGTCCGACTGATGTAATAGACAGGCTTTTGGTCTCCATCCTGTTCACAAAGCAAAACAGCACTCACTTCCTTGTCGGATACAGCTAAGTATAACATCAGAGGTTCTCCGACAACTGGCTTCGTTAATAACGGAGCAGAGGTCAGATACCTTTTAAATTCTTGAAATGCCACTTCACATTCTTTTGTCCACTCAAATTTTTTTACCTTTTTTAGGATTTTGAAGAAATGTAGACCTCGATCCGCGGACTTTGGCATGAACCTGCTAAGACTAGCCATTCTTTCCGGTCAACTTTTGGACATCTTTTACGGACTTCGGAGACTGCATCTCTACCACTACCTTTATCTTTTCCTGATTAGCCTCAATGCCTCGTTCCGTAACCATAAAACCGAGAAATTTTCCTCCTCTAACCCCGAAGGTACACTTTTTTGGGTTTAGTTTCATACCATACGTACGCATGATCTGGAAAGCAGTTCGTAGATGACCCAAGTGATCCTCTTCACGCACACTTTTGACCAACATATCATCAACGTATACCTCCATGGTTTGCCCTATCTCTTCTTTGAACATTGTATTCACCAATCTCTGATGTGTCACTCCAGAATTCCTCAGACCAAAAGGCATGACGTTGTAACAGTATACTGCCTTTGTCGTGACAAACGAGGTTTTATCCCTGCCTTCCGGTGCTATCATAATCTGATTGAAACCCTAATACGGGTCCATCATACTCAAGAGAGCACATCCTGCAGTTGAATCAATGAGAAGATCAATAAAAGTCAATGGGTACGGATCTCGAGGACATGCCTTGTTTAAATCGGTGAAGTCGACACACATGCAACACTGACCTCCTGACTTTGGCACTAGCACAACATTCGCCAACCATTCAGTGAACTGAATCTCCTGAATATAATTTACCTCAAGCAGCTTATTCACCTCATCCCCTATGATTGCATTCCTTTCTGGCCCAAAATTTCTGCGCTTCTGCTTCACAGGTTTTGCCTTCGGATCTAAGTTTAACCGATGCACTATCACCTCGGGGTCGATCCCTTTGAAGTCCGAAGCCTGCCAGGCAAATATTTCTACATTTTCCCTCAAAAAGTCAATCATCAACATCTCCAATCTCTCCGGCATCTGAGACCCAATTCTGGAAGTTTTACTTGAATCACCCAGGAACAATTCAATGGTTTTATGTTCCATTGGTTCCACCTGTCCAGACTCTGTACGAGGCCTTTTTCCAGACTTTAATTCTGCTCCTTCGATAGGTATAGTTTCATTTTCTGGCAACTTTGGCTTTACCTTTCTTTCATCTTTATTTATTTTTAGAGATGTTGTGTAACATTCCCTAGCGACTTGTTGGTTGCACCGTACGATCGCAACTCCACTCTTAGTTATGAATTTCATTTTCAAATGTGGTGTAGAGACCATAGCCCCAAACAGATTTAATCCCGGTTTGCCAAGAATCGCATTTTCAAGTTATGACTAGATGCCACATGCATCACATGCAATGTCTAACCTCGTTTCATGTGGGATCGTACATCACGAAGATGTCTTCTTCTGGCACTTTGTGAGTCCCCACATGAGGGTCCTCTTGCAATAGTATGAATCTCACCCCACACATAAGTATTGTTTTGAACCTCATAGGTTTGTTTCTCATCTTTACGAGGCGGGTGTTGCCAGTCATCACGATATCTATTGTCATTACAATCATGACCCTCGCCTCTTTCCACATCTCTTTCTCTCTTCCGGGATCGACTTCTAGACCTGTGGTCACGTCGTGTCCCTTCTTCTTGCTTCTTGACCTCAGCCTCTCGGGCCTTGTCGATGAATTCATGTAAGTAGCCTTGACTGGTTAACCTTTCAATTTCATCTTTTAGTTGGAGACAATCCTCAGTGTCATGGCCATTGTCCTTATGAATGCGACAATATTTGTGACTATTTTTTCTCTTCGGATCGTATTTCATCTTCTTGGGCCAGACTATCAATTTTGACTTTTCGATGGTCATAAGAGCCTTGCCTCGTATCGTTTTTTAAAGGCGTATAGCTTTCATATTTAGCGTATCATAGTTGTCGTTCTTGATCCTTGTCAGATCTCGACATTCCACGTCATTCTTGCTTGAAAATATTGGATTGTACTAAATCACTTGTCAATTGTCATATTCTCACACGACCATATGTATATTCACCAGAGTTCATTTCATTTCACCCACAGGGTACGTGTCCGACATAAAAAGGAAAAAATACCCCTAGAGCATGTATATACAAGATTAAAATGACAAAAATTGCCCTTATAAACTTAACCAAATTTACAAACAATATAGAAGTATCCACATGCTAAATAATTTGGGTCGAGTTATCCATTCAACCCAACCCGACGACCCGGCCATCCAAAACCATAGATCACAAGACACGTGGTGAAATTCAAAGAACATAGATGTTAAATAATGAATAGTAACCACCATCAACTATAAATACCCTCTCTTGTTCATTTGAAAGGGGTCAACATTTATCACCTCTCACACACTCTCAAGTTCACCTCGTAGTTTACTTCGTGCTTACGAGCTCACTCCCCTGTTCTACTTCGTCATTTTCTTTTTTGCCCTCTTTATTCGATAGACCTCCTCTTCATGGATATATTGCCTCGCCAGGATCATCATTCCTTCTTGGTCTACTGAAGGGCTTCGTATCAAAGCTCCAGCTAATGGTCCTTCCTTCAGGCCATTAATGAACAACTGTTGGATCACCTCGTGTTGCACGCCTTGGATATCCAGGGCTTCATCATTGAACCTATCCACAAACTCCCTTAGAGTCTCATCCTCCTGCTGCTTTATTCCCAATAAGGTTGACACCGACTTCGCCGTTTGGGCTTTACTAGCGAAGTGATTCTCAAACTTGCAAATAAACTGCTCATATGTTACAATTGTACCAGAAGGTTGATTAATGAACCAATCCAATACCCGACCCACAAAGGTAGTCAGGAAAATCTTTGCATTTACCGCATCACTCAAATTATATAACACCATCATTGTTTCAAAAGTAATCACATGCTTTCGAGGATCTCGAGTTCCATCATATTTTGGCAAATCCGGCACTTTGAAATTTAATGGCATACCTTCTAATAAAATATCCACATGAAAGGGTGAGTTACGACGCTATAGTAAGGAGACCTGGACCATTCTTTTCTATGGTATCCTATCCTGCCTTATCTCACAGGGCTACATCTCTAGCCCCACCTCAACTCGAGTTTTAGCACGTTGTGCTGAATTTGCATCGCTTCGGGCTTTGTGGGGACTTTCTTCCCTTTCACCTCTTCAGTCCCGTTCACCTCAGCTCATTTTCCACTGTTCTCTTCGAGGGTCAGGTTCTTGAAATAACCGTCGGCGCACCCCCATATCGCGGCCATCTTCCCTCTTTCCCTTTCTGGGTCGAGTTCTTGGAATTGCCGTCCTGGGATGACTGGGGTGGGATGGACAGTCCCTACGTTTGGTGTTGCGGGCATTTTTGCCATTTGCTCCTGGAGAAACTTCTACCACCACTCTTGCATCCTTCTCTGCTCTGGTCATTGTAATCAATTTTTCCTGGGGTGGCTCTACTTCTAATTCTGGTGGGAGCTCTCTCGATGGTGATCCCTGAGACTCTACTACCACAACCTTCTTTCATCTCTGACCTCCTTCTTCCATAATTCTCACTAAACTGGCCGAACCACTGAAAAGGGTTCCGACAGACGGCACCAAATGATTTAGCCTGATTTTCGTGGACACAACAAACCAAATCCTACGACCCCAGGGGGTCATCGCCAGACGATAAATATCTTATATTAGAGACTGGACTTGATAAGATCAAGCTGCCTACGTACCTAGTTGGATATGATCAAGTCTTAGACGTAGTTCAAAAAAATAGTTGGATATTATCTGCAATGGCTTCGTATTGCACGAGGCCAGCTTCCTTATAATTATTCTGAGTGTAATTTAACTTTTTCCTAGGTAAACAGTATTCAGAGTAAATTTATTGCCTGTCCTCCCTCATAAATGAATAATAGGGAGTATTTATAAGTGATAAGATAACCACTATTCATGACATGACAATTAGGCCTGCTGAGACTAAGCAGGTGTCAAATAAATATTGGATCTATGTCATATGGGTCACCGGGTCGGATTACGCTAAGCCATTTAATATTATAAAAGTAATATCAGTCGTATATTGTTGACCGTTGACCATGGGAGAATAAGGGGGAGGAATATCCCACACTCATCAGACCCTGATTGGATGAGATATCGTTTTTCATTTCCCATTTCCCTTTTAAAATACAAGAAAATTTATTTTTAAGAGAGTAGATATAAGATGTAGGAAATGTGTTTGGATGAGTTCTTTTTAAAGACAAATCTGTAATGATTATGTGTGATGTTGTATGTTAACCGTCCATAACAACACGGAATCGAACAAATAATATAGTGAAAGTAAGATCGTCTCCACAGGGAAGGTTATCAAGTACCAAACAAAGTTTATCTTATTATTTAAACTATTGATTATCAAAGATTTGAGATTTTAACTAATTAAAAGCCGAAATTTATAAAAACAGAATTAATTATAAATAATTAACACAAATATAATTAAAACGAACAATCAATTAACGAAAGGCCTAGGGATTAAGATTTCATCAAGGTATTCTATGGATTATTGACTTTCAATGGATTATCATTCTTGTTTAAATTAAAGACCCAATTTCCTTAAATACATGAATACTCTCTCGAGATCTTCATGTGTACCCACCAAAATTAATTAACGTCACTCCCATGATCAAAAACTAATTTAGATGAATCCATTAAGTTCTATGAATATTGTTTAACTAGTCTCATTCAAAATTACCAATATCCCTATTAAGCAATTTACACATGTCTATTAAATCTGAACCGATAAACTAATTCACCTCCCGGTACTTCTTAATTCATCTTAAATCATGCAATTGGTGATCAAGCAATTACAAGCATTAAACACTCATTAATAGATAACCCAAACAAGAAATCACATCCATAAATTATCAATAATCCAAATCAATACACAAGACTACATCTTAAACCCTAGAAAATAATTTAGCTATGCATAATTAAAGAAAAACAAGAAATAAATTGCATAAACATAAAGTTACTCATGTTCAACAATGGAGGATTGAAAGAATACAACTTGAGAAGATGAAGCTTTTCTCCAAGAACTCCTCTCCAAGATCTACTTTTCTCTTCTTCAAGATCTACTTTCCAAGATCTACTTTTTTCAAGAATGATGATCTCCCATCTCACTCTAGCCTATAAAAACGTTTTTGCCACATTCTCTTAACTAAAAAGGAGTCTTAGATACATAAAATATGCTCATCCAAGTCATAAAATCGGCCCACAAAAATATAAAAATCCGCAGCTGCACAACTGTGCAGTCTGCCTGTGCAGAATTTTTCTCATAAGTTCTCTTCAACGAAACTTGCTCGTGTGGCCTCTCTATTGCATTTCTTCGCATCCTCTTGGTTAGCCTTCATTATTCTCGTAATAAATACTCCTTCAACTCATCAAAATCATCGTTTTTATGCCTACAAAACATTGAAACGACTTAGAAATCAAAATACGTAAATTGGGCTAAAAATAAAGGAAAAGACTAACTACAAGGCATAAAATAAAGATAAATGTGAGGTAAATCATAATGAAAATATGTAAAATATGAGACCTAACATTGTATAGAATTTTTTATTTTTTTTTGGGAATTGATATAGATGAGTTTTTATTTATTTTAAGAAAATCTATGGATATCTGAGCTAAATTCATCAATTAAGACATCTAAAAATATGTAAATTGGATCTTATTTCACACCTTACGCCATTTTAAATCAAGACAAGTGATTATTTTGATGACAATGTTAAAATACTGGTAGATAAAGATATTTAATTGTTGGGTGAACTATCTATTTATAAATAGTAAAAAAAATTGACTTTCTTGTGTAAAATCTGAGAGAAATGCCACTCAAATTCATTTTTCAAGAAAATTTGAGATCTTTTAAGGAAAATTGAGTGTAGTATTTCTTTATGATATTTTTAGGAGATGCCAAATATATTTGTTTTTGATTAAAAAAAAAGTTTGAAAAAATGAGAAATGAAAAATGGTGTGTCATCCAATTGGAGCCTTAGCTCTTATTTCTTTAAAGTACATTCTCAAAATAGGTTAGTTTTCTCATCTCAAAGTTCAAGAAGGTATTGTATTATTTGTATACAAATGTTTGAAATTTGTTGTGGATATTTTTGTTATAAATTTCATGTGTTATTCTAAACTCTACGAAAAAATATTTTATTTGGTTTGAGAATTTCAATGAATAGATTATTGGCATGTTTTAATATCTTTTTTTAGTATTATTGAATTATGATTGCTCTCATTTTTTCCACAATATTTTTTTTGTTAGAATATTTATGTAAATATGACATATTATAATTTTTGTCAATATTAGGTTTCTTAAGAAAAAGATGGCTCCGGGAAAAAAAATACATGTAAAAAAAATATTAAAATATTATATTTTTGACAATTCGGTCTAGCCCCCAAGTGAAAATCTTGGCTTCTTTAGGGTTTAGAAGTTTAATTGCACATTGATTATCTTTTAGTAAGTGTTGATTATGAGTATAATTTCTATTTAATAAATCTCACACTTTTCTGGAAAATCAATGGAGGCAAGATTAACAAGATCTCATGGTTCTTTAGGATTTGGAAAATGGCCTAAAAATCGGAGAACACATTGGACTAATCAAGACCGATCCCGCTTAGGTCCTCGTTACTTAAGCTAGAGATTTTTATAGGAAAAATTGCAATTTGGGTATGCTAAAGAGGAGTGCACGTTATTTCATACAAAAAAGTGAGTTTTTTTTTCTATTTATTTTGAGTACAAAAAGTTCAATTTTTGGCAATTTAAGTACAAGTTATGTCGAAAAAGTTAAATCCGCCAAGAAAATGTCATTTGGCCGGAAAGTGACTTGAATTTGGAGATTTTTTTCATTTGCTATAATAGCGGGAGGGAGCGATAACAACGTTAACGTGTTGAAATCCGCAGAGCTTTATGATTCTTTAACGGGCAAATGGGAAATGTTGGTGTTCGTCATGAATTATTGAAAGAAGAATGAGAATTTGATGTTGAAGATAATGAGTTGCTCATGTTTTGTGTTTAGTTGTTGAAGAAAATTGGATTTTTTGGATGAGAATCTGATTTTAAAGAAAAAAAATGCTAAAATTCGACTGTTTTGCTACCAAAATCATGTGTTTTGGAGGGAAAATTGGTCCTCTATTAACTATTGGACGGAGGAGTTAACAGAGGGACCAAAACTGATGAAATTGAGATAAATGAGGGGTCAATTAGATGAGTGCGATATGTGGGGGACCAAAACTGAAATTGGGGTATAAGTGAGGGACAAAATTGAAATTTTCCCGGCAGAAAAATTAACCTTCAATTTGAGAATTTTTGCATCTGGAAGGAAAATTGACTTCTAATTTGGGTTATTAACTCAAATACTTTCAATTTATTTTCTTTTCCTTTTTATTTAAGTTATCTAATTATTTTGGAAATTTGAACTCAAATATTTTAACTAAGTTATATTTTCTTTTGTTAATTACAAAATAAAATTTTGATGAATAATATATCTATATATAATATTAAAATTATAATGTAATTTACTTAAAAAATTATAACATTATCTGATTTTTACTAATTTTTTCTATTATTTTCTATTTTTTAAAAAAAATTGTTTTTATTTTATTTTCTAAATTTATTTTAATTTCAGGGTTTTTTCTATTTTTTTATTCTATCCCTTTTTATGATTTTTAATCTTTTTGAGTTTTAATTCCTTTTTTTTTGTCAATGAAAATTGCCATTGAAAATTAATTTTATTTATATTTAAAAATTAGATTAAGATATAATTTTTAATATTTGTAATTTTTAAGAATTTAAAAGTTGTTAATATTTAAAAAAATTCTTGTTTTATTCTGACTTGACATAATTTTCCAATTGTTTTCAAAATTCTAATTTTTTTTACCTTTTTATTTTTTTATTTTTTGAGTTTTTAATTAGTTAATATTTGTCAATGGAAAGAAAAATTAGCCATTTAAAATAAATAATGAGTTAAGATATTATTCTAATATTTTATAATTTTTTAAATTTCTTTAATGTTTTTAATACTTTTTATATATATTTTTTTAATATCTTTCTAACTATATTCAATTTATCAAAGTATTAAACTATTTTATTTTTTTGATAAAAAATTATTTTTTCAAAGTAGAAATAAGTTTAAAAATATACAACTTTGATGATGTCAAAATTCGTCAGATGATATTTGTCACGTGATTGACCACGTAGGGTGAAGGAAGCGATCCAACACACGACATACTAGGCGGGGCTTGGTGGATTTATAGATTGCACTCGACTATGGCGAGCTGCCTACATACCCAGATAGCTAGGATCAAGTCTATTCGTAGTTCGACGATGGGGTTACTCTCAATAGCTAGTCATTTTTATTGAGGGAGTAGATAATCTTATATGATAGTCAGTTGCTTTCTCTCTAGCACTTTTTTTGGTGGGGAGAGCAGATAATGAGCCTTTTCCAGCCCTTTTGAGGTATTTATAGGGAGTTGGAAATGGGCTATGGGCCGTGGGCTTTACTTTGTCAGTAGCCCAATAGACCTATTATTATTACTTTTAAGCTAATAAACATCTTTTAGTATTCGTAATGGATCGTCAGCTCTTTTTGGGCTTGACTAGTATATTAACCGCGGACTTTGATCCGCGGGAGACGCCACGAATCGAGCCGGTGACGTGCTAAATTACCATAATGCCGTTAGACATTTTTGACCCACATCATATACCCCCCACTCCCGGGTTTATTCGGATGTTAGACCCGGGAGTATGAACGACCCTATGTGCGGCGCTATACAGTCCCATTTGGACCGGGGTGGAGGCATTAAATGTTTTTCCACCTCTTTCTCTTTAGTTACCCTTTTGGGGTATTCATAGAGTTGGCATTCGAGAGTAGGACGTCAATTCAATTGACAGTGCGGAATTTGCTCCCCTTTCTTTCTTTTTTTCTTTATATCTTGTTTAGAGTTTTACCTCAAGGCAATTAACTTGCCTTGGGCAATTTGACTTGAGGTGATTTATTTGCCTTCATTCTCGAAGCTTGGGAGGAAGTGATGTTTTTGGCTCAATTCTCATTGGAGGTAATTTCTACCTTCGGAGCGAAACTTAGACATTCTTTCAATTCCGAATGAAGTTTTCAGCTCTTCAAGACTGCCAAGGGGCATGTTATGATTTACTTAGAATATTTTTTGGGAAAGTGGAACTTAGCCTCCTCCAAAACTAAAATTTGCAAGACCTCCATCCCCACAATCGAAGTTCCGTAGGAGACTTGATATTTTGAGACCTCAATTCGGGTGTTTGTACTCCAGAGGGACTTAGAATTTATTAATTTGGCCTTTGCCCCAAGGTGAAGGGGCAAGGGTCTTAACTCATTGTGAGGGGGGTGAGATCTTTTGCTACTAGGTGAGAGTGCAAGGTCCTTTGCCTCGATAGAGGGCAAATTTCTAGGCTTTATGGCGAGTGGGCAAGGTCTTTTGCCTCAAGGTGAGGGGAAAAAATCCTTAGCCTCTATGGAGGATTGGCAAGGGACTTTGCCTCGAGGCGAGGGGCAAAGTCCTTAGCCTCTATGGTGACCTGGCCTGGTCTTCTACCTCGTATGGCATATTTACCCGTGACACATATGCTGAGCCATTTTAGGATTCAAGTAAGTCTTTACTTCTTTCTTTGTGGCTTCATGAACTCTTGTGGGGTATACCCTTTGGCTTCACGAGCACTAGGTTAACTACTTAATTGAATTACTACGCCCCATGGCTTTATGAGTATTAGAGGGGTGGTAGGTACCCCTTGGCTTCAAGAGCGCTAGTGGGATATTTTGTACCCCTTGGCTTCATGAGTGCTAGTGGGGTGTTTTGTATCCCTTGGTCTCATGAGCGCTAGTGGGGTGTTTTGTACCCCTTGGCTTCAGGAGCTCCAGCGGAGTACTTAGTCATTTTCAATGCGCCATTGGCGGGATTCAATGAGTGCTAGGAGTGGTGGATAGCTAGTGGTATGATGTTTGGCGAGCGTCGGGCTATTTAGACCGGAGGGGGGTCGCTTGATTCCGACCCTCAAAATTATGGCCCTGCGGCTACCGCGAGGCTCGTTGCCTCGTGGCTAGTCATGTTGCCTCGCGGTCGGTGATGCCTCAAGGCGCCTTCTTTCGGAGTGTTATTCTGGCTTATAACCTCATGGGTTTTTACCGATGGCGACTTATGGCTTTTTACATGTCTTATGTACATATCCAGGTACTTTATCTTACAGTCGCATTCTTGCTTGTAGGACTATGAGCTAGTCGAATGTTAACAGCAATCTTGTTTTTGACTTAGCACATTTGTGAGCTACTCATTAGCTTTTCATAGGCTTTGAGTAAGCCTTATATTTTTCTATCCCCGTTGCCTCATGAGCTTTGTCGGGATGCCAATGGTGGCGTTTACTTGTTAGCTCCATGTGACGCCAATGGGTGCCAATGGTGGCATTATTATGCTCATGGCACGTTTTATCATTTTTACCCCCAAGATTTGATTTGGTGGGTGAATAATTTTGACGGGTGGACCTAGCGCCTCATAAGGTTCCCTGTCCCCCCACTCCTTAGTGTATTTGCATGGTTAACACTTTAAGGAGTAAGGATTTTATGGGGTAGATGTTATCTTTCGATAGCGGAGGGATAACTTAGATCTTGGTCTCACCCTTTGTTTATGCCTTTTAAGTAAGTAGCGTTTGATTTGTGACACTAGTGGCCATGTTTTTATATGGAGGCTTGGGTTACCTCTCATGTTTTTATTCTTAGTGCGACTTTGGTCATCACTTATTTTTAATTGTATAATCTCACTCCAGAACATTAGTGGGAGGGGGGATGCTTTGCAGAGCCTCGACCTCTCTTGGTATTGCTGGATGGATTATCGGGTGAGCACTCCTCGTTCGAGTCTTTATTAGCTCGGGGGTTTTTTTTATGGATATTGACTATCTCTTTTTTCATACTCTAACAGTTAGCTACTTAGCTATATTTTCTCCCCGTATGCCCCCCTACTCATTAATTGTTCTAGTTAAATTTAGGAGTAAGTGACCATATAGCCAGGGAGTTAGAAATTTTTTGTTCTTTTTAACATGTGGTCATTGTCTACCCCCATGTTTAAGATGGTAGGGTTGAATAATATTTCCTATGGCTACTTAGTAACCGACGCCATAGGTTGCTCTTTATTAGGGGGCTACTAGCCTACAACTGGTATTTTTCTTGCTACTACTCACTTCATATACTACTCATTGGGGAGCAGATGCGCTAGTAGTATCAAAATAATTGACATGTGGTGCCTTGACTATTCCGTATTGGAATTCATCTTAAGGGGCTTAGATAGCTTTTAACATCATGCCTTAGGATCATGAAGTGAAGTTGCACCTTTGGCTAGCCACCTTTTTTTTGCCATCTCTTTGGTGTTTGGTTATATCAACACATAGAGCGGCGAGGTCTATTTGCATAATGTTTATTTAGTTTCATAAGTAACACGGTTTGTGATACCAGTGGTCACTCGTTATTGGGGGCTTGATTGCCGTATATTGATTTTTCACAATCTCAGTCCATAACCTTAATGGGAGTGGGGAGACCTTTTGTAGGTCCTTAACCTCTCTTGATAGTATGGAGAAATTATGGGGTCGCCCATCCTCAGGCGAGTCGTATACGGCTCGAGGCTTTTAGCGGTGCCACCCATGTTGACCTTAAGTGGGGTCGCGAGTGATGTTTATAAAACCTCCAATGAGAGCTTGATAGCTTCCAGGGGTTGTATTGATGTTCTTGTTCTCCGCACTTATTGCGGAAACTTATAGAATAGCAGAAATAAACTAAGTATTGAAACCTTGTAATAGCCTCAGTTGGAGTCAGTGACTCCGAGGGCTTTTGGTTTGCTATTTGACCATAACTTGAAAATAACATTTAACATATGTAAGGGAGAAGGGTTCTAATAAGCACTTAGCACAATATTCAATCAAACCTGCAGAAAATAAAAAGGGGGTGCCATAGGCACCTCAAACCTTAAAGTAAAAAGTAGTCGGCGCTGGTGGGCGTCCCCACTCAACTCTTGACTTGTTCAATAGTTATATATATAAAAAAAATCTAGTTTTTGTTATTTATCACATGATAAGGCCTCATAAGGCTTGACCTTTTGTCAAGCTTGGGGGATGTTTCCCAGGAAGGTCATCTTGCTAGTGGTATCCACTGTCGGCATGCCCGTCATGTTGGAATCTTGTCCATTAGCGGCGGTTGCTGTATTTTTAAAATGGGCATTGTCTGCTTGGGGTGGTATGTCGTGGCACGTGTCTTGTTCCTAGACATCTGACTGCTGGGATTTTGACCTAGTATGGACTAATTTGATCGTGCCCCTCAAGCGACTTTCCTCTAGCGAGATTAAGTTCATCACTACTTGCTTCCCTTTGTCGCTATGACCTATGTCATCATGCTTCATTTGTTCCTATGCGGGTTGGAAATTTCACCCTCATGTGATAGGTAGATACAACGGCTTAGAATAAGTTTAAGCTCGGCCTCCCTAAAATTACATGTTATGTGGAGGTGACTTTGATCACCCAAGATTTTGCCATCTTCGTAGAGTAGGCTGGAAATGCACCCAAAGATGTCGGCGGAGACACTTCCCCTAATGCTCCCAACATCTCACCCGTGAATCCAGTGAAGAGCGGTGTCGACCGCTTGAAGCAGCGCATTGTCCACCCTAGTTGGGTGAAAGCATTGTAAAAGAGAAAGGTTGCTGAGCTCCCACTGTCGACCAGAATCTCATTCACCCAGTAGTTGGAGATGGTTGCCGATTTTACTTTGGCATCACTCGTCAATGGGATGTTGTTTTCTAGGTCTTGTAGTCCAAACTCTATGGTTTGTGATTGAGGAAGCACTTAGTTGGCTACTCGAGGCTGGCAATGGTACCGGCAGGCAGTCGGTTGAACCAGCTAAGCATCCTTCCAGAAAGGGCTGTTCAAAAAATCTTACAGTTGGCAGCATTACTGAGGTCGTACATGTCAGCCTTGGCATTGAACTTGTCAACATGCTCTTGAGGGTCTCTAGTTCCTTCATATTCGCTCGAATGAGGTATTGTAAGTCCTTTTGCCGAAGACTCTTGCCAAAATCGCCGGGCAGAAAGGATTTCTTTTTGGGGGTATCTCGGCTAATGGCACCAGCTGCATATCTTCATATCGCGCATAGTCCACAAGATTTCCATCTTGGCGGTGCGTATACCCTCATCGGCCACTGTGCCTTGGCAAGGTCTCTATGGGGGTCAAGGATGCATGACCTCTGCGTAGCGACCTCGGAGGCGTTGGCCTTCTATCTCTTCTTCTCATGAGCCTCTCGGGGGTGATGCTTCACTATTCTTTTCTATTTATTGCTCCGTCCCCTTCATCGAGGAGTTAAAGACTCTCTACCTCGATGGGTGTATTGGCTAGGCTCCACTCATCGAGGGTGGCTTCGGATCTGGGGCTCCCGGCCCCTATGATCCCACTGAGGGGGTGGACCTTGTGCCCATTTTTCCGGTGACGGAGGCACCTCTTGAGTGTTCCTCCCCTGGGGACCCTGTCCCCCAGCTATTGTCGGTACGAGCGCAGAACGTGATGGGTGTGCCTAGGCATATTGCTGACCAGATGCATCTTCAACTTAGGCTAGCAGTACCTCCTGGGTGATCTCGAACACCCTAGTAGCTGGTGGTGGGTTTACCGCTGGTGTAACAACAACAGCAGTCTGTTCGTTCGCAAGAGGTGGAGCGATGGTATTCTCGCCATTGGCTGGACCGCTGGGGGGATTTTCTCTGTGGGCAGATCCCTGAGGGCGACTCTTTGGAGGTGACTCTCTGGGGACGACTCCCTGGAGGCGACCTTCTAGGGTCGACTCTCTAGGAGCGTCTCCCTAGAGGCGGCTCCCTGGGGTAGACTCTCTGCGCGAGGCTCCTGACCTCCACGAATTGACTGAGGCGATGAAATGAGTCCCCTTCTCCTGATAAAGGAAAGCCTCTTGAGTATTTCTCACATGGGGGTCGTGCCCCTTGCTAGTCAATGGGACTGGTGTTGCCCTCACTGATGCATCCTCCACAAGAGTGAGTAAAGCCTCCTAAGTGATCTTGAAGACCCTAGTGGTAAGGGGTGGAATCACTGATGGCGTCTTAGGAGGTGCATTCTGCCCGTTCATCGGGGGTGGTATGTCTGGACCCCCGCCTTCAGCTTGCCGGGTCGGGAGGTCTTGAGCACCACCCTCAGCATTGGGCTAATTTTCAGGCGTTGGGTTTGGAAGTTCATCGACAGCTGCTGGCTGATGGTTGCTAGTCATTCTATCACCGGTCGTACCCCGTTGGGGCCTAGTTTGCATACTCAGTGGCTGGAGCGCTTTTCCCACAGACAGCACCAATCTGATGATGTCAACATTCGTCAGATGATATTTGTCACGTGATTGACCACGTGGGGTGAAGGAACCGATCCAACACACGACAAACTAGGCGGAGGTTGGTGGATTTATAGACTGCACTCGACTATGGCGAGCTGCCTACGTAACCAGATAGCTGAGATCAAGTTTATTCGTAGTTCGACGATGGGGTTACTCTCAATAGTCAGTCATTTTTACTAGGGGAGTAGAAAATCTTATATGATAGTCATTTGCTTTCTCTCTAGCACTCTTTTTTGTAGGGAGAGCGGATAATGAGTCTTTTCCAGCCCCTTTGAGGTATTTATAGGGAATTGGAAATGAGCTATGGGCCGTGGGCTTTACTTTGTCAGTAGTCCAATAGACCTATTATTATTACTTTTAAGCTAATAAACAGCTTTAGTATTCGTAATGGATTGTTAGCCCTTTTTGGGCTTGACTAGTATATTAACCGCGGACTTTGATCCGCGGGAGACGCCCGACCAGAGCCGGTGACATGCTAAATTACCATAATGCCCTTAGACATTTTTGGCCCACATCAAACTTTAATATTTTTCTAATTTTTTTTTCAATTTATTCTTCACACACGAGTTGGGGATATTTTTTATTTATTCCTTTATTGCCATCCAGCTTTGGGTGCCACGTACGTAATTTTCCCTCCAAACATGAAAATTCACAAATTTAAGTGCCACGTATACATTTTTTGACGGATTTCGAATTTTTCAGTGTAATTTGTACTTAAATTGCCAAAATCGAACTTATTTCTACTCGGATTACGACAATCCCCTTTTTTGTATGAAAAAAATGTGTCATCTCCGTTAGCGTACCAAAAATGCAATTTTCCCGATTTCTATAGGTGATAGTTATGAGTTTAAATATTGACGATGCATAAAAAATAGTGTTCCTGATTATAGTTATTGTTTGTGGTATTTATCGAGGATTGAAACTCTAATGTGTACACTAATGAGGCAATCTACGGGAAAAGTTGAGGCCTCAAAATATGAGATGATTGAGTTCTACTCCATGTGAGTTTCTCTATGTTATTTCTTAGTTATTTTTAGTTAATCGTAGTGGTTATAAGTTGATTATAAAATGTCAATAATTTTTAAATGTTGAATGATAATTGATATTCATGATGTATTATTGTATTGAACTGATTGCTTCAAAAAAAAAAAAAACAAAGAAAATGTGTACATATCCATGTGGCTCTCTCATATGAGTTGTAGATTATCATGTTTAATGGTTACTACTTTGGGTCGACTTAGAGATCGAGTCATATGATCCTACTAGGGCTGTAAACGAGCCGAGCCTGATGAAATTTTCAGGCTCGAGCTCGAGCTCGATTATACTTTTTTGAGCTCGACCTCGAGCTCAACCTCGACGGGCCTCATTTTCTAGGGCTCGAGTTCAAGCTCGAAGTAGATGAGCCGAGCTCGAGCTCGAGCTTGAAGTAAAAAATAATTTATTTTTTTTAGAAAATAAAATAAAATAAATTCTGCTTTTCAGCTTATAACAATACATTAATAATGTATAGTATACATTATTCACATATACAATAAGTATTATTAAGATAAATAATAATTAAATATCTTATATTCAATAAGTATTTAGAAAATAGAGGAGAGTATCGTGAAAACATGATTTTATTAAATTATTTTATAGAAAAGTATATCATATCAACTAAAATATGTAATCTTATAATTGTTGTCGTTAATGTTTTGCATGATTTAAACAACAATAGAAAAAAAAACTTAAATATTATTAAACTATGTTGTATATAAAATTGCAAGTATTATTTTTATGAAATACGAGTATTTTTCGACATATATTAAAAATTAATAAAAAATAATAATAAAAGCTCACGAGCCTACTCATGAGCATATGAACAACTATAAGTGAGCTCGAACTCGACTTACGAAAAAGCTCGACTTGAGCTCGAAAAGCTCGACTCGAGCTCGAAATAGCTCGAGCTCGAGCTGAGCTCCAGTCGAGCCGGCTCACCATGCTCATGAGCCTGCTTGGCTCACCTTACACCCCTAAATCCTACTGTAAAATACGCAGATCTTCGTCTTATTTAAACTCTTCTTATTCAAATGTTATGGTTAATATACTTTTGGCTCTATTTTATTTTATTTTATTTTATATTAAACATTAGCCAATTGTTTCTTATATAAAAAAAATGGTATTTAGAATTGGAAAATTGATATCTTGCAATAATTATGATTTAACTAAACAATTTCATTCTTTTCAATATCTTCTTAAAAATATTTTAAGAAGTACAAATATGAACTAATTTTACGTTTCATTGAAGCGGTTCCACATTCTCACCTATTTGCAAGTCATTTTGGCCAGGCCTCATCCCCAAACTTGTTCTTTTCTCGACTTAGCTTCAACAGAACAACAGTTGTTTGCTCTTATCGGGTTTTTGTGATTGACTCGGATAGTGGCCGGCCTCCACTAAGTAGTCGTCTGCAATGTAGTCCTCTGGTTGATATAGTCCTTAACATAATCTTTTCAAGACTTCATATAATTTACAAATTGCAAATATATCATAGTTGACGAACATATAATGCGGAATTCATAATATTACAGTTCACAAATCACTTACTTGAACCCAAAACTTTGAGGACCTTCTTCGGCTGAATCACAGACTTCATTTACACCTTTGAATGCTCCAATTCATCCAAGACCAATCACAAAGTGGAAAGGACTTGTATCCACAACCCAAATGCTCCAAAGGATGAGTAAAATGACCATTCTCAAGATGATATCATGTCACCATTATCAAGATGATATCATGTCACCATTATCTTGCCTTTATTATGGACGAAAATGTCTGTCCATATTCTCATATTTGTGTGTTATATTCATGTGAATAATGCTTGAGAATTATGGGAGTTATTTCTCCTTTTATTATATTAACTTCCATTTCAAATTTACATGGAAGAAACTACTCCCTCCATTTTATGTTCAAAATCTGGGTGGGGTCAGCCCTCATGGGCGACCAAAACTCGATTTCCAACATCTCCCACTTGCACATGAGAGCTAGACACAAGTATGTATCATCGTAGTCATATACTCACAATCTTCATACAAGCAAATGGGTCGTGTGACCAACTAGCACGTACACATAGAGCTTTAATGTCATACACCGGTTAAGGATATATAACAACTCACTTTCTCAAAGTATCAGGACGTAATATCTCGTTATACCCCAGACTCCATGTACTACACCAATCAGAGTATCTCTCTTACCCCTCATATGATATAAGAGCATTGTTGGTCCCAAGTGGCATACGAAAGGGTCTAGAAGGGGGGGTTGAATAGACCCTGAACTCTTTTTCGACTTCAAAAATTTCGTATTAAAAAATTGTGTTGGACGCTTGAGAGGTAGGCGCTTGACTGAGCGTCTGTTGAAGACTGTTTTTACAAAGTTAACTTAGACTTCAAGATTTGAATACTATAACCAAATAGGTTTTAGCGTTCACTTCTTTGATCAGTGTTAGCACAGCGGAATTGATTTGATAGTCTTCTTGTTTGAAAGCTTTTAGCGTCACAAACAGTTTCTTAGTTGCTTAGCGTTCAATTGAGTTTTACTTAACAGATTTATGCAATGATATGACAATAAGACAATTGACTAAAAAGTAAATAACACAATGGTTGTAAGGTTCGTTGGGTGATGTAATCCCAACTACGTCCTTCTTCTCCTTGAACACTTAGAGGCAATCCACTAAAATGATTCTCAAAGAATCACACAGAATCTTCTACAATTTAGGGAGAGATGGATGTCGATGAGTTGAGCTCCTTGATCACATAGATTTCTGCTCCAAATCACTTCTATCCTCTTGCTTCTTTCACCTAGAAATAATGCAAGTATCCAACTATGATTTCACACAGATCGCGAGGCTTGGATGGAGTTTTTCTGAACGGTTTGTTTGATTTTGATAAAGTTCAAACAACTGGGAATATCTCAATAATAGTGTATGTTTCTTTAAAAAGAATGTTTGAGATATTGGTTGACTGTCTAAGGAATTGAAGTAAAGCAAAGAGAATTTTTGCTTTGAATGTTCTGGCTTTTCTGAGAGTTTAAGGAATGAGACTTCAATGCAACAACAATTTAGTTTGGAATCAATCGGTTGTTTTTGGCTTGTTATCGAAGTCCTATTTATAGGCATTCTTGGAAAAAGTGTTCGTTTGACACATGCACAGGCGTGTGTCTCTCACTTCCGCGAGTGAACAACTTTTGTCTTTTTTCCTGAAAATCTGTTGCACAAAAGTTGGTGCTGCAGTCTGTGAAAGTTGACAGTCCAATAGGGTGGCTTCTCCGTACGACCGAAAGAGCTTATCACATTTAATGCTCTTATCAATATTTAATGCATTTGAATTAAATGCTCGTTGGCATTTAATGCACTGATATTATTTGCATTAAACTCCTTCTGGACTTAGAAATAAATTCAAGTGAAATCAATCATTGCTAGACGCTCATTCAACCTTGAATAACTTCTATCCTAATGAATGCTTGAAATAGTTGGTCTTTTTGGACGCTTGGAATCTTTATCCTCATTCAGACTTTAGACGCTTGAGTCTTCAAACTTAACTACTGATAAACTCACTCAGAAATTATCAGACGCCCAGTCTAAGAATACTTAGCCTAACACTCTAGAATAAAAATAAAACAAAGCTTATAAAGCCTATTATACTTCTATCGCTTCAAAGCTTGTACATGATTTCTAAGTAAAATCAAACTTACATATTTTGGGGTCTAACATAAAATCCTAATTGTCATCATCAAAACATCTAACATGAAATTCCTAACAATTTCCCCCTTTTTGATGATGGCAATACTTACTCTTCTATAGTTCAAAAGTTAGACAGCCAAAATGAAAGTTAGCTTTGGTTAGTAAAAGTTAGTTAAAGTTAGATACGCTTCAACGAGTTGTTTCAGCTGAAAAATGCATTTTTATATATATCAATGATTACAAGCATTTTTACAACTAAACAAAAAATTACATAAGAGACAAGAATATAGATAATGCAAAGTAAACAACAGCTTTTAATCTTCTTCTTCTTCTTGAGCGTTGAGTCTTCTGTTTACCTCAGCCCTGATTGCTTCTGAAATGTTTTCTTCATGCCTAATCATGGCGGCATGTTCTTTATTATTACGTTTCTGGTTCTCTTGTTGTTTCTTTTTATAAGCAACAAATTGCTTATCCCATTCAACTGGGTCGATGCCAATCATCCTTAGGCATACTCTGAATGCTCTAATGAAGTCTGACTTATTTTGCTCTTTAGCAATGATCTTTGGGTCAGAAGGCTCTGGAATAGGCGGTCTAGAGAATGGAACATCAAACTGTTCAAGCAATGCCCTTGAAGGTACTGGAAAAAGTTGAAAGAAGGTTTGACGCTTGAGTGGAGGGCTGGAAGCTCTTCTTGAATTGGACGCTTTCCTCTTCTCCCCTCTTTTTTGTCCTTCCCCCTTATTGCCATCATCAGCTTTTAGAAAATGCTCTGTGAGCAGGCTGACCTGATTAGCAATCTGAGACATCGACGCTGTAAGATCATCCAGACGTTTGTCGAAATGTTCCTGCATTGCGAGTAGCTTGGCACTGATAGCATCAGTCAGTGAAGTCTCTAAGTTGTCTAGGCACTTCTCAAAGTGTTCTTTCATGGCTAGTTGGTTGGACCGAGTAGCATCATTCATTTCTTGAAATTCTCTATGACACTCACCAACAACCGCTTGAGCAGACCCGCGCATATGAGCAATTTGGGCGCTCATAGTTTGAGATTCAATCTTCGCCAAATCAGTCTTAATCCAGTGGAAGGATTCTTCATTCTGAGTAGCGTGATTGCTCACCTCCTCTAAGACTAATTTCAACAAAGGTTTAAAAGCTTGACCCACATCCGAAGGAACCGCTTGAGGAGTCGGTCGCTTAAATCTGGATGTATGCTTGAGTGAGTCAAGGGGAGCTTGATATGTAGGATCAAAAACTGTACCTCGTACATTGAGTTGAAGATCCTCAGCCATATCAGCAACGTGTTCAGAAGTGTCAGGGTTATCCTCTAATGAAGACGCTGGAACAAGTTCTTCAGCTGACCCTGGAATACTTGTAACTTCTGAGATGGACGCCGGTGTAGATTCTTCAATCAACTTTATAGGCGCTTCCTCAACCGCTGACTCCTTTTGGAGAAAGTCATCGAATTGAAAGTTCCAGTTGGAGAGATTTGCATAGGAATCTGAAGCATCTTCCAGAAGTTCAGTCAGTCTTGAGCGAGAGATGCAAGTCCCTTGAATAAAGGTATGAAGAGGACGGTCTCGTGCTCGGACATACATTGGACCCATGATGTCCAATACGTGATTTGGAAAGATCTTTGACTGCGGCTTCGGAATGAGAAATAAGGTATCTGGGCAGTAATGCAAAGAAAATCCAATAATCTGATCCGTAGAAAGACGCTCGGATTTGTGAGCTTCTGGCACGTACATGCGGTAATAGTCTTCCAAATACGGATACACCGCTCGTGCTATGCTATGATTACGTTCAAGCAGAGATAGAACGTAAGCATAATGATCGCTTACTTCCTGTCTGATAGAAAGTAGAAGTGGATAACCTTGGAAGTTGCGAATCCTCAAGCCATTGGGCTTCCGTAGATTTTCAGTGAAGATCTTGTCAAAGTGAGGAATGGGAGCTATGATCTTCATCATCAATATGAGGTTGTCATCACAGTGGCTTGGAGAGAAGTTCAAGTAAGATACTGATGAACTGCCACTGGTGGACGCTTGAGAGTTGAACTGAAGATGAGTAATGGAAAGCCTGTGCAGCTCTTGTCGTAGAAATAGTTCTAACTGTTGACGAACTTCGAGTAACTTGTCAATAGGCCCAACTCTCTCTTGAAGCTTCTCGAGGCAATACTTGGCAAACTGACGTCTCTTGTCATGCATGCCTATGCCAAATAGATGAGGAACTTTGACCAATTCTTGAAAGGAGAACTGATGGCCAACATACGCTTCACACCAATATACTTCACTCATGCAATAGTCAGCACCTGCATTTATTAACGCTCGAATGCCCTCGTGGTGAATATCCTTGATGGATTCAAAACTGTGTTTGTCTGTTTGATAGCTGGTGTTCCAAACACTGTCAAAGCACGCATCAGCCTCAGCTTAGATCATATCAGATAAGGATGCTAGACGCTCACCAGCATGAACACCTTTGTTCTTCCAGAGACGAAGGGGATTAGCTAAGCGCGTATTTTCTTTACTGTTGGCGATATGGGAAAAGTGAGTGTAACCTTCTCTATTTAACACTGCCTCTGATGGATTTAAAAAGGTTGGGCGAAAAGGATCATACACTCTGATGTTAAAATCCCTCAGAGCAAAGCCAATGGGCTTGCTGTGTCCAAATTCTAGATAATAAGCTAGATCCACATCAGATCGTGGAGTCCTACCTCCTTTCCTTTTTACTTGGAGATCAATAGATGCAAGAATATTACTGGGAGTTTTCCCAAGCTGAACAGCCAGATAATATGCCTTCGAGGCTGGCATAAATTGTGAGGCGAACAAAGTGTCTCTAACGGACTGATCAGACTCAATCAGCAAGGCTACTTCATCCTCAGCAGCTATGTATCTTTCTTCATTATATCCTACTGGGATGAAATCATCTTTGAGCGCTGGAGGCATATAGTTGATTGACTGATCCATTGTTTTCAGTGGGTCCAGCTGGAAGAAGTGCCTTGGCTTTGTAACATCCTCAGCGACGCTCTGACCTTCTGAGCGTGCCTCTGTTATAGCCGGGACAATAATTGATGTTTGAATCTCTTTGGGAGCAGGTTTCTCGGTTTCAATTGCAGCAGCTTCGACTGCAATATCTTTGGCAATAGCCACAACTTTCGTCATCTCAACATCCAGTGACGTCTATTGGAAGCTTCATCAGACTGGAACTAAAGCCATCGAATCGCTCTCTCCCTAAATTGTACAGATTCTATTTGATTTCTTCTTAGACATCAACCCGGATTGCACAATCTGTCTTCTCTTAGAGATCTTTTGAAGTTGCCTTCTCATAGCCGCCAGATTTTAATGAAGGAATTAGAACACCCCTGCATTTGGACTTTGCAGTCCGAATTTGACTTTTAGACCTCCCTTAGAAAGTTGTAGATAGCATGTTGGCATCCAATTCAGCTGGTTTGTCAAAATACAATGCATGTACCGCCAGATATGAATTTCTACAAAGTGGTGAAGTCCAGCCGCAACAGAAACAGCTGTGAGTTCTTGAGTGTAGAGCCTTATCCCATCCTAATTCGGTTTAGTGGTTCTTCATATGAATTATGGAGCTTTTCATTCGATTTCTAACCATATAAAAATCACTAACACAGAGGGTTTTTAGCTCACAGATAGGATTGTAATTCCATTGTCGCGCCGAATTGCCCAATTTGATTGAAAATGATTAATTCAATTTAAAACCTACCCAATTCATAAAATAAGATAAGATTAGTTCAAATGGGTGTATAATCACAATAAAATGCTAAATATAAAGGGAATTAAATATATAAATATTGCACTCATCAGTATACACAAGCAATGGATAAATACAATGAATTGCATGAGAAGCTAGAACATTTATCAGCAATTGTCCACGGGAGAGTACATTCCGGACAACCTGATGCTCAAAATATTCCACTTGCTTCTTCAAACAATCTACGCTCATCTTCGTCAACTTCACGGTTGTCATGTATTCGGGTAATAAACTTTGACATTTGACCTTTTCAATTAATAAGTAAAATATCTTTAGTTCATGAAGCTATAAACAAGCTATAAAATGCAGGATCGTTCGTATGTTGTTTTAAAAAGTATGGGGAATATAAATGAAATTGTTGCAAGTGGCTATGTTAATGAGTTGAACTCTGTTAGAGTAAAAGGTGAGAATTGGGGGCCTGGATGGTGCGAGATAATAATTCAAGTTCCAATGAAAAAAGATGAAACGCTTGTTCAAACCTTATGACCGTATACGCACAATGAAGATGCAGTTGGAGCACACGTTGCTTGGCCTTTATCTTGGTATGTACAAACTCATTTTATCATAAATTCGTTAGTCACTTTTCTGTTTTCTATAGATGAGATTTTTGATATTGGTTATTTTCTTAAACAAAATAGTTTAGTGGTTAATCGACTTATATTTTTTTCACTATATCTTTAACCTTCCCATGACATTCCTATTCTGTCACTTTAGCAATGATAATTTATTCTTAGAGATTTGGTGGGGTTTCTTATTTAGGTGCTGCCAAACCGTAATATTACTGATAATCATAGTATTGAATTATGTTTGTGAAAGCTTTTTTGGTTAAAATTTAATAATTAATGAAATATCTAATTATCCATAGTTTTGTTTCTAAATTTGAGATGTCAGTTGCTAAATTTTGCATTTTACATTGTTGGTTAAGTTTACATTAAGGATTACTTTGTTACATAGATTTAACTTGTGAATGTGATGTCTTCTTATGTGCAGGTTGCTTTGGATGAAAATGAGGATTTGAGTATCAGTTAGTTATTGTTTTGCATGTATTTAGTCAAGTTGAAACTTTGTGGATGAATTGCTATTTTGTCACAAAGATTCAAGTTATTTTTTGTTTAGAACTTCTGATGATGAATTGTTATGGTACTTTGCGGATGAGTTAGTTATGCTTTTGTTCCCGTATCTTGGAAATTGACAATGAAGTTGAGATTTTAACTTTGTTAATGAATATGGTAATTGGTATTGTTGTTTTACACTTTTTGATGATCGAGTTCCGTATAGGTCTCTTACAATTTTTTTGCATATTAATTTTGACAGGGAGGAAAAAATTTGCGTATTTTTATGTGTCCTAAAATCACATTTTAGGGACACAAATCATTGTCACTTTTGAGTTTAGAACACATATAAGTGTCTCCACAAATATTAGCCTGTTTTATTTTGATCTTATTGGGACACTTATTTCTGTCACTAAAACGTGACTGACATTTTAAAATGTCCTAATATAGATTGTTGAGGACATTTTGTTGCAACATAAATAGGTGTCCCTAAATTTAAAGACAAATATAAGTGCCTCCAAAGAGGTGTAATTAAATTTTTAAATTCGGATGTAAGGACACATATAAGTGTCCCGAAATCGCAGTATTGAGACACATATAAGTGTCCAGATATAAAATGATATAGAGGCGCTTTAAGCGTCCCATAACTTTACGCGACGGAAAACTACGCGGCGCTTAATATAAGTGCCCCAAAAATTGGAAGTGCCTCAATATGTATCATATTGGGACACTTTTTTGTGTCCCAATAGAGCATTTCTGTTGTAGTGCATAACCCGCAACCAATGAGGAATTGCCCTAGACATTGGTAAAGATTCCCGGGTGAAGTCGTTCGATCCAAATCGAGTGAGCTCTAGTGCGTTAATGCATATTTAGTGATTAGATTTCCGGGTAGATATACTTAGGAAACCGTCATTCAAGCATAGGGGTTTAGCACGAGACATCGGTTACTCTCTACCCTAGGAGCTTTCACCATATCAACATAAGTGTAACCCTTCAACGAGAGCCTTTATAAGTATAATTGAGCAATTTGGACCTAGCATGTGCCTTAGTCTCCCTTTATAATTGGTCTTCAATCCCTTGTGTGTCTTCGTTCTTATCTTACGTGTTTTACCTTCAATTTACCTTTACTTTAATTATCTTTTCTTTTATTGAAAATCATAAACTAAAATTCAAGTCCTAGTGGTTCGACATCCCGAACTTTTAGTCCACTTTTATTACTATCACGACTAGTGCACTTGCTACCAAAGCACGTTAGCTTCTAGCATGTCAAGTTTTTGGCGCCGTTGCCGGGGACTTGTTTATTTTTAGTTTTTGATTTTCGTTTGCATTTTCATAATTCTTAGTTTGTTGTTTATTTCTTTCTTTTCTTTTATTTTCGTATTAGTCTAATTTTGTTTCTTGTGTTAATTGATAGGTTTGGTTTGTGGTGCATGACCCGCTCCTCCAACGAGCCCCTATTCGATTTTGAGCCTGAGATAGAACGTGTTCTTCGGGCTAGTAGACGAGTTCGAGAAATGGCCCACAATTTCAATTCGAACCCGAATGGGAACTTTCCCGATATGACTCTCCCAAAAAATAGGGAATGGTTGCAAAATCTACTCCAAGCTATGCAACCGGCACCTCCACCACCACCTCCATCGGTTCGTGGTAATCAACCACCCCGAGTACACACTACACCAGGACCCGTTGTCTTTCCGGACTTTGCTACGCCACATTTCCACATTCCTTCTCATATGTTCAGGATGGTTCAAGCGAAGCCTTTTTATAGTGACACAAGAGACTCTCCTCTTGACCACTTAGATCACTTTGAGAATGTGATCTCTACAATGCAATTCAACCCATGAGATCTTGATGCCATCCACCTCCGATTATTTCATTTCTCTTTGAAGGATGAGGCGACTCTTTGGTACAAGTCGTTGGCCCCACAATCAATTGGAACATGGGATGATTTAGTAGACGAGTTTCTCAACAAATTCTTCCCCCCATCAAAAATCAACGAGCTTAGAAGTTAGATCAAAGTGTTCAAACAAACAAAGAATGAGTCCTTAGCATCCGCATGGGCAAGGTACAAGGGTATGCTTCGAAAGTGCCACAACCACAATTACACACGAGACGAGCAAGTGCAACATATCTATAATGGAGTCTGATCTCGGATTCGACACCGACTCAATGCGGGAGCCTGTGGTGACCTTTTAGGCCTTGATAGTAGGTCCGTGTGGATTAAGCTTGAGCAAATGGCTAGGAAGGATGAACTTTATCCCGAAGATGATGATGAGCTTCCTCCACCAAACCAAAGGGTTGCATGTGTTCAAGAATTAGAGAAAGTGATTGCCCCGGAACCGGAGGTTGGAGAGGTAAATTTTGTTGGGAATCATAACCGGCACCAGTTGAACTTTCACGTACCCAAAAGCTTCCCAAAGAGACCCAACCCCGCACAAAACGCACAACCGGGCATTTGCCAACCCCCCGAGGCCTCTTTTCAACAACGCACCCACGAGGCAAGGCAATCTCAATGTACAAGGGCAAGGGCAAGGGCAAGTACGACCTCCCACGATAGACGGGCGACTTGATGCTCAACTAAAAAAATTGGATACGGCGATCAATGAAATCCGTGTTAGAGTTAGTGCCCGGTGCACTAATTATTGGGCGCCATTCTATGTAATAGTAACTCTAGACCTGAACAATCATTTTCTTATAAATAAAGTCAATCTCTTTTTATATATGTGGCATGTCTTTATTCTTAAACTAGTTTTTACTTTGTCTTAGAATAAAGTCCCGAAGGATCACACATAGCTATGGGACATCATTGCACATTGGGTGTGGCAATGATAGAATATGTCTCGAAGGCTATGATCTTTAAACATTGTTCCAAGTCGTGAAAGGGTTCATCGAGATAAAGGGATATCGAAGCAACCCAAAAGACTTGCTCATATGATGCATACTCTGGTAGAAGTGTATCTCGTTCCATAGATACTGGTACGGTGAAAGCCAATGCATATATGAGGGTTGCCATTGTGGTAATGGGCGAACTGAACAACCCCATGGAAGTTCCTGAAATGGATTCACAGTCGAATGTGGAACTTCCAGTGGTCTTGTAGTATAAGAGTAATCCTTATGGACCTAAGATTCCATTGGATGTCTTATGCGTAACCGCACATGTTCTTGATTTGTTACATGATCACTTTAGATGATCGAATATGGGCAAACTCAGACATGCACGTCTTACGTAGTAAGGCACGTGAGAATCAAGAGGAATCTATCTCTGACATTAGCCAGTCGATTAATCTCCTATGGTTACATAGTGAATCGACTTAAGGAATCTTCGGCCGAAGTATGATATCTAAAGAGGTGTAGGGTTTCCTCGTTTAGATAGTCGAAGTCGATTTCACATAACGTGGGAAACATAGGATTGAATTAATAGAGCTTAGACCTTAGCCAATACTCTAGATTCAATCGGGAGATTAGATAGAGAGATCTTACTTATGCGAGGATCAAGATCGCAAAAGGCGTATCTTTACTTTCGTTTTATCTAGGTCTTCGGGACCCTATGCTAGGTGGGCAACCGCGATTTGTAAGTGCCGAGAATTAGCTTGGTGACTAATTCGAGGCTTGATTAAATCAAAGGATTGATTTAATCTAGTACTTTCCATTTTTGGAAGTGTTGGTCCCAAGTGGCATACGAAAGGGTCTAGAAGGGGAGGTTGAATAGACCCTGAAGTCTTTTTCGACTTCAAAAGATTATGTACTAAAATGGTTTTTGGACGCTTGAAATAGTAGACGCTTGAAGTGTCTAACGCTTGACTTAAGCGTTCACTTAAAATGTAGGCGCTTTGGCGAAGCGTCTTACGAAGACTAATTTTAGAAAGTTAACTTAGATTTGAAGATTTGAATACTACAACCAGATAAGTTTGAGCGTTCACTTCTTTGATCAGTGTTAGCACAGCGGAATGATTTTTGTAATCTTCTTTTAAAAGCTTTAGCGTCGCAAGAAGTTTCTTGGTTGCTTAGCGTTTGATTGTGTTTTACTTAATCAGTTTATGCAATGATATGATAGATAAAAGAATTGACTGAAAAGTAAATGACACAATATTTGTAAGGTTCGTTGGGTGGTGTAATCCCAACTACGTCCTTCTTCTCCTCGAACACTTGGAGGCAATCCACTAAAATGATTCTCAAAGAATCACACAGAATCTTCTACAAATTAGGGAGAGATGGATGTTGATGACTTAAGCTCCTTGATCACACAGATTTCTGGTCCAAATCACTTCAATCCCCTTGCTTCTTTCACCCAGAAATATGGCAAGTATCCAACTTCGACTTCACACAGATCGCGAGGCTTGGATAAGGGTTTTTCTAAAAGGTTTGTTTGATTTTGATAAAGTTCAAACAACTTGGAATATCTCAGTAGTAATGTGGGTTTCTCCGAAAAGAATGTTTGAGATATTGGGTTGATTGTCTCAGGATGTGAAGAAAAGCAAAGAGAATGTTTTCTTGAGTATTCTGGCTTTTCTGAGAGTTTTTAAGGAATGAGACTTCAATGCAACAGCAATTCGACTTGATAATTGTTCTGTTGTATTTGACTTGTTGTTGAAGTCCTACTTATAGGCGTTCTTGGAAAAAGTACGCAAGGGTGCGTGTCTCTCACTTCCGCGAGTGAACAAATTTTGTCCTTTTTCTTGAAAATCTGCTGCACAAAAGTTGGTGCTGCAGTCTTTGAATAGTTGACAGTCCAATAGGGTGGCTTCTCCGTACGTCTGAAAGTGCTTATCACATTTAATGCTCTTATCAGCATTTAATGCATTTGAATTAAATGCCCGTTGGTATTTAATGCTTTGAGAATATTTGCATTAAAACTCCTTCTGGACTTAGAAATATATTAAGGTGAAGTCAGTCATTGATAGACGCTTATTCAATCCTTGAATTACTTTGATCCATAGGGTGACGCTTGGAATAGCTGGTCAATTGGACGCTTGGAATCTTCATCTTCATTAAGTAATCAGGCGCTTGAGTCTTTCGAACTTTACCACTGATAAACTCACTCAGAAATTATCAGACGCTCAGCCTAAGACTACTTAGCCTAACAATCTAGAAAACAAAGTCTATTGCAAATCTAACGCTTCAAAGCTGAAAAACAAACTTACATATTTTTGGGGTCTAACAAAAGTCCTAATTGTCATCATCAAAACATCTAACATGAAATTCCTAACAGGAAGGTACACTAGCACTGTGGAAAAGTGTACTTACTACTAGATAGAAACGAGCCTAAGGGGTCACACACTAACTCGAGAGAGTCACTGCTTGAATAGATGTGATTAATCAATTTCGAGGAAATTGAGGGAATTAGGAAAGTGTAGTACTTTCCTAATATGGAATATAAATTAATTGAAGGATTCAATTAATTTTACTCTTTTAATTAATCTTGTAGAATTAATTAAATTAATGGACCTAGTAGAGTCCAAGTATTTTATTTAATTGGGTGGAGCCCAAGTTAAATAAATAAATGTCGGAATTAATTGGTTAGATTTAATTTGACTTGTATTAATTGATGGGTTGTGCTTATAATTAAATTGAGAAGTCAAAATTGAACCCTAGAGTCCAATTGAATGTGTTGACCGATTTCTTGAGTGATAATAAGGGAAGGGGGCGATTTTTACCATGTGGTGGAGGAAAAGAGTTTTCCCCATCTCCAAATCTTCATATGATAAGGATTACTAGAGAGTTTAGGAGAAAGGAAGTTTCCTTTTCCTAATTGGACTCTAGGTAATCTTCACCTATAAATAAGAGATGAAGGAGACTAAATATCATGATGATTTTTGCTGGAAAATCCGCCCCCCTCACTAGACTAAAAATCGGCCACTTCCTCTCCCTTTCCAACAAGACGTCGTTCTATTCATGTGTTGAATTAAACGACTTAGAAAATTTTCCTACCCTTCACATAATCACGCCTAAGTTAAGCTTAGAATCGTTTTGTTGTCTAGCACGCAAGGCAAGACGATTGGTGACTTGAACGAGGTGTGGATACATCTTAGAGGTGCGACGCTTGGAGCACTCTAAATCGGGAGATACGAAAAGACGACGGGCAATTTCTCACCCAAGGTAAATTGTGTGGATTTGCACCACAGGGTTGCTGAGATCCAAAGTTCGAGGTGAAATAAAATTTTCGAAAGGTATAATTTCGGTTACCTCCTTATCAAATTCGATCGAACCAATTCCATATTCCTGTTTTCGGGTGGTTGTACGTTTACTTTTGTAAAATTTATTTCCGCTGCCACGAGCCACCCGAGAGAATGAGTCAACCCAACAGTGGTATCAGAGCCTTGGTTTGGCTCGATTGAATTTTTATGTGATTATGGATGTTTGTTTTTACGTTTTAATTGGAAAATCGAAAGCATGATAATCAATATGTTCATTGTTAGACTAGGATTGATTTTGATTTGGGATGTTGTTTGAGTTTTATGATTTTAATGTTTAAAAGTCATTGGTTTTAAAAATCATGAAATCTGAAATTTGGGTATATGATTGTTTTCGAAGATTTTGATCTAGTTTTATGAAATCACCTTTGGTGGGGTGTTGCGAGATGGTTGAACCGAAGGTTTAATCATCAAGTAATAAAACTCAGACCTTAGGAGAATTCAGATTCGTTAATTGAAACTCGAAAGAATCACGAACGTGCGAAAAACTGATTTGAAAATCGCAAATAGCAACAGCCGCTGCACGCGGCGCCCAGGCGTGGGGTAACCCACGCCCAGGTGCGCATATGACCACGCCCAAGTGCGCGTATGACCACGCCCAGGCGTGGTCAACAGAAAGTTAAAACAATTTTTTTTTTCCTTTCTTCGTACTTTCTGGAGGTGGGTGACCCAAAGACCTAACCTATGATGGTTTTTGACTTGTAAACTCTGAGAAAGGTTTTAGAAATCAATATCGAACTTATCCCAATGATATTTGCAATCTAGTTTGAATGATGAATGGGTAAAATTTACTTTATCACATGTATGTTTGTTGCTTGGCATGTTTATGTGATAAAAGGATGAACCACGAGCCTAGTCGTAGTGTTGGTTTTCTATGTATGTAATTATTCTAGAGTTGTAAATAATAGCCGGTTTGGCTCTTTCCTTTTTGTATAGTAGATTAGTAGTTTTTGATATTCTATGTAATCGAAGACGGAGCAAGGAGACGGAGCCAAGACTTGAAGACTTGTATGCTGAGGCGATACCATTGTAATAGTCTAGGCTGGTTTTATACTTTCTAGAATGTCCAAACCAACTTTGGCTCGAATGGGTTACTAGGTTAGGGCTCGAGGTGGTTCATCCTCAATTTTACCGCTTTGTGGATGTTTTATTTATCTGTCTATGATAATTATGTGATGTAATGCATGCATAGGATAGATAATTAAAACAAGATAATTAAATCTGATGAGACCCCCAAATAAGCATGTTATAATTCCCTCCTGTGAAAATATTAGGCTTTTGTGATTATAAGAATGAAATCCTATTATCATACCTTCCATCATAAGTATTCACCATGTGAAACGCCGCCAAAGGTTCAATCCTTTTGCTCAGAAAATGGGGTGGATTGGATCCGAGGTAGGCTGTGAGTGTTTACTAAGCACTACGGTGCCCCGTGGAAATCGGTTGGTTTCATTGTTTTGCTTAGAAAATGGGGGCAATGGAATTGATGGTTATACATGGGATATTTGATGGGTTGAGCCTAACATCGTCCCTCATGTGTTAGCTCAGAAAATTGGGCACATGTGGGAGATGAGAAAAACCATCTTGAGAACTATCTAGAAAGATAGAAGGCCCGGTAAGGCTACTATTCAAAATCATCGTGTGTTAGCTCAGAAAATGGGGCATATGATGAAGTGAGAATAGATCTCACGCCCTCTAAAAGGACTAACGTTTCTTCGAATCATATCGAGAGGGTGGTGTGATTTGAGAAAAATAGTAGGAGACTTGTACAATTAAAGACCGAATAGTATAAGGACTTTATTTGAAAATCCATTATTAATTGTCTGTTATGCATTTTTGCAGATAAACAAAAATGGCTAAAAATCCTCTTTATACAATTCTTGAAACCAACAAACTGAACGGACCAAACTTTCCGGGCTGGCTTAGAAACCTCAAAATTGTTCTTCAATATGAAAGGAAGGATTATATCCTGACGGCTATACAGCCGGTGATTAACAATAAAAGCAGTGATGAGGATAGAGAGTACGCAAAGCTGTGGTCAGATGATAACATCCAAGCTAGATGCATCATCATGACTTCTATGTCAAATGAGTTGCAAAAGCAACATGAAAATATGATGATAGCAAAGGAAATCATCGACCACTTAGAAGAGCTTTACGGTACTAGGACTAGGAGAGAACGATATGCTATATCAAAACAACTGTTTGGATCAAGGATGAATGAAGGGGCATCTGTGAGTGAGCACGTCCTTAAGATGATCCAATTAATTCATAAGATGAATGATTTGGATGTGCTACTTGACGGAGACCTTTGTGTCGATCTTGTGCTTCAATCTCTCCCAAAGTCATATGATCAATTCGTCATCAATTTCAACATGAACAACTTGAATGCTTCACTGAATGAACTGTTGAACATGTTGATAACTGCTGAAAGCACCATCAAGAAGGACAAACCGGTGCTTCTTATGAATTCATTTTCTAAAGCCAATAAGGGCAACAAGAAGAAGAATAAGACTAAGAAGCTGAAAGGTAATGGTGGTGTGAAGAAGGTAAAGAAGCCCAAGTCTGAGAAGTCTGAGAAGTGCCATAAATGTGGGAAAGTTGGGCACTGGCAAAGGAACTGCAAAGAGCCTCCGGCTCAAGGTATGTTCTTTGTTGAAGTTAACTTCACTGTTAACAATACTTCTTGGGTTCTTGACACTGGATGCGGTGTTCATATCTGCAATGATTTGCAGGTGATGAAAAGAACCATGGAGCTAAGTAGAGGAGACATGACCCTGCGGATGGGGAATGGAGCATTGGTTGCTGCCAAAGCCGTGGGGACGATCTACTTAGAGTTAGGAGATAGAAAATTAGTTTTACATTCTGTTTATTTTGTTCCCGAAATAATAAGAAATATTATCTCGATTCCAGTTTTGGATAGAGAAGGATATTGTTTTAAGATTCGTAATAAAATTTTGCTTTTGTTTTATGAATCGTCTCTTATTATGGAATCGAAAATGAAAGATGGAATGTATACTATATCCCCAATAATTTCTAATCTCAATATTCAACAAAGTAACAAACGTAAACAAGATAATCAAGTAAGCACACAAATGTGGCACGAAAGACTTGGACATATTTCCAAAGAAAGAATTCGAACATTGGCAAAACATTTAGGTGTAAATGACTTAGATGAATTGTCAAGTTGCGAATCATGTCTTAAAGGAAAAATGACAAAGTTACCATTTTCAGGGAAAGCGGAACGAGCCACAAAACCATTGGACTTGGTCCATACGGACGTGTGCGGGCCAATGAGTGTTGGCACTCAAGGTGGCTAAAGCTACTTCATAACTTTTACTGATGATTATTCACGGTATGGTTATTTATATCTTATGAGATATAAATCTGAATCCTTTGAGAAGTTTAAGGAGTTTAGAAATGAAGTAGAGAAACAACTTGGTAGAAGTATTAAGGCTCTTCGATCGGATCGAGGAGGTGAATACTTGTCTACCGAGTTTCTTGATTATCTTAGAGAGAATGGAATTCTCTCACAGTGGACACCGCCCCGCAGGCCTCAACATAACGGGGTAGTCGAGCGAAGGAATCGAACATTGCTAGATATGGTTCGATCCATGATGAGTTTCACTAAAGTTCCTAAGTCCATGTGGGTCTATGCTGTTGAAACGACTATCTATCTGTTGAATAGATCGCCTAGCAAGACGATGCCCAATACCCCATATGAAAGTTGGTGTGGAATGACGCCCTCATATAATCATTTGAGAATATGGGGGTGTCCAGCTTATGTAAAGCATTTAGTTGGAGACAAATTGGACCCCAAGTCCTCTTTGTGCTATTTTGTAGGATATCCAAAGGAAACTGTTGGATATTACTTCTACAGCCCAATGGGACAAAAGGTTGTTGTTTCGAGAAACGCCAATTTCTTAGAGAGGGGTCACCTTCTAGATAGAAAAGGCGAGGCTGTAGAACTTGATGAGGTCCATGAGAATGGATCAAGTCAAGAAATACAAATTAACCCACCCGACACCAACGAGGATACATCAGTGGCACCCACCGAAAACACACAACCTTTGAGGAGATCAACAAGGATCCCAAAGGAGCCTGAAAGATGGCTACGCCTATTGCAAGAGGAGGTTACTCAAGATCCACCTCTAGACTCTGATCCGAAAAGTTTTAAGAGTGCAATGTCTGACATTGATTCGAGAAAATGGCTCGAGGCCATGACATCCGAAATGGACTCCATGTACTCCAACAAGGTATGGACCTTGGTTGACCCACCTGAGGGCATCAAGCCCATTGGCTGTAAGTGGGTCTACAAGCGAAAGCTTGGAGTCGATGGAGAGGTAGTAACCTATAAGGCTCGCCTCGTGGCAAAACGATTTACTCAAAGACAAGGGATTGACTATGAGGAAACCTTCTCGCCAGTGACTATGCTGAAATCCATTAGGATTATGCTTGCAATATCTGCATATTTTGATTATGAAATATGGCAGATGGATGTAAAGACTGCATTCCTCAATGGAGAAATTGAGGAAAAGATTTACATGCAATAGCCAGAGGGCTTTACATCCAAAGGGAGCGAACACAAAGTGTGTAAACTCCAAAGGTCCATCTATGGACTTAAGCAAGCTTCTCGAAGTTGGAACAAACGTTTTGACACTGTCATACAAGAGTATGGATACGTTCAAAACATTGAAGAGGCATGTGTGTGTAAGAAAGACAGTGGGAACGCAGTCACATTCATCATACTTTATGTCGATGACATCCTACTAATTGGAAATGATGTAGGGATGATGTAGTCAACTAAAGTATGGCTCTCTAATAAATTCTCCATGAAAGATATGGGAGAGGCGTCCTACATACTCGGTATGAAGATCTATAGGGATAGATCGAGTAGGATGTTAGGTTTCTCCCAATTTGCATATATCGATCGCGTACTCAAAAGATTTGAGATGGAAGAGTCCAAGAAGGGATTCTTGCCAATAGGACATGGTATCACACTTTCCAAGTCTATGTGCCCAAAGACTGAGGAAGAAAGAGTGAAAATGCCCAAAACTCCCTATGTTTCTGCGATCGGTAGTATAATGTACGCGATGATATGCACAAGACCCGATGTAGCTTATGCATTGAGTGCGTGCAGTCGATATCAAGTGAATCCAGGCATGGCACACTGGAGTTCAGTGAAAACAATCCTTAAGTATCTAAGGAGAACTAAGGACTTGTTCTTGATATACGGACGAGGAGAATTAGAATTAGAGGGGTTTACTGATTCGAGTTTCCAATCCGACAAAGATGACTCGAAGTCGGTCTCTGGGTTTGTTTTTCTGCTTAATGGCGGAGCGGTTAGCTGGAAGAGTTCCAAGCAAGCAACCATAGCCGACTCCACCACTGAAGCAGAATTTATTGCAGCAAATGAGGTTGCAAAAGAAGCTATTTGGATGAGGAACTTCATCCAAGAATTGGGTGTCGTTCAATCCGTTGGGGATCTAGTAACGGTCTACTGTGATAACAACGGGGCTATTGCGCAAGCAAAAGAGCCAAGGTCTCATCAGAAATCCAAACATGTTCTAAGGAAATTCCGATTGATACGAGAAATCATTGGAAGAGGCGACGTGCGAATGGAACGCGTAGACACAGCGGACAACATAGCGGACCCACTCACCAAACCCCTTAGACAAAAAGTATTTGAAGGACATCTGGGAAGAATGGGCCTTCAGTACATGGACAATTGGCGCTAGGGCAAGTGGGAGATTGTTAGAGTTAGTGCCCGGCGCACCAATTATTGGGCGCCATTCTATGTAATAGTAACTCTAGAGCTGAACAATCGTTTTCTTATAAATAAAGTCAATCTCTTTTTATATATGTGGCATGTCTTTATTCTTAAATTATTTTTTACTTTGGCTTAGAATAAAGTCCCGAAGGATCACACATAGCTATGGGACATCATTGCACATTGGGTGTGGCAATGATGAAATATGTCTCGAAGGCTGTGATCTTTAAACATTGTTCCAAGTCGTGAAAGGGTACATCGAGATAAGGGGATGTCGATGCAACCCAAAAGACTTGCTCCTATGATGCATACTCTGGTAGAAGTGTATCTCGTTCCATAGATACTGGCACGGTGAAAGCCAATGCATATATGAGGGTTGCCATTGTGGTAATGGGCGAACTGAACAACCCCATGGAAGTTCCTGAAATGGATTCCCAGTCGAATGTGGAACTTCCAGTGGTCTTGTAGTATAAGAGTAATCGTTATGGACCTAAGATTCCATTGGATGTCTTATGCGTAACCGCGCATGTTCTTAATTTGTTACATGATCACTTTAGATGATCGAATATGGGCAAACTCAGACTTGCACGTCTTACATAGTAAGGCACATGAGAATCAAGAGGAATCTATCTCTGACATTAGCCAGTCGGTTAATCTCCTATGGTTACATAGTGAATCGACTTAAGGAATCTTCGGCCGAAGTATGATATCTAAAGAGGCGTAGGGTTTCCTCGTTTAGATAGTCAAAGTCGATTTCACATAACGTGGGAAACATAGGATTGAATTAATAGAGCTTCGACCTTAGCCAATGCTCTAGATTCAATCGGGAGATTAGATAGAGAGATCTTACTTATGCGAGGATCAAGATCGCAAAAGGCGTATCTTTACTTTCGTTTTATCTAGGTCTTCGGGACCCTATGCTAGGTGGGAAACGGCGATTTGTAAGTGCCGAGAATTAGCTTGGTGACTAATTCGAGGCTTGATTAAATCAAAGGATTGATTTAATCTAGTACTTTCCATTTTTGGAAGGTACACTAGCACTGTGGGAAAGTGTACTTACTACTAGATAGAAACGAGCCTAAGGGGTCACACACTAACTCGAGAGAGTCATTGCTTGAATAGATGTGATTAATCAATTTCGAGGAAATTGTGGGAATTAGGAAAGTGTAGTACTGTCCTAATATGGAATATAAATTAATTGAAGGATTCAATTAATTTTTCTCTTTTAATTAATCTTGTAGAATTAATTAAATTAATGGACCTAGTAGAGTCCAAGTATTTTATTTAATTGGGTGGAGCCCAAGTTAAATAAATAAATGTCAGAATTAATTGGTTGGATTTAATTTGACTTGTATTTAATTGATGAGTTGTGCCTATAATTGAATTGAGAAGTCAAAATTGAACCCTAGAGTCCAATTGAATGTGTTGACCGATTTCTTGAGCGATAATAAGGGAAGGGGGCGATTTTTACCATGTTAAATTAGCTTATTTTACTTTCCTTTTTAGTTAAATCTCTAATTTACTTCCTTTTGTTATTGAAAATCATAAACTAAAATTCAAGTCTCCGTGGTTCGACAACCCGGACTTATTGTCCATTTCTATTACTACACACGACTAGTGCACTTGCTACCAAAGCACGTTAGCTTCTAGCGTGTCAAGTTTTTGGCGCTGTTTCCGGGGACTTGGTTTATTTTAATTTTTGATTTTATTGTACATACTTGGTTTTGCTTTGATTTATTTCATTTCTTTTTTCCAATGCCAAAGCTTGATGAGTTTAACATTCAAGCATTTGAAATAGTAGCAGAATTGGAAAGGTTACTATATAGCACACTTGAGCTTTCTAATAGCCACGCCGGAGCGGTCGAGGTAGAAACTTCTAGCACCGTGCCTTCCAATCCTACACCTTCTCACCCGGTTGAAGTTCCTTTACCATCTCCCCTAACCACAAGTAAATTGGTACTCGATACCAATGAGGGTAAGTTGTCATTGAATGAAGATGACATGGTTAATGTTGATAGCTATGAGGTTTTTGAGCATCCACTTGATTTTGATTTTTATTTACACATTGATGCTTTTGATCCTTTTAGTGTTGAGCACTTTCAGGAAAAACGAACCAATCATCTTCTACATCCCTACATCGTGGACTCCACATATGCCAAAGTGATGGGTGAAGAAAAACAAGATATTGTCTCTAGCTTGGAGAAAAGTCCACACCATCACTCGACGCATGGGGAAGAAAGAGTAATTGAGGTGTTGAGGGACCATACAAAAATTCGCAAGTGGATGATTGCTTGGTCTCTACTCAAGCTACTTTTCACAAACACCGGGCCAAGTTTCATTCTTGATTGGAGAGTGAACAAAGCATTCATACGTCATCCTCCTTGAGCCGACTCGATAAAGTCAAGCTAATGACTTTAAAAGAGCGCTTCTTGGGAGGCAACTCAAGTTTGTAAGTTTTCTTTTCTTTTTGCTTTCGTTTTTGTCATGTTTAGTTTTGTTTCTTTATCTTATGTTCAAGCATGCACTTTTGGCATGCTTTTCGTTAAATCTTGATGGTTTGTATTGTGAGTACATGACATGTAGTAGACGACTTTTGCTTTGGAGAATTTTTCATTGCGGATTTGAGCTTGGAGCGGATTTCATGTGATTAAGGGTTGCTTTTTAGCACCCTTGTCGTAAGTACTCTCGTTTACCCCTTTTTGAGCGTGTATGATTGAGTCAACATTGAGGGCAATGTTGAGTTTAAGTGTGGGGAAGAGGGTATCTATGTGTCGTGTGATCTTGTTTTAAGCTCAAGTTTGGAGGGAATCATTGCTATTGCATGTGTTTTGTGCTATTTTTTTTGAAAATTCAAGCATAACAAATTTTTGGATAGAATTTTAACCCTTCACTCGATGCATTGAGAATGGTTAATTCGAATCAATGGCATGTTTTCTCTATCCATTTGAATTTTTATGACTATACACATCGTTTCCTTGCTTGCGGAACCCTAAACGTGACTAGATTGTCCTTAAGATGATTCACATATGCACATAAGTCGAGAGTAGAGGAGTCGAGTGGACAACCATTTTGAAACACTTAAAGGCTTGATCCCGGAATATCAATCTAGAATTTTCACATGTGTTATGAGTTGAGAATGTTAACTTTGTATGTTTGTCAAGAATAAAAGAGGTTGAACATTGGTATGACTGCAAAAGTCAGGCTTAATAAATACTGGGGGCGAAGAGCACCATGCCTAGAATACTGTACTATTATGCTAATTTGAGCTAAGCTCAAGCCAATGCAAGTGTTAAGTGAATAAGGACCTAGTTTGGTTTTGTGGCCTTTGCACTCGAGCGATTAAGCCCTTAGGAGTGTTTATAAACTTAATACCCTAAACCCGTCCGGTTTTGGAGTTATTGGCCTAAAGCTCGTTACAAGGGTGTCATAGAAAGCCTAAGAGGATCGAACATTGCACATGGTCTAGCCTCTAATGTTTCGAGTTGAAAGTTGCATAAGTTAAAGCCTAAAGTGGATAAAGTGATGCATTTTTAGTGGCTATGAAGTTTTCTTCAATTCTCGTACCATGTGACTAATCGAAAGTTGATAGATATGAGATTAATGCTTGAAAAGTGGTAAGAATGCTACTCGACTATAATACGTGAGATTTATTACACTACACCCTTGGGATGGTATTTTCGATGTTAAGGCGTAACATGAGCAAGTGTGTGACGTGTGTATATATGTAATTTTGAGCTTAAATGGATGAATTCATGCCATTGCTTTATTATTAATCATAGTATTTTGCATTGATTGGTCGGGGTTGAAAATCTTTAGATTTTGTGGGTATATCGCATGCAAACCCTCACGAGATTATAACTCGTTCTTTGATGTAACTCAAGGGTTTAAAGGCTTGTTGCACCCGCTAAGTGCAACCGTTTACTCTACGAAAGTGAGTTAGGTAGTTTTTCTTTTTGTTTCTCCCGTGTTTGATGATGTTTTCCTATCCTATAGCTCTTATTGCTCGAGGACGAGCAATTGATAAGTGTGTGGGGGGGGGGGGGGTTGATAAGAGTCATTTTTACGTGTTTTTAAGCCCGTTGTGTTTATGTTTTAGGTTCATTTATCACTTGATTCTTGCCACATTTGCGTTTAATCCGTGTGTGAAGTGATTTCAGGTTGTAAATGGATGCAAACGAAAAAAGGGCGGAAAAACGACGAATAAAACAAGTTCATGCTAAGATGCTTCGCACCTCCACGCCCAAGCGCAGCCACAATCATGCCTGGGCGCCCGATCAAGCAAGAAATGAGCTTAAGTTACGCATAATCGCGCCTAGGCCCGATTTTACCACGCCTGGGCGCGATATTGGCCACACCTTCCACGTTTGAGCGCTATTTCTGTATATGAAGTGACCTTTTACAAAGTTGTAGATCTGTGTCTTATCTCCATTTCAGAACTTGAATCATTCAAATTGGAGATCTGTGCAAAACTTTATGAAAAAAATACAATTGCTGCGGTGAAAAGCAGGAAAACGGTCAGACTTTGGACCGTGGCGCCTAGGCGCCACCTCAGCCGCGCCTAGGCGCCCCGCAACTTGTTCCCCAAGCCACTTAGGCTACTGGGACCGCGCCTAGGAGCCAATTGGTTCACACCTGGGCGCCGATACAGCGGTTTTGAAGGTATAAAGGCCAAAAATGAAAGGAAAAAGAGGGGGTTCGAATTCTAAAGGAATTTTGGGGATTTCTTGGGATTGGAACCTCACTTTTCATCACTTTAGAAGAGCAAAAGAGAAGGGAAAGAAGAGATTCAAGCCTCCAATTAAAGATTCGATCATCAATTCAACATAGGGAGTTTCTTAGCTTTAGATTCATCTTTGTCTATGAACATGGATCTTATGCTTAGCTTTTTCCTTATGCATTTTATGAGCTAAATTGTTGAACTAGGGCCATGAGAAGGCCATGTTGTTAGTATTGTGATAATAAGATCGTTTTCCATTTCAATTCGTATATTACTATGTGTTGTGATTTTGTGGTTGAATGCCTTACATATGCTTGATCACCATGTGTTTGATATCATGCCTAGGTGAATTATTCGAGAGAAAGTTGACTTAGGGTGCAAGAATTTCACAACATCACCGACCAAATAGGAATTGCCCTAGACATAGGTAAAGATTCCCGGGTGAAGTCGTTCGATTTTAATCGAGAAAGCTCTAGTTCTTTAATGCATGCTTAGTGGTTAGATTTTCGGGTAGACATACTTAGGAAACCACCAATTAAGTGTAGGAGTCTATCACCAGACATCGGTTATTCTTTACCTTAGGAGCTTTCACCATAGCAATGTATGTCTAATGAATCGGTAATGATCTTAGGATAGCAATACGCAACATGTGCCCGAACATGAGCCTTAGTCACCTCTCCACCTTGGAAGTTTAATCTCTCTTTACTTTCGCTTTAGCTTATTTTACTTTCCTTTTTAGTTAAATCTCTAATTTACTTCCTTTTGTTATCTAAAATCATAAACTAAAATTCAAGTCTCCGTGGTTCGACAACCCGGACTTATTGTCCATTTCTATTACTACACACGACTAGTGCACTTGCTACCAAAGCACGTTAGCTTCTAGCGTGTCAGCGCCCAGGCGCCGCACCCTGTTTCTTCTAGTCTTGGTTCCTCGACTCCAACTCCTCCTCCTCCTATTGAGATCCGTCTTCCCTTTCCCAATGCACAGAAGAAGAGGAAGAAGGATATGTATCCGAGTTTCCTCCGTATTTTGTCCATCCTTCGTGAGGTGAGGATAAATATTCCTTTTGTGGATGCTATTGTGCAAATTCCAAACTATGTTAAGTTCTTCAAGGATATTCTATCCAACAAGAAAAAGTGGGAGGAAAATGAAACGGTTTGTCTAACCAAGGAGTGCTTCCCCGTCTTACTTAACAAATTACCTTGCAAGCTAAAGGACCCAGGGAGTCTCACAATACCGTGCACTATTGGCCATCTCAAGTTCGACAAAGTTCTTTGTGATTCGGGAACAAGTATCAACCTTCTTTTCTACTCTATTTTTAAGAAGCTAGGACTTGGAGATCCTACGCCAACATCCATGTCCGTGCAATTGGCAGATCGCTCTATCAAGAAACCAAAGGGCATTATCGAGGATGTCATTGTACAAGTCGACAAGTTCTTCTATCCGGTTGACTTCATGGTTATCGAAATGGATAGTGACATTGATGTCCCCTTGATTCTAGGAAGACCCTTCCTAGCCACTAGCAACACCAACATCGACGTGGGAAAGAGTAAGTTGACATTGATGGTGGGTGATGAAAAGGTGATATTTGATGTTTATCATGACATGCAACCGCCTATGGATGATCTTACTTTTTCATATGTCGATGCGATTCACCTTTTGTTTGATGAGAAATGCGCACTTGGTAAGACTAATGGCACTCTTATGGTGGAGGATGAGGTCCCCAATGAGCAACAAGACAAGGTGAGAAAAGATTATTTTTGCATGAAGTACATTCCACCACATCTACGTGTTCGTGAGATCGATAAGACAAATCCGGAACGAAGGTCTAATCTCAAATCACCGCAATATGAGTGGAGACGAGTGGGGTCCAAAGACAAATGGAGGCACGATAAGGATATTGTCGTGTTAAATGGGCCACCTACTTGAACGTCAAAGAGCACAAAGTCAAGCTAATGACTATAAACATGCGCTTCTTGGAAGGCAACCTAAGTTTGTAAGTTTTCTTTTCATTTCGTTTTCATTTTTGTTGTGTTTATTTCTTCTGTTTTATTTAGTAGATGCATGTTTATTTTAGTTATCTTGTGTTTTGTTCTTGGTTGTGTTACGTTTCTCGCATCTATCCATTACTTAACGTTTTGTCTGGCTAGCATTGTTTAATGTGTAGTTGTTACGTTTATTGCTCACACCGTTGTTGGCACTCTTGGACACATTCGCATTCGAGGACTCGGGTCTGCTTTTCAGCACCCCTATGGTGACGTGTACTTTGCCCCTCCCTTTTCCGAACATTGGGGACAATGTTCATTCTAAGTTTGGGGGGGGGGGGGGGGGGTGTTGTACATGTGAAATGTGTGCAATTTAAATTTTTTTGGATAGAAGTTCAACCTTTCAATCGATGCATTGAGAATGGTTAATTTGAACCCATGGCATGTTTTCTCTATCAATTTAGATTTTAATGACTATACACATCATTTCTTTGCTTGTGGGAAACTAAACTGGACTAGATTGACGTTAAGATGATTCACATATGCACATAAGTCAAGGGTAGAGGAGTTGAGTGGATAACCATTGTAAAACACTTGAAGGCTTCTTCCTGGAAATATTTACTTAGATGTTTCACATGTGTTATGAGTTGAGAATGTTAACTTTGTATGCTTAACAATAATTAAAGAGGTTGAACACTGGTATGATTGCAAAAGTCAGGCTTAATAGATACTAGAGGTCAAGAGCACCATGCCTAGAATACTGTACTATTAAGCTAATTTGAGCTAAGCTCAAGCCAATGAAAGTGTAAAGGGAATAAGGACCTAGTTTGGTTTTGTGGCCTTTGGTACTCGAGTGATTAAGCCCTTAGGAGTGTCTCTACACTTAATACCCTAAAACCGTCCGGTTTGGGAGTTATTGGCTCAAAGCTCGTTACAAGGGTGTCATAGAAAGCCTAAGAGAAAGGAACATTGCACATGGTCTAGCCTCTAAAGTTTTGAGTTGAAAGTTGCATAAGTTAAAGCCTAAAGTGGATAAATTGATGAAATTTTAAGTGGCTATGAAGTTTTCTTCAATTCTCATGCCGTGTGACTAATCGAAAGTCGATAAGATATGGGATTAATGCTTGAAAAGTGGTAAGAATGCCACTCGATTATAATACCTTAGATTTATCACACTACACCCTTAGGATGGTCTTTTCAAGGTTAAGGCGTAACATGAGCAAGTATGTGAAGTGTATATATATGTAATTTTGAGCTTAAACAGATGAAGTCATGCCATTGCTTTATTTTTAATCATATTGATTTGCGTTGTTTGAGTGTGGTTGAAAATCCTTCGATTTTGTGGGTATATCGTATGTGAACCCTCACGAGACTATAACTCGTCCTTTGAGGTAACTCAAGGGTTTAAAGGCTTGTTGCACACGCTAAGTGCAACCGTTTACTCCACGAAAGTGAGTCAGTTAGTAATTTTCTTTTTCGTTTCTCCCGTGTTTGATGATGTTTCCATATCCTAGAACTCTAATTGCTCGAGGTCGAGCAATTGATAAATTTGGGGGGGTTGATAAGAGGCATTTTTATGTGTTTTTAAACCCATTATGCTTATGCTTTGTAGTCATTTATCACCTAAATCATGCCAGAGTTACATTTAATCAAGGTGTTACACGAAGAAAAGGGCAAAAAACAATGCACGACACAAGTTCAAACCTGTTGACCACGCCCAGGCGCCAGCATTACCACGCTTAGGCCCCAGACAAGAAGTAGTAAGTTCAGTATCCTGTTGACCACGCCTAGGCGCCGCCTTACCCGCGCCTAGGCGTCGTCAAGTCCGCGCCTGAGCGCCGTTATTGCCACACTTGGGCGCCGCCGAACTTATCCTTCAAGAAAAGTACGCCACGTATGCCACGCCTAGGCGCCATACAGTCCGCGCCCAGGCGCCGGCGTAACCGTTTTCCAAGTGTATAAAAGCCAATTTTCAGCATGGAAGAGGGGTTCGAACTCTTGGGGATTGAAGGTGATTTTATGGGTTTTTGGGCCACTTTCTCATCAATTGGAAGGGATTAAGAAGGGAGATTAGCTTGGGGATTGAAGATTCAACTTGAAGATCCATCATCATTCACCATTTAGGGAGTTTTTGATAGCGTTTCATTTCATTTATGTCCGTGAATATGTATATGAATCCATCTATGTCTTTTATGCTATCAATTATGAGCTAAACTTGTAAGACTAGGGCCATGTAAGGCCAAATTGTGATTTATACTTATAATAGAGGATTGTTGAAGTGATTCTTATGTTGTTATGTGGCGTGAATTTGTGTTTTTGCTTGTTTGGCATATGATTGATCACCATATGTTAGAATCTTATGCCTAGGTGAATATTTCGAGAGAAAATTGACTTAAGGTACAAGAAATTCGCACCATAACCCGCAATCAATGAGGAATTACCCTAGACATAGGTAAAGATTCCCGGGTGAAGTCGTTCGATCCAAATCAAGTGAGCTCTAGTGCGTTAATGCATGTTTAGTGATTAGATTTTCGGGTAGATATACTTAGGAAATTGTCATTCAAGCATAGGGGTTTAGCGCGAGACATCGGTTACTCTCTACCCTAGGAGCTTTCACCATAGCAACATAGGCGTAACCCTTCAACGAGAGCCTTTATAAGTATAATTGAGCAATTTGGACCTACCATGTGCCTTAGTCTTCCTTTATAATTGGTCTTCAATCCCTTGTGTGTCTTCGTTCTTATCTTACACGTTTTACCTTCAATTTACCTATACTTTAATTGTCTTTTCTTTTATTGAAAATCATAAACTAGATTTCAAGTCCTTGTGGTTCGACAACCCGGATCTTTTGTCCATCTATCACTACACACGACTAGTGCACTTGCTATTCAAGCACGTTAGCTATTAGCGTGTCAAGTTTTTGATTTATTTTTATATGTATATGCACTGAATACGAGGTAACGAGGGATGTATACTTAATTTTGGTATATCATAATTCCCCCACTTCGTTAGTCATAAAGAAGTTAATTTTAATTCATTGATTGATGGCTGACGAAGTATACTAACTCTCGGTTATAGCATTTAAGGCACTTATCGCCTTGTTTTTATTTTAATTTTTATTCATCTCATGTATTCATTACACTGCAGCCATTTTACATCATTAATTCTGACACGCCGTTTCCCGAGAGACGTGTCTAATCCAACACATTGTTGTTTCGAATTCCAAGAGACGGGAGTTCAATTCGAAACGTCATGTTTCCCCACCATTGGATATACTTTTTTATTATCAGATCTGTACCGTTGATTTCAAATCCCTTCTCACTATATATACTCAGATTTTACTCATCATTCGAGTTTTTACTTTCGCTGAAATTACCATTTATACAAAGGAAATTCTTGAGAGCCATTCGCATCTTCTTTGGTGTTCTTGCAACTCAGAGGTTTCTTTCTAGTTCATATTCAAGTTTATCCTGTGCTAGGTATAAGCTTAACCCTTCTCTTTTTATTTTATCCAGTATTTTACTTTTTCCAATCATACCCCATGAGTAATTCTGGTGCGGGTGCTGAATCACCTCGTATCTTTGACGAGGAAAATGAGACCACCTCGTCTAGTCATGGTGGTTCTAATAGCAATTCAAGTAGTCCTGTGACCTCCCCCGAACCTAATGCCAATGACCCTCCCATCGTTATTGAACCTGAGGTGCTTGATGTTCCCCCTCCGTATCCAGATCTCGAGGGAGGTGAAAACGTCAACTTACAATTATTCCCTAACATGGATAGGGCTCGTAGAATAGTCCCTTGGCTAGGTTATTCATCAATCTTAACTGAGGCAAACATTGCAGACCTTAGGGTTAGGTACCATATTCCTCTACATTATAGTATCGTCATCCCTAATGAAGGTGATAGAATGCATCGTCCCCCGATAGGGTTCCACACCATACATGCAGCTCATCTTACTTCAGGACTTAGATTCCTGTTACATCCTGCCATTGAAAATATTCTCCTCTACCTTTGTTTGAGCCCAACACAACTACTCCCTCATTCTTATAGACACATCATTTACTTTATAGTCGTAATGAGGATGTATGGAGTTCATCTGAACATAAAAAACTTTAATGGTTTTTTATCCGTACATCGATGCCCTAAGGCTAAGGAAGAAGGGTTTTTCTTTCTGGCACCTCAACGACATTGTCGCCTTCAAACTCGTACCCAGTCTTCTTTTGGAGACTAGAAAAAGAAGTTTTTCTTCATCGCTCCCCCTCCAAACGAACATTGGAATGTACCTCGTCCATGGGGTATGAAGCTCATCGACCTAGAACACATTGGTAGACCCACCATACCTCGACGAACTTTAAAGCGTATCCTTAAGTGGCTATTCAAGCTTGAAGTCGTGATGAGTGAGTCCATGCTAGTTTCGTGTGGACTGAGTAGTGCCAATGTGCTTGGCGTTGAAAATCTGGTAAAGATTTGTGCAAATATTTCAATGTTTGTTACGTACTTTGTAATATTTGTTCATCATATGCAATTAACATTTTTTTTATTCTTTCCTTTTACTTCGTTTTTTAGCAATGAAAATAAGACAAGCTCATTTAGATAAAAGAGCTGTGGTAGCTGCCAAGGCCGCTCAAAGAGTAGCTGCTGCTGGTGGTCGTGGTACCGGCCGAGGTCAAGGCGGAATTACAATTATCGATTCTCAAGACCAAGGAATCAATCGAGCCCAACCGGTTCATACTACAGCTACTGCACCTCATCCACCAATAAGTGCTACACCAGCCGATGATGTCGAGGTCGAAGATGGCTCCCTCGTTCGTCGACATCTTCAACATGTTGGGGAGTTAACAAGTGCTTCCTATGGTCGTCCATAAAAACACCCCCCACCAAGAGGGTTCTTCTCAGGTGACTCCAGCGAGGCCTACATCGACAACCTCAAGAACTGAATCAGCTAGCCTGCCCGATGCCAGTGACTAGGATTTGCTGAACCAGGCAGAGTCTTTGCTGCTGAAGGATTACCTTGAATGCGAGGTTACTGAGCGCGCGCCTCTACGATCTGATCAATAACCTCTCAGCTAAGACTGGCGCATCTATCCTGACAGCACCATTTTCAGAGATCCCAGCGGCGATACTGTGATCGAACTTTTTCATCGCACTTTGCTGCCCATGCACAAAGCTCTTATCCTTGAGTAGCCTCACCCTGTCGTCGAAAAGAAGACAACTCAATACCTTGAGAAGGTGTGTAATTATATTCAGTATCTTATTAAATCATCATACAATTTTAACTAACTCTTTTTTAACTTCGATATTATATTATTAATTTGCAGACGAAGCTTCGCATTCATCAATTGGCACTTAATAATTCAACTCTGAAAGAGATATTGCGTCGATCTCAACAAGAGCTTACTGACTACAAGGGACAGGTTGAAGCCGAGCTTACTTTTGCTCAAGAAGACTGAGAAAAAGTTGCTTCTTTGCAGGTAAACTTGAATTCATTACTAGTTGTGCTTTAATTCAATTATGACTTAACATAGTTTGAGATTTCATTCTTATTCATCGTAGACGGAGCTTGACATGATCTGCAAGTCATATGATGGGGACAAGCTCAAAATGGCCGAACTTGAAAAGGCCAATGCTGAGCTTTGTCAGCAGTTGAATAATCTGCAAAATAATTGTTAGGAATGTGCCCTCATATGCCAATGAGGAATTAGATTAAGTAGGGCACTTAGTTGTATTATACATCTAATCATAAATATAGAAAGGCGTTATCTGTTGTTCATGTAAACCTTCATGACATTTATAAGTAATGAACAAATAACTAGTCCATGTGTGTCAAGGCAAGTCTTCCACTCCTTCTGGAATGAGGAGAAGGGCACTGGAAGGACTTGGTACTTGAACACTCAAAAGGGTTTGCAAGTCAAAGAATCTTAACTGGGCATTAATATTCGAATAGACTTGCACGATACATGCTCTGACAAACAGTGCCAGTCGAACAGTATGGGATAGTGGGAGTTTGTGTCATAGATACATTAATGGAATTAATGTATTCGAATGCGGCTCGCATTAATCCGATCACATAGGTTTTTACTCAATGACTGTCAATGATTGGATTACTGACTATGATAGTATGCGTGAGCCTTTGACTTGAGGATTCACTATCACGATGTGCTTGTGACGTTGGATCTGTTACTAGAGTAGTTAGGCTCAATTCACCCGTTGGTGGGGCCGACCTCGAAGTGCTATCCCAATGGGCAAGTAGCAGTTGTGAAGTGATTGCCAAAAAGGGATTCACCGTCTCGAAAGTAAACGAGTAGATACCCTATGCGATCATAGGTAACTGAAATAGAAAGTCTTTGGCCAAAGCAATAGAACTGACTCATGTGGGACACGGAGGGCAGTTGTGTCATTTCATGTTACTATGATTCATAGCATAGCATCGAGTTAGGTGAGTTTGACATATTCAATGACTCTCACTTGATCGGGGTACATTAGTGAAGGGCTTATACTCATATGGAATTCATGGGCAAGAGGTTCGTAGTGACATAGTCATTTCGTACTTGGTTGGGCTACGATGTGGGCCATGGGGCTGGCTAGGTGTCACCCACATTCTTTGGTATCCTCCCATTGCCAATCAAGACGAACCTAGAGAGTCGCGCTAACAGGAATGAGCGGGAAATCACTTTGTGTACTTGAGGGCCATTTTGGTAATTTGTCATTAGATGGACAAATGAATTGAGCAGACGAATTAATTTAATCAGTTGTTTAATTGGATTAAACAATGGAACATTAAATTAATTAATTAGTTTGAATATTTAATTTGAATATTTATTTAACTGGATTAAATATTAATTTAGTCACATACATATTTAATTAATTAAATATGAAATGTAATTAAATTAAAGTGGACTAAGTTGACTGGGCCAACTTAGCCCACTTGGCTGTCCACATGGGCCTATGAGGCTTGTAACCTAGGTCCAAGTAGGAGGATTCTATTTAAATCCTCTAACACTTAGACTTAGGTTAAGAACTCATTAGTTGCCACCAAAATTACATAATAGAGTAGAGAGAAAATATTCTCTCCCTCTTCTTCTCTTCTAGCCGCCATTTGGAGATGGAGGAGGAAGATTTCCAGTGAATTCCGCCCGTGATTATCTAGAGGCAGGAGTCCTGGGGATTGCTGCTGTAGACGGTAGATCAAGAAACGAAACACGCTACAACGAGGTTATTCACTTTTTGTATTTCTTGTTTTTGTTTAAAATCAACGATAGCCCAAATTGATCCATGGCTTCGGGAATCAAAATTTTATTCCGCTGCATTTTTTGTGTATCGATTCCCAACAATAATAATGATGCTGAAAGGCGTCGTCCATATAACTTAGCCAAGACAGCGGGTCGTAGAGAGTTCCAAGAATCTTCCTCTTTCCGCCGTCAAATTGAAGAAGCTCGTTTAGGAGGGGCTCGCGATATGCTACGATTCACCATATTCGACGATCATTTGCTCGACTAAGCTGTTAATGATGTTCAGGATGGCTTCTTTAAGGCAATTGATTATCTAAAGGAAACGGGGAATTTGATTCCCACTTTCCAAGAAGATGAATTTGCCCAAGCCTACTTATGAGCTCCCCTCAAACGACCCTCTGCCACCCCCGAAGACACAAGTGTTGTATACACCCATTTTCCAGAGTTCGATGTTTTAGTGATAGGTAAATCAGGGGCTAGTGTTCAATTTGAATGAGAGCTTGAGGCCCCCTATGATAGAGGTGAACAGGCTGCAAACGATGGTGGTACTGACGAGGCGCAAGTGATTGAAGATTAACTTGAGTGCTTTGAATATTGTTTTGAATATGATGTTTTATATATTTTTATATTTTTTGTTTTAGGATTTTGTCGTTTGTTATGTTTTTTGTTCGTATGAACATTCGGATAAATTAAATTGATGTCTGAATTTGTAATTTACAACGTATAAAATCCGTCTCGTTCTTTGTTTTATACTTTTGTCGAATGAGTGCATGAAATGCATCGTAGTATATAGAAGTACTAAAGACAAGATCTGCCTCTTTATTAGATCACATCGCAATCCTCTTTCAATCATATTAGTAATAGAAGTTACTTCGATATTTACGATTCTTGATGACGACACTTCATTATAAAAGATAGTGTTCATAAACATTGTTAATTCTTATCAAGCATAGAATTTTCTCAATTTGTTTACATTCCATGGTCATTGTAGATCTTTATGTTAGGAAATTTCTTGTTAGATGTTTTGATGATGACAATTAGGATTCCTTGTTAGACCCCAAAAATATGTAAGTTTGATTTTATTAAAAATCACGAATAAGCTTTGAGCGTTAGATTTGTAATAGGCTTTATAGGCTTTGTTTTATTTTTATTCTATATTGTTAGGTTAAGTAGCCTTACACTAGCATCTGATAAATTCTGAGTGAGCTTATCGGTAGTTAAGTTTGAAGACTCTAGCGTCTGAAGTATGAATGAAGATGAATATTCCCAGCGTCCAAGCGTCTCGCTATATGAAATGTTGATTATAGGACCGAAGTTATTCAAGAATGAATGAGCATCTATCAATGACAGATTTCACCTGAATTTCTTTCTAAGTCCAGAAGGAGTTTAATGCAAATATTCTCAGTTCATTAATTGCCAACGGGCATTTAATTCAAATGCATTAAAAGCTGATAAGAGCATTAAATGTGATAAGCACTCCAGGACGTACGGAGAAGCCACCCTATTGGACTGTCAGCTATTCAGAGACTACAGCACCAACTTTTGTGCAGCAGATTTTCAGGAAAAAGGACAAAAGTTGTTTACTCGCGGAAGTGAGAGACACGCGCATGTGCATGTGTCAAACGGACACTTTTTCCAAAAATGCCTATAAATAGGACTTCAACAACAAGCCAAAATGACCATCGTATTAAACCAAATTGCTGTTGCATTGAAGTCTCAAGTACTCAAACTTTCAGAAAAGCCTGAATATTCAAGCACACATTCTCTTTGCTTTTCTTTAAATCCTGAGATAGTCAATCAATATCTCAAACATTCTTTTTGAAGAAACCTACATTACTATTGAGATATTCCAAGTTGTTTGAACTTCATCAAAATCAAACAAACCATTAGAAAAATCCCATCCACGCCTCGCGATTTGTGTAAAGTCGAAGTTGGATACTTGCAATATTTCTGGGTGAAAGAAATAAGGGGTTAGAAGTGTCTTGGAGCTGAAATATGTGTGACCAAGGATCTCAATTCATCAACATCCATCTCTCCCTAATTTGTAGAAGATTCTGTGTGATTTTTTGAGAATCATTTTAGTGGATTGCCTCCGAGTGTTTGAGGAGAAGAAGGACATAATTGGGATTACACCACCCAACGAACCTTACAAATATTGTGTTCTTTACTTTACATTCATTTTCTTTACTATCATATCATTGCAAAAATCTGTTAAGTAACATACAGTCAAACGCTAAGCAACTAAGATACATCTTGGAACGCTAAGGCTATGTTTGGTTATGTTTTCAAGTCATATTTGGTCCAAAATTCCCGTCAAACAATGTTTGTTTCACACAATATTTCATCAAAAATACACAACTTTTTTCATCCAAAAAAACATAATCATTATTTTTCCTCTTTCTCTCACTTTATCCCCTATCTCATTCTCTCTCCTCTATTTTTTATACAAAAATTTTCTCTCTCCTCTTTCTCCCTCTCTCCTCACTCTTTCTCTTCTCTCTCCTCACTCTTTCTCTTCTCTTTGACCGTGTCTCTTCTCTTTTTTTTTTAATATTTTTTTGTAATGTTTTGTCATATCTTTGACCGTGTACCATTAAACTTTAAAATAGAAAAAAGTTTGTTTGTTTGTAATTCTATCATGAGAAATAGTATTGATAAAACATAGATTAAAATTTGTTGAGTTTTCTAAAGTAAAACTTTCAAATTTTATTTTTCAAATTAGTTATAGTGAAAATATTTGGATTTATATATATCTATATTTATATACATATATATGTTATTTGTACATATTATTTTAAAGTTTTACTTATTTTTTATGTGTGTGGCTGTGTATAATTTATCTCATTGCTAAATTTGTGATTTGATTGTGTGAGTGGATCGAGAAATGCATGTGTGTTACCCATATTTATATGTGTATGTTTTCTTAATGTATATTATGTGGAAAAAAAAGGTCTTCGGACGGTCAAAGGCAATTTGACCACGGTCAACTCGGGTTGGACCGAGTCAACCGTGTGGTCAACGCGAATTTGACTGCGTGAATAGTGACTTGAAGCAAGGGTTTCTTATTTCATGGTTTTGGTTTGGATTTGGTAATTGACTTGTAGTAGAAGTGACCTAATTATTTGAATAGAATTGTATTTTAATAATTTTTAAAATAAATTACTTATTAATATTTTTTTATAAATTAAATAAAAAAAGAGGAAGAAAAAGTAAAAAGAAGAGGGAGGGGGGGGACCGTTCATCGTCTTCCCCAATCTCCCCCAACCCCCCTCACACCCCTTTCCCACGCGCGCACACTGTTACACGCACACACAATTACACACACAGAAACACACACACACAAACACACACACTGATACATATATATATGAATATATATACTTTTCTTTTAATTATATATCAACTATTATTAACACTATTACTTATATATATATGTGTGTGTGTGTATATATATATACTTTTCTTTTAATTTATATAAACTACTATTACTACTATTACACATATATATATGTACACTAATATATATATATACACACACACTACTATTACTTACATATATACATATATATTTATCTATATAAAAATTATTTCAATCTCAATATTATATTATAATTTTTAATTATTGACAGACAAAAACTTACATGATTTGACAACTACAGTAATTTATGTTCCCTCTGAAAACAAAACCAAACACTATCTCACCAAAAAATCACTCAAAAACCAACTCCCAAAACATAACCAAACATTATCCTATCAAAATTGCACGTGTCCCCATAAAATTTTCACCAATAATTCTCACCAAAATACCATCCCAAAACATAGCCTAAAACTTTCAAAGATAAGACTTTTAAATCATTTCGATGTGCTAGCACTGATTAAAGAACTGAACGCTTAAACCTAACTGGTTATAGTATTCAAATCTTGAAGTTTAACTTAACTTTATAAAACAGTCTTCGAGTAGACGCTCAACCAAGCGCCTATATTTTCAAGCGTCCAAACCAATTTTAATATGAATATTTTTGAAGTCGAAAAAGATTTCAGGGTCTATTCAACCCCCCCCTTTTAGACCCTTTCGTATGCCACTTGGGACCAACAAGTGGTATCAAAGCGGATAAAGTTGAAATTTTAAATTTTCTAAGCATAACAGCTTGTTTAGATCCTTTTTCAAAATCTAGTTGCTTCAAAAATTTTAATGGCATTTGCTAAAGTTCCTAAACTGACTGAGTCAAACTATGACACACTACTACAAAAAGAGCCTATTACAGCGGTTTCTCGAAAAACTGCTGAACGGAGGGGGCTATTACAGCGGTTCGTGAAAGAACCGCTGTAATAGGTAAAACGCGGCACCTATTACAACGGTTCTTTCATGAACCGCTGCAATAGGTGCCAGGCCTATTACAACGGTTCTGTAGAGAACCGCTGTAATAGGCCTTTTACAACGATTCTCTACTGAACCGCTGTAAAAGGCAGTCACAAAAAAAAAACAAAAAAAAAAAATACCTATTACAGCGGTTCTTATGTGAACCGCTGTAATAGGTGTACCCTATTACAGCGGTTCTTATAAGAACCGCTATAAAAGGCCAAAATAAAAAAATTTGAAACACTTTTATCTTCCCGCTTCTCTCTCTCACTCTCAAAATTTAAAACCCATTTCAGCTTTTCTCTAGCTCTCTCTACTCTCGGTCTCTCTCTCTCTCTCTCTCGATCCCCTCCCCAAAAGCTCGGCACCACCGCCGCTGCCGCCACCACCACCACTTACCGGCGCCGCCGCCGCCACCACCACGATTGTAAGCTTCTTCTCTTTCTCTCTCTTTCCCTCTATATATATATATGTATATGTATATTTGTATATGTGTATATGTGTGGGTGTATGTATATTTGTGTATGTGTGGGTGTATTTATTTGGTGTATATATGTATATTTGTGTATGTGCGGGTGTATGTATATTTGTGTATATGTGGATGGGTGTGTGTATATTTGTGTATATGTGGATGGGTGTATGTATATTTGTGTATATGTGGATGGGTGTGTGTATATTTGTGTATATGTGGATGGGTGTATGTATATTTGTGTATATGTGGATGGGTGTGTGTATATTTGTGTATATGTGGATGGGTGTCTGTATATTTGTGTATATGTGGATAGGTGTGTGTATATTTGTGTATGTGTGGATGGGTGTATGTATATTTGTGTATGTGTGGATGGGTGTATGTATATTTGTGTAAGTGTGGATGGGTGTATGTATACTTGTGTATGTATATTTGTGTATTTACGAAAATATTTCTCGGTTGAAATGTTGCAGTATCGGAATGACACGAAATTCGCACGGTCATAGCGAAACAGTATTCTAAACAAAACGCAAAGCTATGCGATCTCGGAATTTTAGCCATCTGAGATCGTTTAAGGCCTCAAATGTGCGTTTCGTTACGAAAATATGGTATTTTTGTAATAAAACGCAAATTTGAGGCCTTAAACGATCTCAAATGGCTAAAATTCCGAGATAGCAAGGCAAATCTTGCATTTTGTTTCGCTATGACCGTGCGAATTTCGTATCATTCCGATACCGCAACATTTCAAACGCGAAAATAAAATTTTTTTTTTTAAAAAAACTACCTATTACAGCCGCTTTTTCCACAACCGCTGTAATAGGCCACGGAAAAAAAAATTTAATTTTTTTTTTTAAACATCGGTTATTTGTATAACCGTTGTAATAAGGTATACCTATTACAGCGGTTATAAAAATGACCGCTGTAATAGGTGTCTATTACAGCGGTTTTTAACCGCTGTAATTGGCCTTAACCAATTACATCGGTACCTATTACAGAGGTTAAAACCGCTGTAATTGGCAAAAAAAAAACTCGCTGTAATAGGCCATTTCTGTAGTAGTGACACATGGAAAGTCAAAACATTTACATATCTCTGTTCATGTGCTGATGACATGTGTGATGTTATTTCAGATGGACCTATTCATATATACAAGGTTATCACTAGAGCCCCTGGAGCCACAGAAGAAACTCCGGATGGCTATGTGGAAAAGTCAAAGCAAGAATGGTCTCCAAATGAGCGTTGAAGAGCGAATTCGGACAATGTTGGTTGCAACGCTCTATATACGGCTATTAGTGATAGTGACAACTTATTCAACAAGATCAAGTCATGTAACACTACTAAGGATATATGGGATAAGTTGCCTACAATTTGTGGTGGTTCAGCACAGATTAAAGAGAACAAGTTTTCCATTGCCAAGGAAAGGTTTAATAGTTTTAAGATGTTGCCCAACGAGACTTTAGAGCAATTGGACATAAGATTTACAGCTTTTGTTACAGAGTTAATACCTTTGGGTATGGATTTACATAACAGAGAAATGGTGATTAAAATTTTCAGAAGTCTACCTAGTAGATTTTTTATGAAGACAACAGCAATGAGAGAATCTAACATGCTAGATCGTTTAAGTCCAGAAGATGCCTTTTCAGAGCTCAAAGCATTTGAGTTTGAGTTGAATTCAACCAGTGATATTGTGAGCAGTCCGGTGATTGAGTCTGGAGTGCTTATGGCATCAATCTAGGGTAAATCGGGTAACAAGGGAAAGGTTTCAGATATCAGTGAGGATGAGGAACTAGCGCTTCTGAATAGATTCAGAAAGTTCTTAAGATATGAAAATAAAGGAAAAAGTCCTAAGCATCAAGGACAGAGTTCATATCAAGCGCCTGCTCCAGCACAACAACAGTATCAAGCACCTCAATATTCTGTGCCTTCTCCTTCAGCGCCTATTCAGTACCAAGCGTCTACTCAGCAGAAACTCTCAAAACCCGTGGTTTCAAAACCACACACTGCAAGGTTAACAAATGAACAAAAGATGAAAACTAATCTTTATTACAATGATTATCAAGATGCCGCCAAATTATATCAAAATCACTTCGATATCATTCCATCACTCAAGAGTGATAATGTGACGCTCAAGGCAGAGTTGCGAGTTCAGCAATAATGCATTGAGAAGAACAAATCACTTGAGAATGATATAACCAATATGAAAAGTGATCTTGATATAATAGTCAAGAGAGAAGCTGAGCTGATTGCTAGACTTGCAAAATCAGAATAGCTCGTCTCATCATTGTCTAAAGCGTCAAGAAAGCTAGACGATGTGATTGAGGTAACAAGACTATTTGGTGAGAAGACCGGTTTAGAATGTAATAAATCCGGTAAACAACCAAATAAATCTAATGTTACGGCGAACAACAAAGGAAAAGGTGTTTTCTTTGTTGAGAAAGGTTCAAAAAGTCAAACAACTATTAAACCAAGTGATAATGGTATGAGGCCAAATGAGAAAGCCAAAGCTGACTCAGGCAAGCGCAAGACAAAAGCAAATGATTCACAAAGAAAGGTTCACCCAAACGCTCAAAAAGCTAAGGAAAAACCCTCTACCAGTGAATCAAGCGCTAAGCGTTCAGCACGAAAAGTGCACCCCAAGCTAGTGCGAACGAAATACCAGCGTCAATATCCACAACGGTCTAGATCATATTATCACTACTATGATCAGTATGATTATAACTATGATTATGATTACTATTATAATCGAGGATATTATTATACACCCAAAAAGCACACACAGCACAAGGTGAATAAAAAACACCCACAACACAATGTGAAACCCAAGAAGGCTAATCCTCCCGCAATGAAGATTAAACAAATATGGGTTCCTAAAGTTCTAGTTCAAACTAACAATGCTACTAATGTTAAAAGACCCAAGCAACAATGGGTACCTAAACAGAAATAGAACTTCCCTTTTGATTGCAGGTACCCAGAGCTAGAGCCGATACATCTGTTTGGTACATCGATTGTGGGCCGTCATGGCACATGATAGGCTCCAAGGATCTTCTGATCAACTATCGAGCTGCCAATGATCCTCAGGTTACATTTGGTGACAACTCCAAAGGTAAAACCAAAGGTATATGTAATGTGCATAGGGGGAACATCATGATTAGTGATGTTTATTATGTTGAGGGTCTTAAGCATAATTTATTAAGCATAAGTCAATTTTGTGTGTTGGTCCCAAGTGGCATACGAAAGGGTTTAGAAGGGGGGGGGGGTTGAATAGACCCTGAAGTCTTTTTTGACTTCTAAAAATCTTCGTATCACTTTTGAAATACTTGAATGCTTGAGAAAAGATAACTTAGACTTAATGATTTCAACGATTACCAAAGTAGGGTAACGTTTCAATCAATTAATCAGGGTTAGCTCAGGGGAAATGATTTTATAGCTTAGCCTTCATTTTAACCAATTAGTTGCTTATTAGTTTTAAATGCCTTTTCAAGATATAATACGACAGTGTAATGTAAGGCAATAAAACAGTAAATCACACAAAATATTTGTAAGGTTCACTGGGTGATGTAATCCCAGCTACGTCCTTCTTCTCCTTTTATCAAGGAGGATATTCACTAAGTCGATTACTGAAGAGTCACACAGAGACTTCTACAAAGTAGTGAGAGATGGATATAGATCTCGGAACTCCTTGGTCACACAAATTTCAGCTCCAATAAAGATCCTCTATCCCCTTGCTTCTTTCACTCAGAAATAATGCAAGTTACAACCGATCTCGAAACTCCTTGGTCACACAGATTTCAGCTCCAATAAAGATCTTATTCCACAAGCTCCTCTTACTCAAAAATACTGCTTGTAGATCAACAAACTTTCTCACTCAAATGAAAGATGTTGAAAAGTTTTTGTAACGGGTTTGTTTGGTTTTGGGAAGTTCAAACAACTTGGGATATCTCAATAATAGTGTAGGGTTCTTCTAAAAAGATGTTTGAGATATTGGTGACTGTCTTTGGAATGTATTTGAGAAGCTTGAAGGATTTCGGCTATGGAGTTTCTAAGCCTTTTCTCTCAAATAATATCAGCAAAGTTTGGACCTTTTTCTTGTGTATGTGCGTGTATAATCTTGGTCTTTTGACGCCTCTGTCACACATTTTGTTTTGCTGAAAAGGGTAGTATTTATGTTTCTTGGAATTTTGTTCGTTGAACACAATTAGGAGTGCGTTTCCCTAAACATTCCTTGTCTCTAACATTCCTGACATTTGGCTATATTAAATAGTCAGGCATGTTCTTGGTTTTTGGAATCTGACAGTCTTGGTCAAAAAAGGTGGCTTGCCCATGTTATAGTGCTTATACTTTAATGCACTTTATCCGTCTTTTAATGCATCTTGTCTTTATTTCCGTTGGAAATAATTATCTGTTGATGCTTGCATTTAAGTCTTTTATAACTTGGGTTTTATGTTCAGGTGAATCTGAAATCTGTTCGCTTAAATAGTGACACTTGAATAGTAGTACTATTAAGTAGATGCTTGAATAGTAGCACTATTCAAAAGACGCTTGAATACTTTTCACTTGAATACGCTTGAGTCGCTGGACGTTTGAGTCGCTGGAATAGTGAGCGCTTGAATAGTAAGCGCTTGACGCTTGAATAGTAAGCGCTTGACGCTTGAATAGTAAGCGCTTGAATAGTAGCACTATTCAGAAGACGCTTGAGTCGCTGGACGTTTGTGTCGCTGGAATAGTGAGCGCTTGAATAGTAAGCGCTTGACGCTTGAGTCGCTCGGTCACTTGAGTCACTGGATGCTTGAGCGCTTGAATAGTAATGCGTGAATAGTAAGCGCTTGACGCTTGAGTCGCTCGGACGCTTGAGCGCTTGAATAGTGAGCGCTTGAATAGTAACACGTGAATAGTGAAGTAGTCTTTTAGCGTTTAACAGACGCTCAAAGCAAATCTTTATCTTCTCTTAACTTCAGACATTGATCTTCAACTTCATCCTTGATAGACTCACTCAGAATTCTATCAGTGACTTGGTATTAAATACTTAGTCTAAAATCTATCAAGATAAAAATTACAAGCCTAACAAAATAAGTAAACTTTCAAATGCTTATACAATATTTCTATGAAAGCATGAACTTACATTTTTGGGGTCTAACATAAAATCCTATTTTCTCATCATCAAAACATCTAACATGAAATTCCTAACAATTTTCCCCTTTTTGATGATGCCAAGACCTTAACTCTTATAACTCTTTTATAATTCAAGAGTTCAAAGAAAAGCCCAAAAATAATATAAGTTAGCATTAGAAAGTTAGATAAGTTAGTTAGTTCTTAGATTAGCCTCAACAAGATGTTTCAGCGATAAATCATTCATTTATGTATATGGAATTGAAAGCGTATATGATTTTTACTGAAACGATGAATACCTGCCTTTTCTTTCTCTTTCTTCCTTTTCTTTTTTTCTTTCTTTTTAAAAAACTTTTCTTTCTCTTCTTCCCCCTTCTTGGCATCATCAAGGGAAGACTGCAGTTCAAGCGATACTCGCTAGAGGAGGAGGACCAGTTGGTGTGGGGAAAAACTCAGCCACTTCTATCGACCGCTCAGCGTCCACCGTCGTATCCACGTCTGGACGGACAGTGTAAAACAATCCTCTAGCGATTTCCACAGTCACATCCACGTCTGGACGGACAGTAAAAAAAATCTCTAGCGATTTCCACCACCATTGATACCACTTGTTGGTAGATCAACATCCAACTATGTCTGCCTCTAGCTCTCTAGTAATTATTAATTTTTATTTATTTCTTATTTTTTATATTTTAAAATATGCATGATTTTTATAAAAGTTTATATTAAGTGTTGAAGGGAATATGTTCAACGCTTAACATATACCACTTGTTGTAATATTTATGTTGACGCTTGAAATTAAATCTTTTTATGTTTGAGCGTCCAACATATCATGCACAAATAATAATAAGCGTTGATGATCTATGCATATGAAAATAGTTTTTGATCATTGATGCTTACATACATGTTCAAGTACAATTTTAAAGTTCCCCCTAAATTTGATAACTCGTAATATTTTTGAAAATGTTTTTAGACAATATAATAAAGTGAATTCCCCCTACATTATATGTCTAATGAAAATATGATGGATAATGATTAAGCATTTAAATCATTCATACCTCGTTCTGGAATGAAGAACAGGATTTTTCATATCGTAGAAATTTCTTGAATTTCTTGACCAATAAATCCATTTCCTTTTCCTCACTTGATCTGTCGCTTCCGCCTCACTGACTAATTTTCCCTTGCTCTTGATAGTAGCGATTAATGTTCCAGAATCAGTCGAGGTGTCGCTGAGTGCACCCAATTCGAATTCAAAAGTCTTTAGCTCCGAAAACACATGCTCTGGAGTTAGATTCTCCAACATCTGTGATTCTCTTATAGCCATTGTCTTCATCAAAAATTGACTGGGAAGACTTTTGAATGTTTTGTTGACCATTTCCTTGTTGGTCAACTCCATACCTAGTGACGCTAACTCTATTATAAGAGATGTGAATCTCACATCTAATTGATCTAGCGTCTCATTGGGTTGCGTCTTAAGACCATTAAATCTTTCCTTGGCAATCGAAAGCTTGTTTTCCTTAATTTGTGCTGAGCCGCCACATATTATAGCCAACTTATCCCATATTTCCTTAGTCGTATTACATGACTTGACCTTGTTGAATAAGTTGTCATTGTCACCTATGGCTGTATATAGAGCGTTCCTCCCAACATTGTCCAAATTAGCTCTTCGACGCTCATCTGGGGACCATTCATGTTTAGGTTTCTCTACATAATCGTCAGGTGTCGCTTCTGTAGCTCCAGACGCTCTGGTGATGACTTTGAGAATTTGAATCAGACCATCTGAATTGATATCACACATTTCATCACCACACGAACACAAATAAGTAAACGCTTTGACCTTCCATGAGTCATAATTTGACTCGGTCAACTTAGGAACTCTAGCTAATGCCATGGAAGAATTTTTTTTTTTTTTTTTTAAAGCAACTAAATTTTAAAGGGATCTGAACAAGCAGTTATGCTTGGAAATTTAAAAAATTTCAACTTCAACCGCTCTGATACCAATTGTTGGTCCCAAGTGGCATACGAATGGGTCTAGAAAGGGGGGGGGGTTGAATAGACCCTGAAATCTTTTTTGACTTCTAAAAATCTTCGTATCACTGTTGAAATATTTGAACGCTTGAGAAAAGATAACTTAGACTTAATGATTTCAACAATTACCAAAGTAGGGTAACGTTTCAATCACTTAATCAGGGTTAGCACAGCGGAAATGATTTTATAGCTTAGCGTTCGTCTTAACTAATTAGTTTCTTATTAGTTTTAAATGCCTTTTCAAGATATAATATGACAGTGTAATGTAAAGCAATAAAACAGTAAATGACACAAAATATTTGTAAGGTTCACTGGGTGATGTAATCCCAGCTACGTCCTTCTTCTCCTTTTATCAGGGAGGATATTCACTAAGTCCATTATCAAAGAGTCACACAGAGACTTCTACAAAGTAGTGAGAGATTGGATATAGATCTCGGAACTCCTTGGTCACACAGATTTCAGCTCCAATAAAGATCCTCTATCCCCTTGCTTTTTTCACTCAGAAATAATGCAAGTTACAACCGATCTCGGAACTCCTTGGTCACACAGATTTCAGCTCCAACAAAGATCTTCTTCCACAAGATTCTCTTACTAAAAAATGCTGCTTATAGATCAACAAACTTTCTCACTCAGATGAAAGATGTTGAAAAGTTTTTGTAACGGGTTTGGGAAGTTCAAACAACTTGGGATATCTCAATAATAGTGTAGCGTTCTTCTAAAATGATGTTTGAGATATTGGTGACTGTCTTTGGAATGTATTTGAGAAGCTTGAAGGATTTCGGCTATGGAGTTTCTAAGCTTTATCTCTCAAATAATATCAGCAAAGTTTGGACCTTTTTCTTGTGTATGTGCGTGTATAATCTTGGTCTCTTCACGCCTCTGCCACACATTTTGTTTTGCTGAAAAGGGTAGTATTTATGTTTCTTGTAATTTTGTTTGTTGGACACAATTAGGAGCGCGTTTCCCTAAACATTCCTTGTCTCTAACATTCCTGACATTTGGCTATATTAAATAGTCAGGCATGTTCTTGGTTTTTGGAATCTGACAGTCTTGGTAAAAAAAGGTGGCTTGCCTATGTTATTGTGCTTATACTTTAATGCACTTTATCCGTCTTTTAATGCATCTTGTCTTTATTTCCGTAGGAAATAATTATCTGTTGATGCTTGCATTTAAGTCTTTTATAACTTGGGTATTATCTTCAGGTGGATTTGAAATCTGTTCGCTTGAATAGTGACGCTTGAATAGTAGCACTATTCAGTAGATGCATGAATAGTTGCACTATTCAGAAGACGCTTCAATACTGTTCGCTTGAATAGTGACGCTTGAATAGTAGCACTATTCAGAAGATGCTTGAGTCGCTGGAATAGTGAGCGCTTGAATAGTAAGCGCTTGACGCTTGAGTCGCTCAGACGCTTAAGCGCTTAACTAGTAACACTTGAATAGTAATGCGTGAATAGTAAGCGCTTGACGCTTGAGTCGCTGGACGCTTGAGCGCTTGAATAGTAATGCTCAAATAGTGAGCGCTTAAATAGAACGCGTGAATAGTAAGCACTTGAATAGTGACACGTGAATAGTGAGCGCTTGATTCATAAATTCTGAAGTAGTCTTTTAGCGTTTGACAAACGCTCAAAGCAAATCTTTATCTTCTCTTGACTTCAGAAGCTGATCTTCAACTTCATCCTTGATAGACTCACTCAGAATTCTATCAGTGACTTGGTATTAAATACTTAGTCTAAAATCTATAAAGATAAAAATTACAAGCCTAACAAAATAAGTAAACTTTCAAACGCTTATACAATATTTCTATGAAAGCATGAACTTACATTTTTGGGGTCTAACATAAAATCCTATTTTGTCATCGTCAAAACATCTAACATGAAATTCCTAACATTGTGATAAAGGCTTTGAAGTCAAATTCTCAAGCGACTGTTGCTATATAAACGACGCTAAGACTAAATCTACTAAATTGAAAGGTAAAAGAACAAACAAAGTGTATCTAGTAGATTGGGGTTCAACAATTGATAACAAGCCAACATGCTTTGTTGCTAAGAGTCAAAATGAATCTAAAACGGGTTAGTTATGGCATAGAAAATTGAATCACCTCAACTTTAAGACAATCTCACAGCTTATAAATCTAAATCTTGTAGAGGGATTACCTAAAGGACCATTTCATAAGGATTGCCTTTGTGACGCTTGTCAAATGGGAAAACAAATTAAATCATCTTTCAAGAGAAAGCCTTATCTATCTACCTCTAGAATACTTGATCTACGTCACATGGATCTGTTTGAACCTATTCAAACGATCAGTGTGAGCGGTAAAAAGTGTACTTTGGTGATAGTAGATGATTTCTCTCGATTTACTTGGGTGGAATTTCTTTCATCCAAAGATGAGACATGTGACAAGTTAACAACGCTTATTCGGCAACTTCAAACATTGAAAAATCTTAAGGTTGCAAGAATAAGGAGCAATCACGGTACTGAGTTTACTAACAAGGTTGTTGAGAAGTTTTGTGTAGAGAATGGAATACATCATGAGTATTTAGCTCCCAGAACTCCCCAATAGAATGATGTTGTTGAGCGCCAGAACAGAACGCTCAAGGAAGCAGCTAGGACGATGTTAGCAGAATCCAAGCTTGCTCCTAGGTTTTGGGCCGAAGCAATCAACACTGCATGTTACACTCAAAACCGTTGCATTATTAACAAACAGAATGGGAAAACTCCATATGAACTATGGAAGGGACGCACGCCGAATGTTTCATACTTTCACGTCTTTGGTTCAAAATGCTTTATTCATAATAATGGATCCCAAAGCCTAAAGAGATTTGATCCTAAAGCGGATGAGGTAATCTTTCTAGGCTACACCAAGAATGAAAAGAATTTCCGCATCTTAAATAAGATCAAATCAAAGGTTGAGGAATCTATTCATGTTGTTTTTGATGATGCTAACCAAGAACCGAGTAAGGTTAATATGAATGATGTAGGAGTTAAAGATCTGTGTCATCAAATGTCTAAGATTACCATTGATGATGATAGTGACGACGATGATGAGATCTTAGTGCCCCCTCCTAAGATTACTCGTGAGGTTATTTCGGATAACAATGTAAGATATGCTATGCTGATGATCATGAAAAGAGTGATCATCAAGAGCAAAGTAGGGTTTATGAACTTGAAGTACCCACGTAAGAGGAGAGTTAAGCGTCTGAGAAAGTGAATCTAGCGCCTGTTCAACCTTTTAACCCTTTCCAGCCTGATAGATTATGGCAACGTGATCATCCACCTGAGCAAATTATTGGAGATATTGAAGCGCCTGTTAGGACTAGGGCCTCTACATTCAATGAGGCCATGCTCACAAGATTTCTATCTCAGTTGGAACCTAAGAAAGTGGATGAAGCATTATGTGATCCTAGTTGATTTGAAGCCAGGCAAGAAAAGCTTAATCAGTTTGAGCGTAGTAAGGTTTGGACGCTAGTACCAAGGCCAACTCACCAAGGAGTTATTGGGACTAGATGGGTTTATAGAAATAAGATGGATGAGAATAGCATTGTAATAAGGGACAAAGACAGACTTGTCGCTCAAGGATATTGCCAAGAAGAGGGTATTGATTTTGATGAGACATACGCTCCTGTCGCCTGTGTGAGAAGTTTTTGAAAATGATGCAAGAACAATTTGAAATGAGCATGATGGGTGAATTAACTTTCTTCTTAGGATTACAAGTTAAGCAACTCCCTAATGGCATATTTATTAACCAAGCTAAATATACACGTGATAGGATTAAGAAATTTGGTATGAAAAATGCATCATCTTCAAAAATTCCAATGAGCCAAATACTTAAGTTAGATAAAGATGAAAGTGGGAAGAGGTTGATACCACTAATTATAGAGGTATCATTGGATCACTTCTTTATCTTACTGCTAGTAGACCTGATATTATGTTTTCGATATGCATGTGTGCACGCTTTCAAGCTGATCCTAAAGAGTCACACTTAATTGCTGCCAAGAGAATCTTTAAGTACCTAAAAGGCACACAAAATGTGGGCTTATGGTATCTAAGGGACTCTCTTTTTGAACTAATTGGTTACTCAGATCCAGATTTTGCAGGTTGCAAAATAGATCGTAAGAGTACTAGTGGGACATGTCAATTTCTAGGTGATAGGTTAGTTTCATGACATAGTAAGAAACAACAATCGATAGCTACTTCTACAGCTGAAGCCGAGTATGTAGCTGCAGGAAGTTGTTGTGCACAAGTGTTATGGATGAGGCAACAACTTAGAGATTATGGAATAATCCTAGGTCCAACCCCCATTCATTGTGATAACCAAAGCGCCCTAGCCATGATTCAAAACCCTGTTCTTCATTCCAGAATCAAACATATTGACATTAGATACCATTTTCTTCGTGACCATGTTCAAAAGAAAGATATCTCCATGCACTTTATTGGTACTGACAAACAATTAGCAGATATCTTCACCAAAGCTCTCAACGAACAACGCTTTCTCACTTTAAGAAGTGAATTAGGTATGATTGATTTAAATGCTTAATCATTATGCATCATACTTTTATTAGACATATAATTTAGGGGGAATCCACTTTATTTATGTCTAAAAAGTGTTACGAGTTATCAAATTTAGGGGGAACCTTAAAATTGTACTTGAACATATCTGTAAGCGTCAATGATCAAAACTACTTTCATATGCATAGATCATCAACGCTCAGTATTATTTGTGTATAATATGTTAGACGCTCAAACACACACAAAAATTAAATTTTAAGCGTCAAACATAAAACTTACAATATAACATATAACAAGTGGTATATGTTAAGCGTTGAACTTATTCCCTTCAACACTTAATATAAAATTGTTTATAAAATTCATGCATAAATTTTACACGCTTAATGACGTGAAGGATAGATTCAAAAGTCCATTTTGAACTCCATTCACACGCTTCTGTCACATCAAACTAGCGAGTAGATTAAAAAAATTTCAAAATGACGGTTCAGAGTTAGTATGTGTTTGTGTACGTGCCAGTGTATCACCAAGCGCGTGCACTACACTCTGAAAATACCAAACGTTTTTAAAACTTTCACTCGGACGTCAAATATTTATATATGGGAGTTACCAAATGTAACTTCTCTCTCTTGCCCAAAACTCGCGTCCGCGGTTAAAAGCATTCATGACTGAGATTTAATAACTTTACACGTGTCAAAATCCTACTGAGATGAGAGAACACAAGTTTCAAAATTTTTAAATGTGTCAATTAAAACATAATTTTTGCAGAAAAATTATTCACTTTTGCTCAAGCTATCTGCAAAATTACTCTCTCTCTCTTACAAAGCCAATCTCAGTTCATCTCTTTCAAAACACTCAAATGGCACCCAAGAAATCTGTAAACACTACTGAAGTCACCATCAAGGTTACTGAAGGCCTTGTGGTGGACTGGAAATTTTTGTATGACCAGAATCAGATAAACATGACGAATATGATGGACTTTGTGGCCAAGTTTGGGCTTCATACGTTCTTGACGAAGTATTCTTATGTGTTTGCTACTGAAGTGGACACTTTCTAGAAGACTGCTAAACTTTCAGAGGACAAGAAGTCGATCTCTTGCCTCTTTTCTCTATCTAAGAAGGAGTCTCCGAAAGAATTCATTCTTTCTACTGCTTCCATTGCCAAGAACTTTAATCTGCCGAATGAGGGTGAGGCATTGGACTGTGTTACTCAAGAACAAATTCAAGAAACATGGACTACTATGAGTGCATATGATGGTGTACCATATAAATCACACTTCGAGAAGAAAGAAATAGTGTCGACATACAGATTAATGGCTAATTTCTGCAGCAAAATAATCGAATGCAGGGTGGGTACCTTTGATAAGGTCAATCCGATGCGGTTTCAGATGATGACTGCGATACTCCTCAACATCAAAATCAACTGGAGCGAGTATGTGTTCGAAAGATTTAGGGACTATTTGAGCGCCACAAACAAACCCTATGGAATTATTCTGAGTGATCTGTTGTATAGAGCAGAGTGTGTTCACTCTTTGGGGCTTCCTTTGGACAAGGCCAAGTTGCTGGGGAAGAGAATTCTGACTAATGTTCTTCATCCTCCCCAAGTTGGTGGTGCTGCGAGATCACTATCTGAGCATCAAGAGGTACGCGAAGAGTCCGACGAGGAAGCTGAGTGCCTTGCTTCGGTTGAAATCGTGAAGCGTTTGGCTGTACAGAAGAAGAAGGCTCCTCGTAAGCCCAAGGCTCATGCTGTTCCATCTCCTCCCAAGGATAGTGAGGAAACTGATGAGGATAAGGAGGACAAAATTCTTTTAATTGAGCGGAGGAAGTTGGAGGGTATTATCAAACAAATCGACTTTGAGGAACCAACTGCTGCTCCTCCAGCTCAAACAAATTCCCTAACACACGTACTACCCAATCTCTTGGCATAGCAACCCTACCCTTGTTAATGATTTCCTATATATCTCTATATGAAAACCTAGCTTAACAAAGGTGCATTTAAGGTCTAGGAATTCCCTTTGTTAAATGGAATGCCACCTAAAGAAACTGAGTCTATCTCTAGTCAGTTTAACTATAGGGTATTCAATGTTTATATCTTCCCTGGGTTATTATCTCTCGATCTCTAACCTAGGCATTTTATCGAACACTTGGTGATCAAACAATTGAAGCACTGAGATCAAATATTGAATACATAACTAAAACCAACATTAATCCAATAAATACCAAAGCAACAACAATCAAAATAACATAAACGGCCTAGCCACGAACTTAATCATATACGTTTAGCTCATGTTCATGTCACAAGTACGGATCTGAATCATACAAATCATAGTAGAGAGTTGAACAAGTTTAAGAAATAAAGATGTAAAAACTTCCGAATAATCGTGATGATTTCGATCCCTAGTTGAATTCTCCGTCGTCTTGCGAATCCGGGCCTTCAAAGTGTCGTTATGACCTTCAATCCTCTCTCCAAGCTTTTTCTCCCCTTTTTTGGAGTGTGGCTGCCACTCTAAGGAATGTTAGGGTAAAAAATGACTAAAAGGGGTATTTATAAGGCAATCCACCGCCTTGAACGCCGCAGCGTTCGTCCTCTGCTGCTTCAGCCAGTTTTGGTAAAATATGCATAACTTTCTCTACCGATGTCAGAATAAGCTGATTAAAGTTGCTATAGAATCCTAAAACAAAGATCTACAACTATAAAGAAAATTTAAAGGCCCAAATTAAACATTAAAGATGATAAAATTGTCTCACAAGTCACTGAATGAGAAAACTCCCTCGTAAGACGTCTCTTCCGATGACTTTTTCACCTCCTTTCGTACATATCTGATCTTTGTCTTTAACATAAGAAATGTACCTTTGCCTCATATATTTCCATTGGTATAACAAGTGTGTAATTTGGACATGGGTAGAAAAATCTATTCCATAGAATCTAGAACTGCGCAGACAGTTTGTATCTTTATGCATGACTTACCTTCAATCCTTGTTATTTTCCTCCAAATGTTATGTTATTTTATAAAATATGAGAAAACAAGGGTCAAAGCATCATAGTGATCAAATTATCAAGGAAACAATCAAAACCAAGTCGATAAACGGGTGAAAACTAGTGCAAAAATAACATTTATCACAGAGCGTCGCTGAGGACGTTACAAGACCAAGGCATTTCTTCAAGCTGAATCCTATCAAGATGATTGACCATTCAATCAACTATAAGCCACCAGCGATTGAAGAAGACTTTATTCCAGCAGCCTACAATGAAGAAAGATATATAGTTGCTGAGAATGAGATTGCCATGATGATAGAGCATGACAAATATATCTGTGAAATTCTATTCAACTCGAATTTGATAGATGTGGAGCGAGCATATTATCAGGCCATTCAAGATGGTAAGCCTACTGGTCCGATTCCTGCTTCCATTCTTATCCATGAAAACAGAACCGATGGCAGAACTCCTCCAGTCGACGTGGACTTAGCAGATTATCTGGATATGGGGCATAGCAAATCGACTGGTCTTACTCCAAGAGATTTCAATATCAGAGTCTATGAGTGTATACCGGTTGAGTTTCTGAATCCAACTGAGGAGTTGTTGAATAGAGACGGATACTCTCACTTTCCAGAAGTGGTGCACAGTGATGAGAATAAAGGTGTGTATGCTGGTGAGCGTCAAACATCTCTGACAGACTTGATTCAAGAAGAAACAGATGGCTACTTCCAGAGCGTTTGGAATGCAAGTTATCAAACAGACAGATATCGCTTTGAATCAACCAGAGACATTCACCATGAGGGCATTCGGGCTATAGTCAATGCAAGTGCTGACTACTACATGAATGGAGTTAATTGGGTTGAAGCGTACATGGGTAATAGGTATACATTTCAAGATTTGGTCAAAGCTCCCCATCTCTTTAGCATAGGCATGCATGACAAGAAGCGTCAATTCGCCAAGTATTGCCCAGAGAAGCGTCAACAGCGTATGGGACCAATAGCTCAATTGTCAAGCGTTCGCTAACCAACAGAGAGGTTTTTGCGTCAAGCGCTTCATAGGCTTACAGTCACTCCTCTTAACTTCAATAGCCAAGCGTCTAGCAGTGGAATTTTTCCAGTATCAGATTTATCAACTACTCCAAGCCACTGGGATGACAATTTTCGGTTGATGTTAAAGATCATGGCTCCTATTCCTCACTTTGACAAGATCTTCACTAAAAATTTGGACAAGCCCAATGGATCTAGAATTCGCAACTTCCATGGTTATCCACTCCTACCATCTATCAGACAGGAAGTTGGTGAACACTATGCTTATGTTCTTTCCTTGCTAGAATGGAATCAGGGCATAGCTCGAGCTGTTTATCCATATTTGGAAGAGTACACAAATCTGACCGTCTTCCAAATGATAGGATCATTGGATTTTCCTTGCATTACTGCTCAGATATGTTGTTTCTGATCCCCAGACCGCAGTCAAGGATTTTTCCAAATCATGTGATGGACATCATGGGACCCATGTATGTCAAGACCAGGGATAGTCTGATCCGCACATTTATTAAGGGATCTGGCATTTCACGTTCCAGGCTGAACGAACTTCTTGAAGATGCATCAGACTTCTACGCCGATATACCCTTAGCCAGGTTAGATTTCCAATTCACTGACTTTCGTCAAGAGAAGTCAGCGCTTGTAGAAGTACCTGTGAAATTTATTGAAGTTTGCTCCAGAGCCTGCATCAGAAGTTGCAAGTATTCCAGAGTCTACTGAGGAACCAGTTCAAGCGTCTCCACCAGAGGTCAATCTTGATGCTTCAGAACTAGATGTTCCAGATGTTGCTGAGTTACCGATTGAAGCATGCGGCATCGTCTTTGATCCAACACATCAAGTCTCTCTTGACTCACTCAAGTACACATCAAAGTTTAAGCGATCGACTACTCAAGTGGATCCTTCAGATGTGAGTCAAAATTTTGGGCCACTGTTGAAATCAGTTTTGGAGGAAGTAAGCAATCATGCCACTCAAAATGAAGAAGCCCTCCATTGGATCAAAACTGATTTAACCGTGATTGAGTCTTAGAACATGAGCGCCCAAGTTGCTCATATGCGCGGTACAGCTCAAGTGGCAGTTGCTGATTGCCTTAAGGAATTTCAAGAGATGAATGATGCTACTTGGGCAAATCAATTGGTCATGAAAGAGCACTTAGATAAGCGCATAGACAATTTAGAGGCTTCAATGGCTCAGATTGCTACTCAAGTCAACCTTTTAACAGAACATTTTTTGAAGGCTGATGATGGCAATAAGGGGGAAGAAGAAGAAGAACGGAAGAGAATGGGAATAGGGATGAAGAGGAAAGCTTCTAGTTCAAGAGCTGCTAGTCCTTCTACCTAGCGTCAAGCAACCCTTCCTACTCTTATCAGCTTACCGGTGCCTTCTCGAGCGTTACTTGAACAATTTGACGTTCCATTCGAACGACCGCCTATTCTAGAGCCTTCTGATCCCAAGCTTATATCTAAGGAACAGAGGATGCCAGAATTCAACAAAACATTCATAATTTGCCTAAGGCGTATAGGTATTAACCCCGTTGATTGGGATAAGCAATTTTTTGCTTATAGAGAGAGATAAAAGAAAGAGAAGAAATCTGTAATTGACAAAGATCATGCTGCCATGATTAGACTTGAAGAGAGTATATCTGAAACGATCAGGGCTGAAGTAAATAGAAGAGTCAACACTCAAGAAAAAGATTAAGAACTCTTGTTTACTTTGGATTATCTATATTCTTGTCTCTTTATTTATTATTTAGTTGTAAAATGCCTGTACTTTACTTGATATATTAAGGAAGTGCATTTTTCAGCTAAAACATCTCGTTGAGGCTCAACTAACCTTAACGAACTTTATCTAACCTTTATTCAAAGCTAACTTTTACTTTTGGCTGTCTAACTCTTGAACTATAAAAGAGTAAGAATTGCCATCATCAAAAAGGGGGAAATTGTTAGGAAATTTCTTGATAGATATTTTGATGATGACAATTAGGATTCCTTGTTAGACCCCAAAAATATGTAAGTTTGATTTTATTAAAAATCATGTATAAGATTTGAGCGTTAGATTTGTAATAGGCTTTATAGGCTTTGTTTTATTTTTATTCTAGATTGTTAGGCTAAGTAGTCTTAAACTAAGCGTCTGATAAATTCTGAGTGAGCTTATCAGTAGTTAAGTTTGAAGACTCAAGCGTCTGAAGTCTGAATGAAGATGAAGATTCCAAGCATACAAGCATCTCGCTATATAAAGCGTTGATTATAGAACCGAAGTTATTCAAGGATGAATGAACGTCTATCAATGACAGATTTCACTTGAATTTATTTCTAAGTCCTGAAGGAGTTCAATGCAATTATTCTCAGTTCATTAATTGCCAACAGGCATTTAATTCAAATGCATTAAATGTTGATAAGAGCATTAAATGTGATAAGCACTCCAGGATGTACGGAGAAGCCACCCCATTGGACTGTCAACTATTCAGAGACTGCACCAACTTTTGTGCAGCAAATTTTCAGGAAAAAGGACAAAAATTGTTCATTTGCGGAAGTGAGAGACACACGCCTGTGTATGTGTCAAACGGACACTTTTTCCAAAAATGCCTATAAATAGGACTTCAACAACAAGTCAAAATAACCATCGTATTACAAACTAAATTGGTGTTGCATTGAAGTCTCAAGCACTCAAACTTTCAGAAAAGCCTGAATATTCTAGCAAAAATTATCTTTACTTTTCTTCAAATCCTGAGACAGTCAATCAATATCTCAAACGTTCTTTTCGAAGAAACCTACATTACTATTGAGATATTCCAAGTTGTTTGAACTTCATGAAAATCAAACAAACCGTTAGAAAAACCTCATCCAAGCCTCGCGATCTATGTGAAGTCGAAGTTCGATACTTGCAATATTTCTGGGTAAAAGAAGCAAGGGCATAGAAGTGTCTTGGAGCTGAAATATGTGTGACCAAGGAGCTCAAAACATCAACATCCATCTCTCCCTACTTTGTAGAAGATTTTGTGTGATTCTTTGAGAATCATTTTAGTGGATTGCCTCCGAGTGTTCGAGGAGAAGAAGGGCATAGTTGGGATTACACCACCCAACGAACCTTAGAAATATTAGGAAAAATTGCATAAGACCCCCTGTGATATGCAAAACCTGCGCCAAACTGCCCTATGTTAATTTTTTTGCGAATCACCCCTTGTTTATTTTTTATTCTGCATATTCTTCTTTTTTGGTATTTTTTTTCATCATACATGTCAATCCAAATGCATTTTTGCCCCCAAACATGTTTATAATAGTTAAATAATTTAATTTGGGTTGGATCTAGAACATTTATGATGGAAAAAAACACCAAAAAAATCAAAAAAAGGGGAATATGCAGAATAAAAAATTACACAAGGGGGTGATTCGCAAAAAAATTAACACAGTGGAGTTTGGTGCAAGTTTCACATATCATGGGGGGGTCTTATGCAATTATCCCCAAATTTTGTGTTCTTTACTTTACAGTTAATTTCTTTACTATCATATCATTGCATAAATTTGTTAAGTAAAACACAATCAAACTCTAAGCAACTAAGATACATCTTGGAACGCTAAAACTTTCAAAGAGAATACTTTTAAATCATTCCGCTGTGCTAACACTGATTAAAGAACTGAATGCTTAAACCTAACTGGTTATAGTATTCAAATCTTGAAGTCTAAGTTAACTTTATAAAACAGTCTTCGAGTAGACGCTCAACCAAGCGCCTATATTTTCAAGTGTCCAAACCAATTTTAATACGAATATTTTTGAAGTCGAAAAAGACTTCAGGGTCTATTCAACCCCCCCCCCCCCCTCCAGACCCTTTCGTATGCCACTTGGGACCAACACTTTACCCTCGAGATCTTGCAATCTGTAAGTCATTGCCTTTGTAATTTTGATAATTTTGAATGGTCCCTCCCAATTTGCTTCCAACTTCTTCACATGCCTCGAAACCTCCACTTTTTTCAAAGCGAGATCTCCTACTTGAAAACATCTAGCTTTCACCCTTTTGTTATATGCTCTAACCATTGTTATCACTATTGGATCATTATGGGGAAAAACTATGCCCTTGTAATCCCTATCGTCAAAAGCTATTAGTTGGTCATGGTTATGCACAACAAAGACCCTCGTAGGCTCCTGACGATAGTGATGGCCACACATCTCCCTTTTATTTCTTTTCCTTGCATTAGACGAGTCGCCTCCAGCTGGTCCACCTACAAAGTGTGTATCTCTACCCGTGCCACATTGGCAAGTTCTTTCTGTTGATCCTCACGACGATGATTATCATTTTCTCTCTGATCATCGTTTCGTCGATAGTTATCATTTCGACGACATTCATCATTATGTGGCCTATCATAATGACGATTGCCATAGCCCCTACTGCCACGATATCGATCATCATTTTCTTGATATCGAGACCGATCAGGTGACTTACTCCTTGATCGTCTTACCTCTTTAATGCGGTTGGCCTCGGGGCCTCTTACCTCCGCAAGAGTATGATCAATGAAATCATTTAAAACACCATCTTTTATCAATCATTCAAGTTCATCTTTTAGTTGATAGCTCTCTTCAGTATCGTGGCTTTTGTCCTTATGAAACTGACAATATTTATTTGGATTTGCTCTTAGCCTCGGTTTTATTGGTTTTGGCCATGAAATCTCACTCAGGTGCTGCACTGCCATTAATACCCTTCCTCTTGAAGTATTCAAGGGACTATATTGTTCATACTTTGCGTATCGACGGGGTCATTCATGGTTCTTTCCAGACCTTGATCTTTCTTTTCAATCGTTGTTTTCTTTTGAATCTCTTCGATTGTTTGTGGGCTTAAGAGCCTCAAAATATTTTGATAGATTCATCTCTTCCTCATTGATGCATTGCTATTCAAGTTGCATCAATTCTTCCTGATCCTTTGGTGCACGTAGAGCTAGAGCAGATGCCAATGTACCTTTTTTCAATGCCAACAAAAGAAATGTTACTACAAGATCATGAGTTAATTCAGGTATTTCTAAAACTTCCTGGTTAAATCGATGCACAAATTCCCTCTAGCTTTCATTAGGACCCTGCTTGAACCCTAGCATAGAAGATACAGATTTTTTGGCTTTCTTATTTCGTGCAAAGTGATTCTCGAATCTCTTAATGAGTTGCTCATAAGACACTATCGAAGCAAGCTATTAACTAGTGAACCAGTCTGGAGCACGACCAACCAACGCCGTCACAAAGACCCTTGCATTTATCGCATTTGACTGGCGATACAGTGACATCAATAGCTCAAACATCGTCAAATGCAGCCTCAAAGCACCCATTCCATCGTAAGTAGGCAACAAAGGAGCTTTGAATGAACTTGGAGGTTCCTCAGACATTATACTTTCACAAAATGGAGAATTCCTAGCCATCAAGGCCCAAACAGGCCTAAACTTTGGTCGAGGAACTTCTGATCTATAACTTACCCTGTCTAACTTCTCATACATATCATCAATCTCCACTCTCGACAATGCTGGCCCGTCTCTTTCTTCATGGATAGGCTGCTTCCCTCGTCGGATTTCTGAACGAGCATCTGCTCTACTATCAACCTCTTCATCAGATTGCGTTCCTTCAGCAACTTCTCCCTTCTTCTTAGGCTCTGGATTCGCTCCCTCTTGCCCTTGAAACAACCTCTTAGGTGCCAAAGATGTTACATGCACCCTCTGAATAGTTGGAGTTACTGGTCCCGATGCCATGAGGTGATTCAACACTTCAATACGAACATGCTTCTCCTTTAGATTGTCTCCTTCCATCCCTATTGGTGATACAGCGACCCTCGAGTAGTTTCCCACAGGCGGCGCCAACTGATCTAGCTCAAAATTTTCCCCACACTATTTCAGTCGAGATGACTTCGTAGACGGACCGACTAACATACTATCAAGATTATAGACTGCATTTGAATACTGTCAAGCTACCTACATACCCCTCAGGTATCAAGTCTAAACGTAGTTCAAAAAAGGTGATTATAAGATCTATGATTCGTAATACGAAGGTATCTCCTATTTATATTATCGTACTCTCAAGTCTCTGGATTATCGTAAGCAATACGAGTTATGGCTCGTAGTATTTATTGCCCAGATTCTCCGTCCCTCAAACCTAATAAATGAGGGTATTTATAGTGTTTCCACTCTGTACTGTAGAGTGAATGACAGATGAGACACCTCCACTTAGATACCTAACACGTGTCTTCGATAGACAGTCTTAATTACACGTCGTAGGGTCGAGTCATGGGTCGACCTTACCCGGACTAACAAAAACATGCGGATCATGGAGTGTAATGCAAATATCACTATATTGGGGACCAATCAAGCAATCTGCTTCGTACCATCGTATATGAGGTATTTTAAGGGCCCCATGACTATGTATATACACTGAATACGAGGTAACGAGGGATGTATACTTAATTTTGGTATATCACAATCCATGTTCGGTTCAAGATACTTAATCAAAATATATAAATGGCTATTTAAATTTCTTATTAGTTAGATTCACATATTTTAATATTCAGCCCATGTTGTTAGGTTTTTTGAATATCTATAACTTTGTAGTTTGATTATCTGAGTTTGTCCTGAGAATTAGTGATAGCTTCTTGTAACTTTAATAAGGCCGAGCATTCAACGAATGAATACAGAGCATGTGAATTTAAGTTTAGGCAAAATTCTAGAATATGCATATGTTAAGTTTAGTTACAGCTTTGCTAGTTTCTCAGTTAAGATCTCATATTTTGTTTGTAGTACCAACCAAAGCATGTGATCTCATATTTTGTTTGTAGTACCAACCAAAACATGTGACTAAAGTTTACGGGGAAAGACATTAAACCCTCCGAACTATTGAATTTTTTATTATTCATTTAATTTGATTAAATTCCTCATAAAAGTTATCAATATAAAGTTCAATTATTTTTCAATAAATTAAAAAAAATTGAAATTTTAATTTTTAAATTTGGAAAATATAATTAGTGGATTTGTAGTTGACAATTATCAATTATAACTAACTTTAATTATTTGATAGTTTATGAAAATAATATTAAACCAAAACATGTAGACTAAGGCTATGTTAGGCCGAATTATGATTTTTGAGTTATAAAAAAGTATTCTTCGTATGAATGATTTATATTGTTTTGTGTTATAATCTTGTTCTTAATGATTTGTGTGTTTGGCCAACATATGTAAGAATTTATGCTTAAATTATCAGTTCGTTAAGGTGCAAAAAGGATTAATAACATCTTTTAAGTTAGTTGTACAACTCTGGATGCTGTTAGCCGGATTTATCAGGGAATTTTTTTAGTTTTTAATGCATGTAAGAGAGATTGCTACACCCAATCTAGCATAGATTATCATGACCGAGGGATCGAATTGATAATAATCTTAAGGAATTTTCCACCTTAGCAATATTTATCTGAAATACAAAAATACTTATATAACAAGAATTGATTAGTTTGTGTCGACGCATGTGTCTTAGTTGCTTTTTATCTATTGATTTTTTGCATATCTTTAATTATTGTCTTAAATTATAAGTTGATAAATTCTTTACTTAAAGTTCATAAGCTGCTTGATTTAATTTATTGTTTTTGCTAAAATACAAACCCTTGTGGGTTTGACATCCCGGACTTAATTATCCATTTTATTATTACACACGATCAGTCCTCTTGCTGTTAAATATACGACTGGGTTTTCGTGCATCAAATACTAGAATAAGTCTATTACCTTAAGACCAGTATATCAATATAATTTTTTTCAAAGGAGAAAGTATGTTCAAAAAATAATTTATTCGAGTGATATTACATGTGAAAACATGACTATGATGAATAGGCAAGCTTTCGTTCGTTTATGCTCCAGACGTGAAGTCACTGGCATAGTATAATCCAACAAAAATATATTAGTGGATGAACCAGTAGTTAAGACGGTGCATATTTTGGCTCATCATCAAACGCAAAAAATCATAAAGATTAATTCTGTACGTTGTGGGGGAAACAATTAGTAGGCATTTCAAAAAAAGTGATAAATGCTATTATTATAATTCAAAGTGAGTTACTTAAGAGACCTGAGCCAGTACTTGATAACTCTACATATGAGAGTGTTGGGTTTCGTGAAAAAACTCATAAAGGCAGCGGAAGGATTTCAAAAATTTGATTAAAATCCAAAGTGCTCTCTAATTGCATAATTGAATCCAAAAATTGCTTTAACGAATAAATTGAACTTACCTGTTGAAACGAGATGGTAGGAGAATCCAATTCTGCTTCAAAACTTTGAATTGACGAACTCCTTGAATTCTTCAATACTAGTATTTCTCAAGTTTTGATTTCTTGAAGTTTCTTGTAAATAAATCCAAACAACGAAGCACGTTGTCTCTAAATTATCACGCACGAATTGATGATGAAAAAATCCTTTTTTCTTCTCTATATGAACGACGGCTAGTGCGTATAGAGAGGGAGGATATTTTTCTTCTTCTTTTCTTTGGAGAGTTACAATGAATTGTAAATTGTTATCTAGGTTAAAGTCAAGAGAAACCTTTTATATCTCAATGACTTTATGACCAAGACAAAACAAAAGAGACTAACATGATCATCCATCTAACCCTAATGGAGGACACCCCACATGGGGCCCGGATTTTTTCTGTTGCTTTTTTTAATTAATTCTTTATTCAACTAATAATTTATTTTATCCAATAAATAAATTAATTACTTAAATAATAAAATTAATTAGGTAAATTAATTCATTAATATATTTCTCTTAAAAGTTAATTAATAATTAATCATATCCATTTAATTAATTATCTTATCCAATAAGTAATTAATTAATTATTTAACTTATCCATTAAATTAAATCTCTCCAAAAATAAAATAGAAAATCCATTTTCAAGTTTCTTCATCAATTCTTTAGCGTGACTCTTTAGGTTCGTTTCATTTGGCAATTAGAGGAAACCAAAGGAAATGGGTAACACCTAGCCAGTCACGTTGCCCACTTCGAAGCCCAAATGAAATACGAAAGAATGGATCATTCCACAACCTTCCAATCGTAAATACCGTATATGTATAAACCTTTTGTTCACATTCCCCAGTCAAGTGAGAATCATGGTTATGTCAAACTCACTGGACTTGACCATATGTATTAATTATAATAATACTAGATCATTGAGATTGATTAAGTGCCTAGCACAATCGTCTCTTTTGCTTTGGCCAAAGACTTTGATCTCGATTTATCTATAATCACATAGGGTACATTCTCATTCACTTATGAGAGAACAAATCCCATATTAGATATCTGCTAAGACTACCACTTGCCCATCAAGTCCACATTTCGAGGTCGACCCCACCAACGGTAGAATTGGGTCTAACTACTCTAGTAAAAGACTTGACGCCACAAGTGCAACTTCAGCCTGATACTTCAGGACAAAGGTTCACATATACCTATTACGCATAATCAGTTCTGTCATTCACAGTCACACAGCATATCAGTTCCATTGATGTGCCTATAGTCTTAAGCTCCCACCATCACGTAGTGTTCGACTGGCACTCCCATGTCAGAGCTAAGATTGTACAAGTATTCGAAGTCTTTATTTGCCCATTAAAGACTTCATATTACTTGCAAACTAGTTTTAGTAATCAAGTCGATCTCTCTAGTGTCATTCTTCCTATCCCACGGGAAGTAGAGAGATCGCACTGAAAACACGGGCAAAACGTTTTACATAACTTATAGATGCAGATAAGAATTAAGTAAAAAAACTAAATAGTGCCTTTTATTAATAATAATTAAGTTTAATACAAGATAGATGCCCTACTCATTCTATCCTCTATGGCATCTGAGGGCATAATCCTAACAATCTCCCACTTGCACTCAATACCACTCATTATGGTATCTTATACCCATCCTTTCCAGGTGTCGGTCCAAAATAGCCTGAGGTAGTGGTTTGGTGAACGGGTCAGCTACATTGTTAGCTGAGGCTATTTTCTGCACTGCTATCGCTCCTCTGCCAACAATCTCCCTGATGATGTGAAATCTTCTCTCAGTGTGTTTGGACTTGTTATGAGACCTCGGTTTCTTGGCTTGAACTATTGCTCCATTGCTATCACAATAAAGTGGTAACGGGAGCTGAGCACTAGGGGCCGATTAAAGTTCTCCAAGAAACTTTATCATCCAAACAGCTTCTTTGGCTGCCTCTGAGGCTGCCACATACTCCGCTTCAGTGGTGGAATCAGCAGTTGTGCTTTGCTTTGAACTTTTTCAAGACACCGCTCCACCAATGAGAGTAAAAACAAACCCTGAAGTGGATTTTCGGTCATCAACATCAGAATGAAAGTCTGAATCAGAATAACCTTCCATCTTCAGGTCTCCACCTTCATAGATGAGAATCATATCCTTAGTTCTTTTGACATACTTTAGGATATTCTTCACAGTTATCCAATGTTCCTTTCCCGGGTTTGCCTGAAATCGACTCACCACGCTTATAGCATAGGCAATGTCGGGTCTAGTACACAGTATTGTGTACATCAGGCTACCAACTGCTGAAGCATTGGGCACGTTACTCATCTCCTGTCTATCTTCCTCACTTTGAGGACACATATACTTGGTTAAGTGTACCCCATGCCTCATGGGAAGAAACCCTTTCTTAGAATTGTCCTTTCTAAACTTCTTTAGGACCTTTTCTAAGTCAAGGGCTTGGGAGAGACCTATCATTATGTTCGTTCTATCATGGTAGATACGAATTCCTAGAATGTATGTCGCTTCTCCCAAGTCTTTCGTGGAAAACGTACTCGAAAGCCATTTCTTGACTGTGGTGAGCTTTACTGCGTCATTTCCTATAAGCGGAATGTCATCCACATATAGTACTAAGAACGAGAGTTTGCTCCCACTAGTCTTCTTCTAGACACAGGGTTCATCTTTGTTCTTGATGTAGCCATATCCCTTTACTGCTTCATCAAAATGAAGATTCCAGCTTCTAGATGCTTTCTTGAGACCGTATATGGACCTCCCAAGTTTACATACTTTATGGATATTGGTTTCGGACACAAAACCCTTTGGCTATTCTATATAGATATTTTCCTCGAGGAATCCATTCAGGAAAGCCATTTTGACATCCATTTGCCATATCTCATAATCTAAGTAAGAAGTTATGGATAACAGTATTCAGATGGATTTTATCACGGCCACGGGCGAAAAGGTTTCTTCATAGTCAATTCCTTCTCTTTGACTATACCTTTTCGCTATGGCCTGGCTTTAATCGTGTCAACCTTGCTATCGCTACCTATCTTTCTTTTGTAGATCCACTTACATCCTATAAGTTTGATACCTTCAGGACGATCTACCAAAGTCCAGACTTGGTTCGATTGCATAGAGTCCATCTCTGTTTCCATGGCTTCTCGCCATCTTAAAGCGTCGACATCCACCATCGCTTGATCATAGGTACAAGGATCATCTTCATGACCTTCTTGTACTACAATGTAAAGCTCTGGCTCCCCTGCAATAGATACCCTTGCCTCTCAGGTTCATGTGTTATTCTACCAGATCTACGTGGTGGTTGTGCTACTATTGGTTCAGGCCTTGGTTCTTGGACAGATGTCTCTAAGAGTTTCATTTTGTTCTTCTAGAACAATTTTCCTACTTTTGACCCCTTCCTAGATGAACTTATCTTCAATCAAGTGAGCTTGTAGGCCAAGATGATTCTCTAATCATCATGCAGGTAAAAGAAGAATCCCATGGAATCTTTAGGATAACCAATGAAACGTCCCAAGAGGGATCTGGTCTCCAATTTCTCCACTTTAGTCTTTTTGACATAAGCGGGACATCCCCAAATCTTAATGTGGTTAAGACTTAGTTTTCTATTATTCCACAACTCATGCAAAGTTTTATAAATGGATTTGGAGGCACATCTGTTCAATATAGAAGCAGCGGTAAGGAGTGCATGTCCCCACAATGAAATGGGTAAATCAGTGTAACTATGCATATAACAAACCATGTCCAATAGTGTTCGGATCCTTTGCTTGGCTACCCCATTTAGTTGAGGAGTTGCTGGTGGTGTCACTTGTAAAATTATTCCTTGTTGTCTAAGGAATTCAACAAACTCGACACTCATATATTCTCCTCCACGATCCGATTGTAGATTTTTTATATTTTGCCCAGTTTGATTTTCTACTAAGGCTTTGAATTCTTTGAACCTTTCAAAGGATTCAGACATTTGCTTCATTAGATACACTAGACCATATCTTGAATGATCTTCTGTGAAAGTGATGAAGTAGTAGAAACCCTGATAAGAGGTGTTTTTACGTGTTTTTAAGACCGTAATTCTTATGATTTGGATTCACTTATTGCTTAAATCATGTCACATTTGCATTTAATAAGTGTGTTAAGTGAATACAGGTAATAAATGAGAATACATGAAGAAAAGGGAAGAAAAACGATGTACAAAACAAGTTCAAGCATGTTTTTCAACACCTAGGCGGTTTATGCATCTCCTACCACATTCGAGCGATAATTCCGTACATTTCGAGACCGACCTAGACAAAGTTTCCTTCTACAAAGTTTTAGATGAATGTCTTAGCTTCAAATGGGAACTTGAAACATTCAAATCCGAGGTATATAGAGATAATTGTGAAGGAAATACGATTGCTGCGCCGAACAGAGAAGTACATGTGCCAGGATACGCCCCAGCGCCCTCCTAGTCATGCCTAGGCATGGATAGTCCGAATGTTACTCCTTTTTCAGCCTAAATTCCAGCATTATATGATGGGTAAGAATCACTTTTGGCCATAATTCAGCACATGTGTTGAGAGGTTGTCATAAGTGTGTTTCTTGGTAGATTTACTTTATGGGCGCCGAATCAGAAACAACCTCCATATTGAAACGTAATTTGGGTATACTTAGAGACCGAATTGGACAAAATGTCCTTCTGGAAAGTTGTAGATCTATGTTTTATCTGAACATGGGGACTTGAATCATCCAATGTGGAGATCTGTGGAGAAGTGTATGAGGAAAATACTAAGACTGCGCTGGAAAGCAAGAAAATGGCAGCATGCATGTGTTTTGTTGAAGTTTTCACATGGTTATGCTTGGTGGAATTCTTAATGGCCGAAAGTTCAACATTTTTTTAGCTGGTTGGAATCTTAAAAGTCAAACTTTAAGCATCACCTTAGGTGGAATTCTCATTGGGGAACTTTAATGGGAATTCTTAATGCATACTTTAGTGGAATTTTTGGCTATAAAAGGAGGGGGAACCCATACTCTTCATCATTCACTATCAATTTCAGATTCTTGGAGGAGAGGGGGGCAGCCCCTAATCTAATTTATCCACCATTCATCACCATTCTTCATCACTCTTGGAAGGGAAAACTAGAGGAAGGAAAAGAGCTTGGGGATTGAAGACTCAACTTCAAGATTCATCATTATTCACTTTTAAGGGAGTTTTTATAGCTTTTCATTTCAATTATGTCTATGAACATGTGTATTAATTCATTTATGTTTTTCATATTATCCATTATGAACTAAATTCATAAGACTAGGGCCATGTAAGGTCAAATTGTGATATATGCTTATAATAGATGATTGTTGAGGTTATCCTTATATTGTTATGTGATGTGAATTTGTGTTTTTGTCTATCTTGCATATACTTGATCATCATATGTTAGAATCTTATGCCTAGGTGAATATTTCGGGAGAAAATTGACTTAGGGTGCAAGAAATTCACATCATGACCCGCAACTAATGAGGAATTGCCCTAGACATAGGTAAAGATTCCCGGGTGAAGTCGTTCGATTCAAATCGAGTGAACTCTAGTACATTAATGCATGTTTAGTGGTTAGATTTCCGGATAGGAATATTTGGGAAATCACGATCTAAGCATAGGAGTTTATACGCGAGACATCGGTTATTCTCTACCCTCGGAGCTCTCACCATAACAATATAAGCGTAATCCTTCAACGAGAATCTTTATAAGTATAATTGATCAATTTGAACCTAGCATGTGCCTTAGTCTCCCTTTCTATTTTGTTTTAAATCATTTGTTCAACCTTGTTCTTATCTTACGCATTTCACACTCATTTTACCTTTATTGTTTTGATCTTTGTTGTTATAAAATCTTAAACTAGAATTCAAGTCCTTGTGGTTCGACAATCCGGACTTCTCGTCCACTTTTATTACTACACACGACTAGTGCACTTGCTATTATAGCACGTTAGCTTTTAGCGGTGTCAAGTTTTTGGCGCCGTTGCCGGGGACTTGTTCATTTTAGTTTTTGATTTTTCATTTAAATTTTCATAATTCTTAGTTTTTCGTTTATTTGTAACCTTTCTTTTATTTTATTATTCTAATTTTTTTTCTTGTGTTTATTTGTTAGGTGTAATTTGTGGTGCATGACCCGCTCTTCTAACGAGCCCCTATACAATTTTAAGTCGGAGATAGAGCGTGTTCTTCGATCTAGTAGACAAGCTCGAGAAATGGCCGACAATCTAAATCCAAATGGAAATTTTCCCGACATAAATCTTTCGGAAAATAGGGAATGGCTGCAAAATCTTTTCCAAGCTATGCAACCGGCACCTCCTCAAAGACTTCCATCGGTCCGGGAAAGTCTACCCCCACGAGCCATTTCTCCAAATGGTCTGCAAACGTCGATATGCACTAATCCTAAGACTTGGGTAGCTCTTTCAAAAGTCCTGGTGAAGAACAATCTAGCCATCTTACGTAAGAGACATGATTCTCATGTTGGATAGGGATCCGACCCTAGTGAGCTTAAAAGCCCATCCTTTTCCATTTTGTGTATCTTGTGCTCTCCGGTATGGCCTAGTCTAAGATGCCCCTTAAGTCTTAAGTTAGGTTCTTGCCTACCAAGTTTATAAGTTACAACATTCACAACAGATGAATTAAGGATATTTAAATAATACAAACCATTAACTGAAGAAGCATTGCCAACCATTTTATTTCCATAAAAAATGTCGCAATTCAATTTAGAAAAATGGAATGTATAACTTATAAGAGGCATTTTTACGTGTTTTTAAGCCCGTGATGCTTATGCTTTAGATTCAATTATTGTCTAAATCATGCCACATTTGCGTTTAATCGGGGTGTTAAGTGATTTCAGGTGATAAACGAGAGCACACGAAGAAAAGGGCAAAAGACAGCGTATCAAACGTTCAAGAGGGGATGCTTCGCATGCCGGCGCCTAGGCGCCACATTACTCGCGCCCAGGCGCCAGAAGATACAGAAAAGCAGCAATTGCATGCAGACCCGCGCCTTGGCGCAGACTTATCCACGCCCAGGCGTCGTGCCTTCCACGCCCGAGTGCCAGATTATCCACGCCTGGGCGCTGTCCGACTTTTCCTCCAAGAAACTCCTGCAGCGTAAGCGGCGCCTGGGCGCTGCTGTAACCGTTTTTTGAACGTATAAAGCCCAATTTTCAGCACATTATCTGGGTTCGAAAATCTGGAGAAGGAAGGCATTTTTCTAGATTTTGAGCCGAAAATTCATCAATCTTGGAGGGAGAAGAAGGGGGATTAAGCTAGAGATTGAAGTTTCAAGCTAGGATTCATCATTAATCAAGCCTTAGGGAGTTTTACTTGCTTTCATTACATGTTTATGTTCATAATTATGTATATGATTGTTCTAGATCTTCTTGAGCTATTGATGATGAGCTAATTTTGTAGAACTAACGCTATGTGAAGGCCAAATTTATGAGTCAAGATATATGAAGTGATTTTTTGTATTAATTCTCCTATTGCTTTGTGTGTTAATTTTATGCTTTTATTCCAATCATGTGCTTGATCACCATATGCTTGCTATCTTGCCTAATCTAGTCATTCGAGAGAAGATAGGTTAGGGTTCAAGGGAATTAACACATCATCCGAAACAAATGAGGAATTGCCCCTAGAGATAGGTAAACATTCTCGGGTACGGCTAGCCGGATTTATCCGGGGAATCTCTAGAACGTAAATGCGTGGTTATTGATTGGATTCTCAGATAGACATATTTAGAGAACCGTCGAATAATCATAGGATTATTATGAGCCGAGACATCGGGTAATAGTTAACTAAAGAGTTTCCACTAAAGCAATAGGAGTCTAATAATTCAAGGAGTAGCCCATATATATTAACGAGTAGATTCGGTTGTAGCATGTGCCTTAGTCATTTTATCATACGTGAGTTTTAATCTATAGCTCGTTTCTTCTTTTATCCTTTGTTTATTCAATCGATTCTTGAAATTTACTTTATTTGTCTTTTCTTTTATCGAAAATCTAAAGCTAAAATCCAAGTCTCTGTGGTTCGACAACCCGAACTTATTTTGTCCACTTTTATTACTACCACGACTAGTACACTTGCTATTCAAGCACGTTAGGTATTAGCGTGTCAAGTTTTTGGCGCCGTTTCCGGGGACTTGTTTATTTTTAGTTGTTGATTTTCGTTTACGTTTTCATAATTCTTAGTTGTTGTTTATTTCTTGCTTTTCTTTTATTTTCGTATTAGTTTAATTTTGTTTCTTGTGTTAATTGATAGGTTTGGTTTGTGGTGCATGACCCGCTCCTCCAATGAGCCCTTATTCGATTTTGAGCCCAAGATAGAACGTGTTCTTTGGGCTAGTAGACGAGTTCGAGAAATGGCCCACAATTTCAATCCTAATACGAATGGGAACTTTCCCGATATGAATCTCCCGGAAAATAGGGAATGGCTGCAAAATATACTCCAAGCTATGCAACCGGAACCTCCACCGCCTCCTCCATCGGTTCGTGGTAATCAACTACCCCGGGTAGACACTACACCAGGACCCGTTATCTTCCCGAACTTTGCTACTCCACATTTCCACATTCCTTCTCATATGTTCGGGATGGTTCAAGCGGAGCCCTTTTATGGTGACTCGAGAGACTCTCCTCACGACCACTTAGATCACTTTGAGAATGTGATCTCTACTATGCAATTCAACCCACGAGATCTAGATGCCATCCGCCTCCGATTATTTCACTTCTCCTTGAAAGATGAGGTGACTCTTTGGTACAAGTCATTGCCCCCACAATCAATTGGAACATGGGATGATCTAGTAGATGAGTTTCTCAACAAATTCTTCCCTCCATCAAAAATCAACGAGCTTAGAAGTGAGATCAAAGGGTTTAAACAAACAAGGAAAGAGTCTTTAGCATCCGCATGGGCAAGATACAAAGGTATGCTACGAAAGTGTCCCGATCACAATTATACCCGAGACGAGCAAGTGCAACATTTCTATAACGGAGTCCGATCTCGAATTCGACATTGACTCAATGCGGGAGCTGGTGGTGACCTTTTGGGTCTTGATAGTAGGACCGTGTGGATTAAGCTTGAGCAAATGGCTAGAGAGGATGAACTTTACCCCGAAGATGATGATGAGCTTCCTCCACCAAATCGAAGGGTTGCGTGTGTGCAAGAATTAGAGGAAGTGGTTGTCCCGGAACAGGAGGTTGTAGATATAAAGTTTGTTGGGAATCATAACCGAAACCAAATGAACTTCCATGTACCCGAAAATTTCCCAAAGAGGCCAAACCCCGCACAAAACGCACAACCGGGCATTTATCAACCCTGAGGCCTCCTTTCAACAACCAACAACTGAGGCCTCCTTTTAACAACCTACCTCCGAGGCAAGGAAATCTCAATGTACAAGGGCAAGGGCAAGGGCAAGCACGACCTCCCACATTCGATGAGCGACTTGATGATCATATAAGCAAATCGGATACGTCGATCAATGAACTCCGCAATATGATGAAGGATATGTTCATGGAAATGAAGGATATGAGGACACAAATGGGTCAAATATCCTCCGCGGTGAGTGGAAGAGCCCCGGGTACTCTACCAAGTGACACGAAGAAGAACCCGAAAGAACAGTGCCATGCCATTGCTTTGAGAAGTGGGAAACAAGTTGAAAGTACTCCTACTCGCATGTCCGCACCCGAGAGCGAAGTTCCTCACGCCCAGGCGTCGATGACATTCAGCACTGAAAATTCGTTTCGCACACCCGGGCCTGGGCGTGTTTCAGACGGCGCCGAGGCGCCAGACATGACACATCAAAAATAATCAATTTGCGCATCCGCGCCTGAGCGCCATCTTGACGACGCCGAGGAGTCGACCATCTCGCGCCCAGGCGCCACCTCCTGTTTCATCCGGCCCTAGTACTTCAATTTCCACTCCGTCTCTTCCCATTGAGATCCGTCTACCCTTCCCAAATGCACAGAAGAAGAAAAAGAAGGACATGGATCCGAGTTTTCTTCGTATTTTGTCTATTCTTCGTGAGGTGAGGATAAATATTCCTTTTGTGGACGCTATTTTGCAAATGCCAAACTATGTTAAGTTTTTCAAGGATATTCTATGTAACAAGCAAAAGTGGGAGAAAAATGAAAGTGTTTGTCTTACCGAGGAATGCTCCGCCGTCTTACTCAACAAATTGCCAACAAAGCTTCAAGACCCCGGGAGTCTCACAATTCTGTGCACCATTGGGCCCTTACATTCAAGAAGGTTCTATGTGACTCGGGCGCTAGTATCAATCTCCTCCCGTATTCTCTTTTTAAGAAGTTAGGCATAGGCAATCCAAAGCCGACATCAATGAGCCTCCAACTTGCCGATAGATCAATCAAGAGGCCGAAGGGGATAATAGAAGATGTTATTGTCCAAGTCGACAAATTCTATTTTCCGGTCGACTTCGTGGTCCTTGATATGGAGGTTAAATGACTACGATTGTATAAAAAATAAATAACATTCGGAAACAAGGCTAGAAAATGAGATTGAGATTCTTATGTGAGAAAGCAACTAAGGCACATGCTTCAACCGTTATTACTCGTTAATATATATGAGTGATTATTCGAATTATTAGACTACTATTGCTTTGGTGGAAAAAACCTTAATTAATTACTACCCGATCTCTCGGCCGTAATAATCCTATGATTACGTGACGGTTCTCTAAATAATTCTATCCGAGAATCAAATCATTAACCATGCATTCACGTTTATAATTTCCCCGGATTAATCCAACTAACAGCACCCGGAAATCTATACCTATCTCTAGGAGCAATTCCTCATGTTTTTCGGTGTTAATTCCTTTGAACCCTAATCTATATTCTCTCGAATCATAAACTAGGCTAATTAGCAAGCATATGTTGATCAGGCATACGATTGGAATAAAAGCATAAAATTAACACACAAAGCAATAATAGAATTAAGACGAATAATCAATTCATATAAATTGGCATTCACATGGCCTTAGTTAAAGTAAATTAGTTCATACTCATAATTGGAAAAACAACTAAAAACGTAGAATTATTCATAGACAAATAATCTAGAAAATAAAATTCTCCCTATTACGAATTGATGAATTCGTGTAGAATCATCGTTCTCTTCGTCTTGCTCGTTTCTTGACTCCAACTCTCTTCCAAAATTGAAAATTTCGAACCCTAATGATGTTGGAAGATGATGTATTTATAGATGATGATCTCCAAGTCTCCTAGTTGAATTAGGAATGAAAACTTTCCAAAACTCGTCCAGCCGCCTCTCACGTCCAGACTACGTTTTTCCCACGTACGTACGTTGACCAGTCAACGTCCGGACTGTGAAGGCAGTGTATGAAATTTGTGTTTTTCTGCTCCTTTCGCTCGATTGTTAGGTTTTTACCCCTGTACTCATTTAACAAACATATCAAAGCCACAAGTGGTAAAAATCACTCATAATCGACTCTAAATCACACAATTATCGGGCCCTAAAACACGTAAAACTCAAGCTTATCAGAGGAAGATGTTGAGGTGCCTTTGATCCTAGGAAGACCATTCCAAGCCACCGGTAAGGCGGTAATTGACATTGCCAATGGTAAGTTAACTTTAAATGTGGGAGATGAAAAGGTCACGTTCGATGTTTATAAAGTTCTCAAGCATCCACTTGATTATGACTCTTTGTTTATGTGTTGATACTTTTAACTCTTTGATTAGTGAGACTTTTCAGACACACATGGTAGATGACCCACTCGAGACGTGCCTTTGGTAATCAATGGATGTTAATTCGGAAAGTGAGGGGAAATTGGCAACCGTGCTTAGTTTAGAGAAACATTCTCCTTATCATGTAATGAGGATTGAAAAGTTAGAAAGATCACTCTCGGCCCCTCCTCGGCCTTCCATTGAAGAGGCGCCTACCCTTGAGCTTAAACCGTTACCTTTGCACTTGAAATATGTTTTCTTAAATGATAATAAAACATTGCCCTTAATCGTCTCATCTTCTTTGACAGGAGAACAAGAGGAACAACTCATGGGGGTGTTGAAGGCCAACAAGAAAACTTTCGGGTGGACAATAGCGAACATTAAAGTCATTAGTCCGGCTATATGCATGCACAAAATACTCATGAAGGACTCCGTCAAGCCAACACGTCAACCACAAAGGAGGTCTAACCCACAAATACAAGAGGTAGTCAAGAAAGAGGTTATTAAGTTACTCAACGCAGGTATAATCTACCCTATCTCTGATAGTGCATGGATAAGTCCTACGCAAGTTGTTCCAAAGAAAGGGGGCATAACCGTGATTAAAAATGCAAATGATGAATTGATTACTACACGTATGCTTACCGGGTGGCGAGTGTGCATAGATTATCGTAAATTAAATGACGCCACCCGTAAGGACCACTTTTCCCTCCCTTTCATTGACCAAATGCTAGAAAGGTTAGTCAGGCACGATTTTTATTATTTTCTAGATGGTTACTCTGGCTATAATCAAATTGCCATAGATCCCGAGGACCAAGAGAAAACCACTTTCACTTGTCCCTATGGCACATTTGCTTATAGAAGGATGCCATTTGGATTGTGCAATGCTCCGACCACCTTTCAACGATGCATGATGGCAATTTTTCATCACATGGTTGAGGAATTCCTTGAGATCTTTATGGACGATTTTTCAGTTTTTGGAACTTCTTTCAATACATGTCTTGATCATTTGACTCGTGTTCTAAAGCGTTGTGAGGAAACCAATCTTGTTTTAAATTGGGAGAAGTGCCATTTCATGGTCCGGGAGGGGATTGTACTAGGTCACAAAGTCTCTCATAGAGGGATTGAAGTGGACCAAGCCAAGATGGAGGTCATTGAGAAGCTTCCCCCTCCTACATCGGTTAAAGTCGTTAGAAGTTTCCTTGGGCATGCTGGTTTCTATAGGCGGTTTATCTTGAATTTTTCTAAAATTGCAAAGCCATTGTCTAACTTGCTTGTTAAAGATGCACCGTTTGATTTCGACTCTACTTGTATGCAGGCATTCCTCACTTTGAAGGAGCGGTTGGTAACCGCCCCCATCATGGCACTTCCCGATTGGAGCTTACCCTTCGAGTTGATGTGTGATGCAAGTGACACTGGGGTTGGTGCGGTACTTGGCCAACGGAAGGAAAAGGTATTTCGAACCATCTATTATGCTAGTAAGACTCTAAATGATGCACAACTAAATTATGCAACCACGGAAAAAGAGTTACTAGCTATAGTGTTTGCGCTTGACAAATTCCATGCCTATCTCGTTTTGAACAAAGTAATTGTATACACCGATCACTCCACACTAAAGTACTTGCTTGCCAAAAAGGATGCTAAATCTAGACTACTTAGGTGGATTCTACTACTTCAAGAATTTCACCTCGAAATCAAGGATAAGAAAGGAGTAGAGAATGTAGTCGCCGATCATTTGTCTAGGATAGAGGCCCCTAATCCCGAACACTTGCATGATACACCAATTAGAGAAGAGTTTCCCGATGAGCACTTATTTGCTATATGTGATGACCCAACTCCTTGGTATGCAAATTTTGCTAATTATCTTGTCAAGGGAGTTCTTCCCCCGGATATTACTTTCCATCAAAAGAAGAAATTCTTATTTGATGTGAAGCAATATTTGTGGGACGAACCATATCTATTTAAGATTTGTGTAGATGGCCTCATTCGAAGATGTGTTCCTGAGGAAGAAATAGCATCGGTTTTAGCTCATTGCCATGACATGTCGGTAGGTGGCCATTTTGGACCTTCTAAAACAATGGCTAAGGTGCTTCAATCAGGTTTCTTTTGGCCCACACTCTATAAAGATGCATTTTTGTATGTCCGATCTTGTGATAGGTGCCAACGAATGGGTGACATCTCTAAAAGACATGAAATGCCCTTAAATAGCATGCTTGAGCGTGAATTATTTGATGTTTGGGGTATTGATTTCATGGGACCTTTTCCTAGTTCTTGCTCCAATAAGTATATTCTTGTTGCGGTTGACTACGTCTCAAAATGGGTTGAAGCCGAGGCTTTACCCACTAACGATGCTCGGGTGGTTACTCGATTTTTAAGGAAAAGGATTTTCACTCATTTTGGAACCCCTAGAGCTATCGTTAGTGACGGAGGCACCCATTTTTGCAACAAGCAATTCGAACACTTATTGAACAAGTATGGGGTAAGGCATAAAATTTCAACTCCCTACCACCATCAAACGAGTGAGCAAGTGGAGGTGTCTAATAGGAAGATTAAATGCATTCTAGAAAAAACGGTCAATGCATCTAGGAATGATTGGTCTCTTAAGCTAGATGACGCCTTATGGGCTTATAGGACCGCGTTTAAAAACCCAATTGGCATGTCCCTATATCACCTCATTTTTGGAAAAGCATGTCACCTACCGGTTGAGCTTGAGCATCGTGCCTTTTGGGCTATTAAATTTCTCAATTTTGACTCTACACTTGTAGGTACAAATCAATTGCTCCAATTGTATGAGCTCGAGGAATGGCGCCACCAAGCTTATGAGAATGCTAAACTTTACAAGGAACGAACAAAAGCTTGGCATGATAGGCACATTCTTCCCCCGGAGTTTCACGAGGGTGAGAGGGTTCTCCTATACAACTCTCGCCTTCGACTCTTTCCCAGGAAGTTCAAGTCGAGATGGTCGGGACCGTTTCTGGTATCTCATGTATATCCTTCGGGTGCCATCGAACTCACAACGGACAAGGGACAAATTTTCATGACAAATGCTCAAAGATGGAAACCTTATGTCGGGATTGATGGACCAAGGGACAAGGTGTCCATCCGCCTCAGGGATCCTCCAGGATCTTGTGTCTCAAGTCGAGCTATCGACTATAAACTAGCGCTTCTTGGGAGGCAACCCAAGCTCTCTTTTCATTCTAGTCTTTTCGTGTTTTTAGTTTAGTAGTTTGCTTTGTTTTCTTGTGCTTAATCTTTATTAGTTTGTGTTAATCGTTGTCGTTCTTTATTTGTTGCAGGAAATAGACTAAAATTTCAACCTATGAATCCACGCCTGGGCGCTGCTTTCCACCGCGCCTAGGCGCCGCGCTCCCTCAGTTGTCAATTCAGTTCGCAGTACCACGCCCAGGCGCCGGTCACTCCCGCCTAGGAGCCGCAGAAGCCCAGAAGTCCATTTTACTTCGCAATGTGACGCCTGAGCGCCACAAAATTCACGCCTAGGCTCGAGGTCTTCCACGCCCAAGCGTCACATTACTCGCGCTCAGGCGTTGACTAAACACCAAAGGCCAATATCTGCTTCGCATTAATTATCCATGCCCGAGCGCCAGATTATCCACGCCTGGGCGCCGTCTGACTTTTTCTTCAAGAAACTCCTGCCACGTAGGCGGCGCCTAGGCTCCGATCCACCCGCGCCTGGGCGCCGCTGTAACCGTTTTTTGAACCTATAAAGCCCAATTTTCAGCACATTATCTGGGTTTGAAAATCTGGAGAAGGAAGGCATTTTTCTGGATTTTGAGCCTAAAATTCATCAATCTTGGAGGGAGAAGAAGGGGGATTAAGCTAGAGGTTGAAGTTTCAAGCTAGGATTCATCATCAATCAAGCCTTAAGGAGTTTTACTTGCTTTCATTACATGTTTATGTTCATAATTATGTATATGATTGTTCTAGATCTTCTTGAGCTATTGATGATGAGCTAATTTTGTAGAACTAAGGCCATGTGAAGGCCAAATTTATGAGTCAAGATATATGAAGTGATTTTTTGTATTAATTCTCCTATTGCTTTGTGTGTTAATTTTATGCTTTTATTCCAATCATGTGCTTGATCACCATATGCTTGCTATCTTGCCTGATCTAGTCATTCGAGAGAAGATAGGTTAGGGTTCAAGGGAATTAACACATCATCCGAAACAAATGAGGAATTGCCCCTAGAGATAGGTAAAGATTCTCGGGTGCGATTAGCTGGATTTATCCGGGGAATCTCTAGAACGTAAATATGTGGTTATTGATTAGATTGTCGGATAGACATTTTTAGAGAACCGTCAAATAATCATAGGATTATTATGAGCCGAGATATCGGATAATAGTTAACTAAGGAGTTTCCACCAAAGCAATAGGAGTCTAATAATTCGAGGAGTAACCCATATATATTGACGAGTAGATTCGGTTGTAGCATGTGCCTTGGACATTTTATCATACGTGAGTTTTAATCTATAGCTCGTTTCTTCTTTTATCCTTTGTTTATTCAATCAATTCTTGAAATTTACTTTATTTGTCTTTTCTTTTATCGAAAATCTAAAGCTAAAATCCAAGTCTCCGTAGTTCGACAACCCGGACTTATTTTGTCCACTTTTATTACTACCACGACTAGTACACTTGCTATTCAAGCACGTTAGGTATTAGCAACTAGTCTTAACTAATATAGGAATGGAAACAATGTTCTTAAGCCCCTTGGGCAAAATTATAACATCATTTAATAACAATAAATGTCCAGAATTCAAATAAAGAGAAGTAGATCCAATCCTAGTAGCTGTGACGCTTTCCCCGCTGCCTACTTTGATCATCACTTCTTCTCGGCCCAGCTTTCTAATTCTCCGCAGATGCAGATCTAAACAACAAACCTGGGCACTAGCCCCTGAGTCCAGAATCCATGAAGTAGAAAAGACGGTCATAGAACAGTTAGTTTCAAAAACAAAGAGTTCCATACCTTTTACGCCTTTGCCTAATTTGGGATAGTTCCTCTTCCAGTGGCCAAGCTCACCGCACTCGAGACATCTATCCGTTTTCTTAGGCCCTTTGCTCTTTCGGCCATGTCCTAACTTTTTTTGAGTTCTTGTGGATACTTTCTTTTGCCTTTTCCTCTTTCCATTACGTTGATCATCAAATGAATCATTCGTTAAATAGATAGAAGAATCCCTCTTCTTATTCATTCTTATGCGAGCTTGTTCGATTTCAAGCTTCATTGTCAACCCAGCTAATGAACAATCGATATCATCGATATCAAAATCCATGACGAAGTAGTAGAAGGAATCAGAGAGCGATTTTAGGATGAGATCAACTTGAAGATGAATATCTATATAGAAATGCATTCACCTAAGTCTTTCCATTAGGGTCATCATCTTGAGAACATGGTTCCCACATTCTCTTCCTCTCTCATCTTCACCCTGAAGAGTTCTTTTGATATAAAATATCTTACGGTCCTACCGTGCTCTCCAAACATTTCTTCCAGGTGAAGGACTATGTCCCTTGCATTGCTCATTGTATCATGTGAACTTTGAAGTTCACTGCACATTGAGCAAAGAATGTATCCCCTAGCTTTATAGTTGTCACAAGTCCAATTAAAGTGAGTTGAACCTCTTCATCCTCATTCCTCTCAGGAACAATAGGACGATTAGTTTCCAATACATATTCAATTGACTCTTCGCTCAGGACATTCCTTAAGATCGCGAGCCATTTCATGTAGTTGGGTCCAGTTAGAACATTTCTTTCGAGTAATTTCAAAAGTGGGTTTCTCATATTTGAGAGAGATACGTAGGAAAAATAACTACAAAAATAAACTAGATTAATTAGATTACTTGTTTTGACTTAACCAAAAAAAATTAAGGACTTAAAATTTATCTTGGCTACTACTGCATTTTTCGAATCCCACTCCCATGTGAAAAGCGGGAATCATCATTGGCATCGATTCCACAGCGGGTATTGAGGTCCTCAATTAATTAGATGGGTTGCAACCTAACCGGTTTCTGGCCCATTAATTATTTGAAATGATATCTCATATCAATTTATCCAATAAACATTTCAATACATTTCCCCATAGTTCACCAAGCCGCAACCTAACCGATTTCTAAGCTCGTGAACTACCCGAGTTTATTCCCACCAACTCCTATAATGTAACATTTGAATTTCACCTTGCAACCTAACCAGCTTTTGGGGTGAAATATGCTTCGATTAAGGCATTTAATGCACTTACTAAAATTTGAAATTATTTCCAAATGTATAACCCCCATAACTAAGAACCATTACACATTCGTCGTAATTTTAATTTTTATTAAGCTTAGTGGAGGGAATGGATGTCAAACATCCTTTATTAACTCGGTATTATTTATTTGGGAGAATTTTAATTCGTCAAAAGTTTTGGTCTCACTTTGCACATTATTCAATTTATATAGCGCTTTTATTCTATATGGATCATGCATAAAAATACTACTAATAATCATGCCTTTCAATATAAATAATCATGGAATTTAAATAAATAAATCCATCACTCGATCATGGACTTTTACTAAAGAGCCTGAGCCAATGGGCCATCACAAAAGGCTTAAATTAAAACTTATTTAACATTCATGGGCCTTTTGACTTTATCAATTTTTAACTATTTGTTAGAGTGTATGCCCTCAAATGCCATAAAGAGGATAGATTTATAGAGCATTGACTTGTAACTAAACAATATCTTTTTTTATTATATATAAGGCGTTAACTTGTTATTTTCTTATAGGCATTTGTAAGATGTTAATAAACAACGTAAAGTCCTTGAGAATGAAGGCAAACCTTCTACTTTCTATGAGATAGGAAGAATGGCACTAGAAGGGTTTTGATCCTTATTCTCTAAATAGGGTTCGCAAGTTTAAGAAAGTATTTGACTGGACATCAATACAGAACAAGGACTTGCATGATATAAGTTTTGACAGAGAAAGTGTCAGTCGAACACTATGAGAATGATAGTGGGAACTTATGTCATGGACATATTAGTTAGACCAATATGTTCGAACACCGCTCGCATCGGTTTCATCACATGGGTATTCACTCACTGACAGTCAATGATGAAACTGATAAGTTGAGATAGGTACGTGTGAACCTTAGACCTGAGGAATCGAGTTGAAGATGTACCTGTGACATCAAGTCTATCATTAGAGTAGTTAGATCCAAATCACCCTTTGGTAGGATCGACCTCGAAGTGCGACTTGATGGGCAAGTAGCATTGTTAACTGATTAGCAAAATGGGATTTATTCTCTCACAAGTGAATGAGCTAAATATCCTATGTAGTCATGAATGAGTGAGGTTAAAAGTCCTTGGCCAAAGCATAAAAATGACCTCGACTCATTATGAGCTAAGCATATGGTCAAGTCATGTGAGTTTGACTAAAATCATGACTCTCACTTGACTGGGATATAAGAATAAAAGGTTTATACTCATATGGTATTCGCAGTGTATATGGTTTGGAATGATCCTATTCATTCGTTCTCAATTGGGATACGATGTGAGCCACGTGACTAGCTAAGTGTTACTTTCATCCTTTTGGTTTCCTCCCAATTGCCTTTTAAGACGAACCTAAAGAGCCTCGCTTAAAGAAAGTGCAAAAGAAAAATCATAGAGAAGACTTGAGAGAATTTTCGGTATTGGATATCGAGATTAATTAATTAATCATTAGATGATTTTATTAATTAATTAAGTTAATAAATTAATTAATTAATTCCTTAGAGGAGTTTAATAATAATATTAACATGAATTTAATTAATTATTTAATTAATTTATTTATTGAATAAATAATATTAATTATTTAATTAATTAAAAACCAAAATAGGACTAAAGCCCGGAGGCTTAAAAGCCTTGAAGTGAGCGTCATAGGGCTTTGGAGACCTAGATTGTTGTTTTCTATTGTAGTATAAATATACTACTTAGTGAAAAAATGACTAAGTGAAGGAACACACAAACTTTCTCTCCAAGTAAAACTCTCCATCCTCTCTCTCTCTCTCTCTCTCTCTCTCTCTAGTCGTCTTCCTCAAGAGAAGAAGAAGAAGATTTTTGTTTTTTGACTTCGGCGTGGCAATTTAGAGACAGCGATGGATTTGCTGTTCAAGAAGGGATTGCAAAGCTGGTTCAGAATTCAACATACGCGAGAACGGTAATTGAATTCGAAACCCAATTTAAATACTAGAAATAGAGATGAGCCACTGGGATTTAAACATATTCTTCCGCTGCGTTTTTTTGATTTTACGCAATTTTTCCCAACAGTGGTATTAGAGCCAATCTTTAATTTCTGTATTTAATTGATTACGTGATTTTGTGTTTTTTCGCGTTTTTGAAGCATGTTTTGAATATGTTTTTCATGATAGTAATCCATGATTTTTCTGCGTTTAATTCATGTATGTTGTAGCATGATGACTTGTGAATTGAAAAATCTATTTTTTGTGAAAATCGGGTCGGAAAAACCCCGTGACGAGCCAGATGAAAACAACGTGCGCAGTCTGCGCGTTGGGCGCGCAAATAGCACGCGCTCTGTGTATGCATAGCGGGCGCCGTCGTGCGTGGCCAGGCCACTCAAGACCGTGCGCCCACGTCGTGCTGTGCACCTAGCGCACGAGGGCCCTGTTTTGTGGACCCGGGTCATGGGTCGGGTTTTTTTTCCTCGGGTCCAATTTTTTAAATAAATGGGTTTTGGGCTATTTTAATTATCCGGGTGGGTCAAAAGGATGGATTTAATTAAATAAGCCCAAATTGTTTTAATTAAAATTAAGGACTCTTCAATAAATTAGTTTTGGGCCTAATTAATTAAAATTAAATATGCCAATGGTTGGTAATTTATATTTTATGAAATCAAACCCAAATTGTTTTTATTGAATATTATTAATTTAAGTGAAATAATTAATTAATGATTCTTGGAGAATTTTTTAATTAAGTTATTTATTTAAATTAAGAATTCTCACTAAATGGTTTATTGTCATGATTATCAATAAAATTTGGAATTTTATTGAGGAAGTTAATTAGTTGGACTAATTAATTATTAACTTAATCACCAACATAATTGCTTTATTTTTCGCGAGCATGTATTATATGATGGTGACATTGTCCATGGGCTTAGGTAATTTCTTTTGATTGTATTTCTTTTTTATGGGTTGTAAGGGCCGGAATTGAGCCCGATTATTTTATTTCTAGAATTATGTATAGGTTGTTCAATAATCTTATGTAATAGATAGAAATAGAATAGGCCTTTCAAGAGGAGATCAATAGGAGCTTGGAGCCCACGAAGAATAGCTAGGCTTATTTTTCTTTTAATGATGACCCATTGGTTTGGGCCCTCTAGATAAAGCCCATGGACATATGTGTTGGTTTATTGCTTTCGATGCATGTTCATTAGTTGTATGAAGCATGTATGTTATCAATATGCGCTATATAAATTGAATAATGTGCAAAGTGAGACTTAGATAAATGTTTAGAACATGAATTCTCTCAAACAAAAATTATACTAAGTTAGTAAGGGGTGCACCTTTCCCTCCACTAAACTTAATAAAATTAAGTATTAAACCTAGTATATGGCATCTTCCCAGTAAGTGGGGGTCGTATATCAAGATTTAATTCTAGAATTTTATTAAGTGCATTAGATGCCTTAATCGAGACATATTTCACCCCAAATATCGTTAAAGGGTTGCAAGGTGAAATTCAAATGTTAGATTATGAGGAGTTAGTGGAAGTAAACTTAGATAATCAACAAAGCCTATAAATCGTTAAAGGGTTGCGGTTTTGGTGGATTATGGGGAAAAAAGATTGAACCATCTATTGGATAGATTGATGTTGGACATCACTTTAATTAAATAATGGACCAAATATCGTTAAAGGGTTGCCATTCATTAGATTAATTAAATAACTCAATCCCCACCACGAAGTACAATGCAACGATCACTTCCGTTTTTCACAGTGGGAGTGTGAATCTCAAAAAATGTAGTGAGAGCCAAATTATAAGTCGAAGTCCTTGATTTTCAACTTGGTTTTAGTTTAGTTACACAAGTCTAATAAAGTTTGGTTTATTTTTTGCAGCTATTTTTGATTTATCTCTCTCAAAACAAAAATGACTATCCACCCACTTTCCATTTTACTCGAAAAGAACATCCTTACCGGACCCGACTACGTGGATTGGCTAAGGAACTTGAGAATAGTTCTCAACATGGAGTCCTTGGGATACGTGTTGGACACAGACATCCCTGCTCCTCCTGCCAAAACACGTGCCAACAAGGAAGAAGTCCAAGCTCATGAAAAATGTGTAAAGGACGACATCCGAGTGCGTGGGTACATTTTTAGCTCAATGACAAATGAGCTTCAGAGGTCCCACGGAAGATGACCACAGTGAGGGCTATCTTGGCACACTTGGTCGAGCTCTATGGTGAGCACAGTCGTACTACTAGATATGAGATATCTAAAGAGCTCTTCGGGGCAAAAATGAGAGAAGGTGAGAAAGTTGGGGATCATGTCCTCAAGATGATCTCGAGGATCGAGAGATTGAAGGCTCTCGATTTTACAATGAACCCACATTTTCAAACCGACCTTATTTTGCAGTCTCTTCCTGATTCTTTTTCCCAATTTGTAATGAACTTCAATTTCAATGAGAATGAATGTAACTTAGCTGGGCTAATGAATAAATTAAACACTGCACAATCTCAATTGAAGCCCAAGGGAAAAGAAGTTGCATTGGTTATCTCTTCTGGGCCCAAACGGGCGAAGAATAAGAAGAAGAAAGCCAAGAAGCAGAGTGGCGAGCTTGGAGCTCAAGGTGGTGTCGATAAAGGAAAAGGGAAAGCTTTTGTGAATCGCAAGCGTAAGGGGCCACAAAAGACAGATAGATGCTTACACTGCTGTGAGCTGGGCCACTGGAGGAGAAACTGTCCGAACATGGGGCCGGGCGCACAAGGTATGGAACTTTATGTTCATGAAACTTATTGTTCTATGACCGTCTTCTCCACATCTTGGATTTTTGATTCTGGAGCTAGTTCTCACATTTTTTGTATGAATTAGGATCTGGTTCGAGGAAGGAAGCTGGGCAGTGATGAGGTGAAGATAAAAGTAGGCAGCGGGCATAGCGTCGCAGCTACTGGAATTGGATCTACCTCATTGCTTTTAAATTCTGGACATATACTATTTCTGGATTATGTTTTAGTTTTGCCCAATGGGCTTAAAAATATTGTTTCTATTCCCGTTTTAGTTAAACTTGGTTATACTTTCCATTTTATTGATGAACGATGCAACATTTATTATGGTAATAAATTAGTAGGCTTTGCTTCTTTAATAAATGGATTGTATTACCTTAATGTCCAGGATGAGTGTTCTGTGAATACTATACAAAGGAAACGAAGTAGGCTTGGAATAAACCAAAGATTGATTTGGCATCTTAGACTAGGCTCTGCCGGTGAACATAAAACTCGCAAAATGGAGAAAGATGGACTAATCGGTCCATTAGGATTGGATCCATATCCTACTTGTGAATCTTGTCTCAAAGGCAAGATGGCTAGATCCCCCTTCACAGGGACTTTTGAAAGAGCCTCACAAATCTTAGGCATAGTGCACACTGAGGTTTGTGGTCCATTTGAAGAAATGGCACGGGGAGGTTTCCTTTACTTCATCACCTTCACTGATGACCATTCAAGATATGGTCTAGTGTATATGATGAGGCATAAGTCTGAATCCATTGAAAAGTTCAAGGAATTCAAGGCTTTAGTGGAAAATCAAACTGGTCAACACATAAAAACCCTTCGATCGAATCAAGGAGGAGAATATATGAGCGACGAGTTTGATGTATACCTCAGAGAGAACGGTATAGTATTACAGCTCACACCTCCAGCGACACCACAGTTAAATGGAGTAGTAGAGTGAAGGAATCGAACCTTGTCGGACATGGTTCGCTCCATGCTCAGCTACACTGACTTACCCATTTCACTGTGGGGTCATGCGCTGCTTACAGCTGTACATATTTTAAATAGATGTCCATCCAAGTCTGTTCCTATGACTCCCTATGAGATATGGAGGAATAGGAAACCAAGTCTTAATCACATCAAGATTTGAGAATGTCCGACTTATGTCAAAAAGACCAAAGTGGACAAGTTGGAGGCCAGATCCTTGAAGGGACGTTTCATTGGATATCCTGAGGATTTAATGGGATACCTCTTTTACCTGCATGATGATCAAAGGATTATTATAGCTTTACAAGCCCACTTTCTTGAAGATGAATTCATTCAAGAAGGAGGAGCGGGTAGAAAGATTGTTCTAGAAGAACAAAATGAGACTCCAGTGGATACATCTACATAGGAAGTGAGAACAGAACCTTCTGTAACACAACCATAACCGCGAAGATCAAGTAGAGTACCTCAACCACTTGAGAGGTGCGGATATCTAGTAAAGAGAGAGGATCTTCATTTTATATTAGATGAGGATCATGGAGATGATCCCTCCACTTTTGATCAAGCAATGGTGGATGTGGATGCTACTAGATGGAGTGAAGCTATGCAAACTAAGATCGATTCGATGCATGCAAACCAAGTTTGGAAACTTTTGGACCAACCTGAAGGGGTAAAACCAATCGGGTGCAAATGGATTTACAAGAGAAAGATTGGTGTTGATGGCAAGGTTGACACCTACAAAGCCAGGCTAGTGGTGAAAGGGTATAGTCAAAAATAAGGAATTGACTACTAAGAAACCTTTTCGCCAGTGGCTATGATCAAATCAATAAGGATTCTACTTGCAATATCCACACACCTACACTATGAAATATGGCAAATGGATGTCAAAGCTGCTTTCCTAAATGGATTCCTAGAAGAGGGTATCTATATGGAACAATATAAAGGTTTTGTATCCGAGGAGCATACTCATAAGGTGTGTAAGCTTGAGAGATCCATTTATGGACTCAAGCAAGCATCCTGTAGCTGGAATCTACGTTTTGATGAGGTTGTCAAAGGATTTGACTTCATCAAAAACGAAGACGAACCATGTGTTTGCAAGAAGGTTAGTGGGAGCAAGATAACATTCCTTGTGTTATATGTAGATGACATATTACTCATAGGGAATGATATAGGAATGCTCACCACTATAAAGAAGTGGCTTTCGAGCACTTTCTCCATGAAAGACTTGGGAGAGGCAACTTATATTCTAGGGATTCGAATCTACAGAGATCGAACAAATAGAATGATAGGGCTCTCTCAAGCCCTTTACTTAGAAAAGGTCCTAAAGAGATATAGGATGGAGGATTCTAAGAAAGGGTTCCGGCCAATGAGACATGGGATACATCTCTCAAAATCTATGTGTCCTCAAAGTGAGGAAGATAGAAAGGAAATGATCATTGTACCCTATGCATCAGCAGTGGGTAGCCTGATGTACACAATGTTGTGTACTAGACCTGACATTGCTTATTCAGTAAGCGTTGTTAGTCGATTTCAAGCCAACCCAGGCAAGGAAAAGTGGATAGCTGTGAAGAATATCCTAAAGTATCTGAAGAGAACCAAGGATATGATTCTCATCTATGGGAGTGGTAGCCTGAGAGTGGACGGGTACACTGATTCGAATTTTCAATCTGATGTCGATGACCGGAAATCCACCTCAAGATTCGTATTCACCCTCAATGGTGGGGCGGTGACTTGGAAAAGTTCCAAGCAAAGCACAACTGCGGATTTCACCACAGAGGATGAATACATAGCTGCCTCTGAAGCAGCTAAAGAGGCTGTTTGGATAAGGAAGTTCATAGAAGAACTTCAAGTGGTTCCTAGCATAAAGCTCTCGTTGCCACTTTACTGTGACAGCACTGGAGCAATAGCGCAAGCAAAGGAACCTAGGTCTCACAACAAGTCCAAACACATGGAGAGGAGATATCACATCATAAGAGAGATCGATGCATGAGGAGAAATATCTGTTCAGAAAATAGACTTACCTGACAATGTCGCTGATCCATTGACCAAGCCATTGGCACGGGCTATACTAGAAAAACAACTCGAAGGGATGGGTATTAAATATCATAGCAAATGGCATTGAGTGCAAGTGGGAGATTGTTAGAGTGTATGCCCTCAAATTCCATAAAGAGGATAGATTTATAGGGCATTGACTTGTAACTAAACAATATCTTTTTTTATTATATATAAGGCGTTAACTTGTTGTTTTCTTATAGGCATTTGTAAGATGTTAATAAACAATGTAAAGTCCTTGAAAATGAAGGCAAACCTTCTACTTCCTATGGGATAGGAAGAATGGAACTAGAAGGGTTTTGATCTTTATTCTCTAAATAGGGTTCGCAAGTTTAAGAAAGTATTTGACTGGACATCAATACAGAACAAGGACTTGCATGATATAAGTTTTGACAGAGAAAGTGCCAGTCGAACACTATGGGAATGATAGTGGGAACTTATGTCATGGACATATTAGTTGGACTAATATGTTCGATCACGGCTTGCATCGGTTTCATCACATGGGTATTCACTAACTGACAGTCAATGATGAAACTGATAAGTTGAGATAGGTACGCGTGAACCTTAAACCTGAGGAATCTAGTTGAAGATGTACTTGTGACATCAAGTTTGTCATTAGAGTAGTTAGATCCAAATCACCCTTTGGTGGGATCGACCTCGAACTGCGACTTGATGGGCAAGTAGCATTGTTAACTGATTAGCAAAATAAGATTTATTCTTTCATAAGCGAATGAGCTAAATATCCTATGTAGTCATGAATAAGTGAGGTTAAAAGTCTTTGGCCAAAGCATAAAACGACCTCGACTCATTATGAGCTAAGCATATGGTCAAGTCATGTGAATTTGACTAAAACCATGACTCTCACTTGACTGGGATATAAGAATAAAAGGTTTATACTCGTACGGTATTCGCATCGTATATGGTTTGGAATGATCCTATTCATTCGTTCTCAATTGGGATACGATGTGAGCCACTTGACTGTCTAGGTGTTACTCACATCCTTTTGGTTTCCTCCCAATTGCTTTTTGAGACGAACCTAAAGAGTCACGCTTAAAGGAAGTGCAAAAGAAAAATCATGGAGAAGACTTGAGAGAATTTTCTATATTGGATATCGAGATTAATTAATTAATCATTAGATAATTTTATTAATTAATTAAGTTAATGAATGAATTAATTCGTTAGAGGAATTTAATTATAATATTAACATGAATTTAATTGATTATTTAATTAATTTTTTTATTGGATAAATAATATTAATTATTTAATTAATTAAAAACCAAAATAGGACTAAAGTCCGAAGGCTTAAAAGCCTTGAAGTGGGACCTAGGTTATTGTTTTCTATTGTAATATAAATATACTACTTAGTGAAAAAATAACTAAGTGAATGAACACACAAACTTTCTCTCCAAGTAAAACTCTCCATCCTCTCTCTCTCTCTCTAGCCGTCTTCCTCGAGAGAAGAAGAAGAAGTTTTTCATTTTTTGACTTTGGCGTGGCATTTTAGAAACAGCGACGGATTTGCTGTTCAAGAAGGGATTGCAAAGCTGGTTCAGAATTCAACATACACGAGAATGGTAATTGAATTCGAAACCCAATTTAAATATGACAAATAGAGATGAGCCACTGGGATTTAAACATATTCTTCCGCTGCGTTTTTCTGATTTTATGCAATTTTTCCCAACACTATTCTATTTCAATTCCTAAAATAACTCATGCATTATTTATAAGAATATAATAAATAGCCTCAAACTTGATAACCCATAAAATATAAAGGTAAAACAAATAAACCTAAGTTCACGATCGGTGTTACAATCACATGAGACATGCTCGCATCAATTAATACATGCTCGCAACATTTAATACATGCTCGCAATATTAAATCACTTGTGTTGATTATTAAAATTTTAGTCCAACTAAAAAGTCCTTTATAAAATTCCCAACCATTTATACAATTGATATTTACATTAAAATCATTTTAGTCTAACTAGATGACTTAGATATACGAAATTCAAAAATTAAGTATATCTACCTTTAATTAAAATAATTAGTCCTACTAAAACAATACATGAAATATGGAATTCATTTTTATTATGATTTAATGTCATCATTAATTGGAAATACTTTTATTTGGTCAAAAAATTAATTAGTAATCTCTAAGAAAAATAATTTATATTCCTTATTCAGAAATTAAGTAATTTCCAAGTCAAGGAAAAATAATAATATTTAATCCATAAATTAATTATTAATCTAAGAAAAATAATTCTAATTAAATATTTTATTCCAATTAATCTTATTGGGCTCGATTTCATCAAACCCAAGTCACCATCCTTTTGGTCCACTTGGATTTAATTCAATTGGGCTCAAATTAATTAATTAGAAAAACATGCATGTTTTCATTAATTTCTTATTGGACTAAATTTAATTTAAGTCCAAATAATTAATCTTATTGGCCCATTTAGATTTAATTAAATTATGTCCAAACTACTTAACAAATTAAAATTGGATATTTTTCAATTGGGCTTAATTTAAATTATTCGGGTCATCATCCTTTTGACCCACCGGATTAATTAAATTTACCCAAAAGCCCAAATATCAATTTCGACCCAAACATAGCCCGTTTTAAGACCCGGTTCAGTGGGTCGTGTATCGGAGCATCCGACCCGTTTGGCTGCGTGGCCCGCTGGCCAGGCCGAGCAGCGTGCGATGCTGTGCGCACACTCTCTGCGCGCGTATCGTTCGGGGCCTCCGAGCCTCGTTTTTTCTCGAGTTTTTCAATTTTTTAATATTATCAAATATTTCTAAATTTACAATAACTAAAAAATCAAAAGTTCTAGGCAAAAACCATGAAAAACGCAGATTCAAGAAAACATACAACATGCTTCAAAAACACATAACATGCATATCTTAAATCACGTAAACAAGATCAAATATGCTAATCAGAGATGGGCTCTGATACCACTGTTGGGTTTTGTGAAAAAACTCATAAACGCACTGGAAGGATTTTAAAAATTTGATTAAAACCCAAAGTGTTCTCTAATTGCATAATTGAATCCAAAAATTGCTTTAATGAATAAATTCAACTTACCCGTTGAAGCGAGGTGGTAGGAGAATCCAATTCTTCTTCAAAACTTTGAATTGACGAACTCCTTTAATTCTTCAATCCTAGTATTCTTCAAGTCTTGATTTCTTTAAGTTTCTTGTAAATAAATCCAAGCAACGAAGCACATTGTCTCTAAATTATCATTCACGAATTGCTGATGAAAAAATCTCTTTTTCTTCTCTATATGAACGACGGCTAGTGTGTATAGAGGGGGAGGATATTTTTCTTCTTCTTTTCTTTGGAGAGTTACAATGAATTGTAAATTGTTGTCTAGGTTAAAGTCAAGAGAAGCCTTTTATATCTCAATGACTTATTGACCGAGACAAAACAAAAGAGACCAACATGATCATCCATCTAACCCTAATGGGCATCCTCTAGGACGCCCCACATGGGGCCCGGATTTTTTCTCTTGCTTTGTTTAATTAATTGTTTATTCAATTAATAATTTATTTTATCCAATAAATAAATTAATTAATTAAATAATAAAATAAATTTCATAAATTAATTCATTAATATATTTCTCTAAGAAATTAATTAAAAATTAATCTTATCCTTTTAATTAATTATCTTATCCAATAAGTAATTAATTAATTATTTATTTAACTTATCCAAGAAATTAAATCTCTCCAAAGTAAAATAGAAAATAGAAAATCCTTTTCAATTTTCTTCATCAATTCTTCAGCGAGACTCTTTAGGTTCGTTTCATTTGGCAATGAGAGGAAATCAAAGGAAGTGGGTAACACCTAGCCAGTCACGTGGCCCACTTCGTACCCCAAATGAAATACGAATGAATGGATCATTCCACAACCTTCCAATCGTAAATATCATATATGTATAAACCCTCTGTTCACGTTCACCGGTCAAGTGAGAGTCATGGTTATGTCAAACTCACTGGACTTTACCATATGTATAAATTATAATAATACGAGATCATTGAGATCGATTTGGTGCCTAGCACAATTGTCTCTTTTGCTTTGGCCAAAGACTTTGATCTCTATTTATCTATAATTACATAGGGTACATTCTCATTCACTTATGAGAGAACAAATCCCAGATTAGATATCTGCCAAGACTACCACTTGCCCATCAAATCCACATTTCGAGGTTGACCCCACCAATGGGTGAATTGAGTCAACTACTCTAGTGAAAGACTTGACGTCACAAGTGCATTTTCAGCCCGATACTTCAGGTCAAAGGTTCACATATACCTATTACGCATAATCAATTCCGTCATTGACAATCACAGAGTGAAAACCCATGTGACAGAACCGATGCGAGTCATGTTCGAGCATATCAGTTCCACTGATGTGCCTACAGTCTTAAGCTCCCACCATCACATGGTGTTCGACTGGCACTCCCATGTCAAAGCTAAGATTGTACAAGTATCCGAAGTCTTTATTTGCCCATTAAAGACTTCACATTACTTGCGAACTAGTTTTAGTAATCAAGGTCGATCTCTCTAGTGCCATTCTTCCTATCCCATAGGAAGTAGAGGGATCGCACTGAAAACATGGACAAAATATTTTACACAACTTATAGATGCAGATAAGAATTAAGTGAAAACTAAATAATGCCTTTTATTATAATTAATATTTAAGTTCAATACATGACAGATGGCCTATTCATACTATCCTCTATGGCATCTGAGAGCATAATCCTAACAATCTCCCACTTGCACTCAATGCCACTCATTGTGGTATCTAATACCCATCCTTTCCAGGTGTCGGTCCAAAACAGCCTAAGGTAGTGGTTTGGTGAACGGGTCAGTTATATTGTCAGCTGAGGCCATTTTCTGCACTGCTATCTCTCCTCTGCCAACGATCCCCCTAATGATGTGAAATCTTCTCTCAATATGTTTAGATTTGTTATGAGACCTCGGTTCCTTAGCTTGCGCTATTGCTCCATTGTTATCACGAGAAAATGGTAATGGGAGCTGAGCACTAGGGACCAATTCAAGCTCTCCAAGAAACTTTATCATCCAGACAGCTTCTTTGGCTGCCTCTGAGGCTGCAACATACTCAGCTTCGGTGGTGGAATCAGCGGTTGTGCTTTGCTTGGAACTTTTCCAAGACATCGCTCCACCATTAAGAGTAAAAACAAACCCTGAAGTGGATTTTAGGCCATCAACATCATACAGAAAGTCTGAATCAGAATAACCTTCCATCTTCAGGTCTCCACCTCCATAGATGATAATCATATCCTTAGTTCTTTTGAGATACTTTAGGATATTCTTCACAGCTATCTAATGTGCCTTTCTCGGGTTTACCTGAAATCGACTCACCACACTTACAACATAGGCAATGTCGGGTCTAGTACACAGCATTGGGTACATCAGGCTACCAACTGCTGAAGCAAAGGGCACGTTACTCATCTCCTGTCTATCTTCCTCACTTTAAGGACACATAAACTTGGATAAGTGTACCCCATGCCTCATGGGAAGAAACCCTTTCTTAGAATTGTCCATCCTAAACTTCTTTAGGACCTTTTCTAAGTAAAGGGCTTGGGAGAGACCTATCATTCTGTTCGTTCTATCTCTGTAGATATGAATTCCTAGAATGTATGTCGCTTCTCCCAAGTCTTTCATGGAAAACGTACTTGAAAGCCAATTATTGACTGTGGTGAGCATTCCTACGTCATTTCCTATAAGCAGAATGTCATCCACATATAGTACTAAGAACGAGAGTTTGCTCCCACTAGTCTTCTTGTAGACACAGGGTTCATCTTCGTTCTTGATGTAGCCATATCCCTTTACTACTTCAGCAAAACGAAGATTCCAGTTTCTAGATGTTTGCTTCAGACCGTATATGAACCTCTCAAGTTTACATACTTTATGGATATTGGTTTCGAACACAAAACCCTTTGGTTGTTCCATATAGATATCCTCCTCGAGGAATTCATTCAGGAAAGCCGTTTTGACATCCATTTTCCATATCTCATAATCTAAGTATGCAGCTATGGATAACAGTATTCGGATGCATTTTATCATGGCCACGAGCGAAAAGTTTCTTGATAGTTAACTTTGACTATACCCTTTCGCTACGAGCCTAGCTTTAAAGGTGTCAACCTTGCCATGGCTACCTATCTTTCTTTTGTAAATCCACTTACATCCAATAGGTTTGATACCTTCAGGACAATCTACCAAAGTACAGACTTGGTCCGATTGCATAGAGTCCATCTCTGTTTCCATGGCGTCTCGCCATCTTGAAGCGTCGACATCCACCATTGCTTGATCATAGGTACAAGGATCATCTTCATGACCTTCTTGTACTACAGTGTGAAGCTCTAGCTCCCGCTGCAATAGATACCCATACCTCTCAGGTTCATGTGGTATTCTACCAGATGTACGTGGTGGTTGTGCTCCTCTTAGTTCAGGCCTTAGTTCTTGGACAGATGTCTCTGAGGGAGTTTCATTTTGTTCTTGTAGAACAATTTTTCTACCTTTGCCCCCTTCCAAGATGAACTCATCTTCAAGGAATTGAGCTTATAGGGCCACGATGATTCTCTGATCATCATGCGGGTAAAAGAAGAATCCCATGGAATCTTCAAGCTAACCAATGAAACGTCCCATGGGGGATCTTGTCTCCAATTTCTCCACTTTAGTCTTCTTGACATAAGCGAGACACCCCCAAATCTTAATGTGGTTAAGACTTGGTTTCCTATTACTCCACATCTCATGCGGAGTTTTAGGAACGAATTTGGAGGGACATCTGTTCAATATATAAGCAGCAGTTAGGAGCGCATGCCCCCACAACCAAATGGGTAAATCAATGTAACTAAGCATGGAATGAACCATGTCCAACAGTGTTCGGTTCCTTCGCTCGGCTACTCCATTTAGTTGGGGAGTTGCGGGTGGTGTTAGTTGTAACATTATTCCCTGTTGTCTAAAGAATTCATTAAACTCGGCACTCGTATATTCTCCTCCACGATCCTATCGTAGAGTTTTTATATTTTGCCCAGTTTGATTTTTTACTAAGGCTTTAAACTCTTTGAACCTTTCAAAGGATTCAAATTTTTGCTTCATCAGATACACCAGACCATATCTTGAATGATCGTCTATGAAAGTGATTAAGTTGTAGAAACCCCCACGAGTCATTTCTCCAAATGGTCTGCAGACGTCGGTATGCACTAACCCTAAGCCTTGAGTAGCTCTTTCAAAAGTCCCTGTGAAGGGGGATCTAGCCATCTTGCCTAAGAGACATGATTCACATGTTGGATAGGGATCCGACCCCAGTGAGCTTAATAGCCCATCTTTTTTCATTTTGTGGATCTTGTGCTCTCCGGCATGGCCTAGTCTAAGATGCTTCTTAGGTTAGCATCTTGCCTGCCACGTTTACGAGTTACAACATTCACATCATATGAATTACGTACATTTAAATAATACAAACCATTAACTAAAGAAGTATTTCCATAATACTCGTCGCAATTTAATTTAGAAAAATAGACTGTATATCCAATCTTAACTAAGATAGGAATAGAAACAATGTTTTTAAGGCCCTTGGGGAAAACTAAAACATCATTTAATAACAATAAATGTCCAGAATTCAAATGAAGAGAAGTAGATCCAATCCTAGTAGCCGCGACGCTTTCCCCGCTGCCTACTTTTATCATCACTTCTTCTCGGCCCAACTTTCTACTTCTCAGCATATCCTGATCCAAACAACAAACATGGGCACTAGCCCCTGAGTCCAGAATCCACGAAGTAGAAAAAACGGTCATAGAACAGTTAGTTTCAAAAACAAAGAGTTCCATACCTTTTGCGCCTTTGCCTAATTTGGGACAGTTCCTCTTCCAGTGGCCTAGCTCACCGCATTCGAGACATCTATCCATTTTCTTAGGTCCTTTGCTCTTACGGCCATGTCCTAACTTCTTTTGAGTTCTTGTGGATATTTTCTTTTGCCTTTTCCTCTTTCCATTACGTTGATCATCAAATGAATCATTCGTTAAATAGATAGAAGAATCCTTCTTCTTATTCGTCCTTATCCGAGCTTGTTCGATTTCAAACTTCTTTGTCAGCCCAGCTAATGAACAATCGATATCATTGATATCAAAGTTCATGACTAAGTAGTAGAAGGAGTCAGGGAGCGATTATAGGATGAGATCAACTTGGAGATGAATATCCATATAGAAATGCATTGACCTGAGTCTTTCCATTAGGGTCATCATCGTGAGAACGTGGTCTCCCACATTCTCTTCCTCTCTCATCCTCGCTCTGAAGATTTCTTTTGATATGAAATATCTTACGGTCCTACCTTTCTCTCCAAACATTTATTCCAGATGAAGAACTATGTCCCTTGCATTGCTCATTGTATCATGTGAACTTTGCAGCTCACTGCACATTGAACATAGAATGTATCCTCTAGCTTTATAATTGTCACAAGTCCAATTAAAGTGAGCTAGATGAACCTCTTCATCCTCATTCCTCTCAGGAACAACAGGACAATCAGTTTCCAATACATAATCAATTGACTCTTCACTCAAGACATTCCTTAAGATCGCGAGTCATTGTATGTAATTTGGTCCAGTTAGAACATACCTTTCGAATAAAATTGAAAGTGGGTTTGTCATATTTGAGAGAGATAAATGAGAAAACAACTGCAGAAAAGAACCAGATTTAATTAGATTACTTGTTTTGAATTAACCAAGAAACATTAAGGACTTAAAATTAATCTTGGCTCCCACTACATTTTACGAATCCCACACTCCCATGTGAAAGGGAATCATCATTGGCATCGATTCCACAGCGGGTATTGAGGTCCTCAATTAATTAAATGGGTTGCAACCTAGCTGGTTTCTCGCCCATTAATTATTTGAAGTGACATCTAATATCAATTTATCCAATAAACATTTAGTTCACCAAATCACAACCGAACATGTTTCTAAGCTCGTGAACTATCCGAGTTCATTCCCACTAACTCCTATAATCTAACATTTGAATTTCACCTTGCAACCGAACAGGTTTCTAGGCTGAAATATGCTTTGATTAAGGAATTTCATCACTTAATAAAATTTCAAATTATTTCTAAATGTATAACCCCCATAACTGGGAAGCATTACACATTTATAGTAACTTTAATTTTAGACAGCTTAGTGGAGGGTGAGGATGTCAAACATCCTTTTCTAACTCGGTATTATTTATTTGAAAAAATTTAAATTGTCAAAAGTTTTGGTCTCACTTTGCACATTATTCAATTTATATAGTGCTTTTATTTCATATTGATCATGCATAAAAATACTACTAATAATCATGCCTTTCAATATAAATATTCATGGAATTTAAATAAATGAATAAATAAATCCATCACTCGATCATGGATTTTTACTAGAGGGCCCGCGCCAATGGGCCATCACAAAAGACACAAATTAAAAGCTATTAAACATTCATGGGCCTTTTGACTTTATCAATATTGAACTATTCTATTTCAATTCCTAAAACAACTCATGCATTATTTCCGAGAATATAATAAATAGCCTCAAAGTTAATAACTCATAAAACATAAAGGTAAAACAAATAAACCTAAGTTCATGATCGGTGTTTCAATCACATAAGACATGCTCGCAATATTTAAATCACTTATGTTGATTATTAAAAAAAAAATTAGTCCAACTAAAAAGTCCTTCATTAAATTCCCAACCTTTTATACATTCATTATTTCAATTAAAATCATTCTAGTCAAACTAGGTGACTTAGATATACGAAATTAGAAATTAAGTACATCTACCTTTAATTAAAATAATATTAGTCCTACTAATAGAATACATAACATATGGAATTCTATTTCATTATGATTTAATGCCATCTATTATTGGAAATGCTTTTATTTGATCAAATAATTAATTATTAATCTCTAAGAAAAATAATTTATATTCCTTATTCAAATATTAAGTAATTTCCAAGTCGAGGAAAAATACTAATATTTAATCCATAAATTAATTATTAATCTCTAAGAAAAATAATTAATTAAGTCTAATTAAATATTATATTCCAATTAATCTTATTGGGATCGATTTCATCAAACCCACGTCACCATCCTTTTGGTCCACTTGGATTTAATTTAATTGGGCTCAAAATAATTAATTACATAACATGTATGTTTTGTTAATTTCTTATTGAGCCAAATTTAATTTAAGTCCAAATCACCAATCTAATTAGCCCATTGAGATTTAATTAAATTAAGTCCAAACTAATTAACAAATGAAAATTGGATAATTTTCATTTGGGCTTAATTTAAATTATTCGGGTCATCATCTTTTGATCCACCCGATTAATTAAAATTATCCAAAACCCAAATATTAATTTCGGCCCATACATAGCCCGTTTTACGACCTGGATCAACGAATCAGGTATCAAAACGCACGACCCGTCGGGCCATACGCACGACCCGTCGGGCCATGCACACGACCCTACGGGCTGCGCGCCGCGTGCACTGCTGCGTGCAGATTTTCGGGGCTCCTCGAGCCCCGTTTTTCCTCAATTTTTCAATATCATCAAATATTCCCAGATTTACAATAACAAAAAGTCAAAAATTCTAGGCAAAAACCATACAACGCAGATTTAAGAAAACATACAAACTTGCTTCAAAAACACATATCATGCAAATCTTAAATCACGTATACAAGATCAAATATGCAAATCAGAGATTGGCTCTGATATCACTGTTGGGTTTTGTGTAAAAACTCATAAATGCAGCGGAAGGATTTCAAAAATTTTAATAAAAACCCAAAGTGTTTCTCTAATCGCATAATTGAATCTACAAACTGCTTTAACGAATAAATTCAACTTACCCGTTGAAGCGAGGTGGTAGGAGAATCCAATTCTTCAATCCTCGTGTTCTTCAAGTCTTGAATTCTTGAAGTTGATTGTAGATGAATCCAACAACAAATCACGTTGCCCCTAAATTATCACGAGCGAATTGATGACGAAAAATTTTCTTTCTTTTTATATGGGCGACGGCTATGTGTATATAGAGGGGAAGATATTTTTCTTTCTATTCTTTGGAGAGTTACAATAGATGTAATTCAATTATTGTCTAGGTTAAAGTCAAGAGAAGTCTCTTATACCTCAATGACTTATTGACCAAGACAAAACAAAAGAGACCGCTTTGATCATCCAACTAGCCCTAATGGGGCCCGTGATTTCTTCTTTTGCTTTGTTAATTAATTCTTTATTGAATTAATTATTTATTTTATCCAATAAATAAATATATTAATTAAATAATAAAATTAATAAGATAAATTAATTCATTAATGTATTTCTCTAAGAAATTAATTAATAATTAATCTTATCCTTTTAATTAATTATCTTATCCAATAAGCAATTAATGAATTATTTATTTAACTTATCCAACAAATTAAATCTCTACAAAATAAAATAGAAATTAGTAAATCCTTTTCAATTTTCTTCATCAATTCTTTAGCGCGACTCTTTAAATTCGTTTCATTTGGCAATGATTGAATCTCTCCAAAGTAAAATAGAAAATAGAAAATCCTTTTCAATTTTCTTCATCAATTTTTTAGCGCGACTCTTTAAGTTCGTTTCATTTGGCAATGAGAGGAAACCAAAGGAAGTGGGTAACACATAGCCAGTCATGTGGTCCACTTTGTAGCCCAAATGAAATACGAATGAATGGATCATTCCACAATCTTCCAATCATAAACACCATATATGTATAAACCCTTTGTTCATGTTCCCCAGTCAAATGAGAGTCATGGTTATGTCAAACTCACTAGACTTGACCATATGTATAAATTATAATAATACAAGATCATTGAGATCGATTTGGTGCCTAGCACAATTGTCTCTTTTGCTTTTGCCAAAGACTTTGATCTCTATTTATCTATAATTACATAGGGTACATTTTCATTCACTTATGAGAGAACAAATCCCATGTTAGCTATCTGCTAAGACAACCACTTGCCCATCAAGTCCACATTTCAAGGTTGACCCCACCAACGGGTGAATTGAATCTAACTACACCAGTGAAAGACTTGACGTCACAAGTGCATCTTCAGCCCGATACTTCAGGTCAAAGGTTCACATATACCTATTACGCATAATCAGTTCCGTCAATAACAGTCACAGAGTGAAAACCCATGTGACAAAACCGATGCGAGTCGTGTTCGAGCATATCAGTTCCACTGATGTGCCTACAGTCTTAAGCTCCCACCATCACATGGTATTCGACTGGCACTCCCATGTCAAAGCTAAGATTGTACAAGTATTCAAAGTTTTTTTTTTTTTTTTGCCCATGAAAGACTTCACATTACTTGCGAACTAGTTTTAGTAATCAAGGTCGATCTCTCTAGTGACATTCTTCCTATCCGATAGGAAGTCGAGGGATCGCACTGAAAACATGGATAAAATGTTTTACACAAGTTATAGATACAGATAAGAATAAGTGAAAACTAATAAAGCCTTTATTATAAATAAATTTAGGTGCAATACTAGAGATAGATGCCCATTTATAAACCATCCTTTTATGGCATCTTAGGGAAATCCTAACAACGATTAAGTGCCAGCACAATCGTACCTCTTTTTGCTATTGTCCGCTAATACTTTTGAATCCTATTTAATCATAATGCCATAGGTACATTCTCATTCACTTATGAAGAACAAGCACATACTACGCTACTGCTAAGACTGCCACTTGGCCCCTCAAGCCGCATTTCGAGGTCAACCACCCCTACTAACGGGTGGAATGGGGCCTAACTACTTTCTGTGAAAGACTTGACTATAAGTCCATCTTCAATCTGATGACTTCAGTCAAGGTTTTCACATATACCTACTACGCATAATCAGTTCTGTCTTGCCTTCACAGAGTGAAAACCCATTGACAGAACCGATGCGAGTCCGTGTTTCGAGCATAATCAGTTCCGCTGTTACAAGACAATACAATTGAAATTCTCTCGAACAGGATCTTATGAAATCCATGAAAGTGGACTCGGAGAGAGTTGATCTAGTGAAAAGAGTTCTAAGCTTGGAGTACAAATCTTCCTCTCATTCGGGAGGCTCATCAAAGTGATAGATCATGTCAGGAGCACCTCGCCCATCTATTGAAGAACCCCCCTCTCTCGAACTCAAACCCCTCCCCTCCCACCTTAAATATGTGTACTTGAACGACGATGAAACACTCCCATTGATCATTTCCTCATCTCTTTCAGGATCACAAGAAGAGCAATTATGACGGTGTTGAGATCTCACAAACGGCTTTTGGGTGGAAACTTGCGGACATCAAGGCATTAGTCCAGCGATATGTATGCACAAAATACTTATGGAGGACTCCACCAAGCCTACACGCCAACCCCAAAGGAGGTCAAACCCACAAATCCAAGAGGTAGTAAAGAAGGAAGTGATTAACTGCTCGACTCAGGTATAATCTATCCTATTTCTGATAATGCTGTGGTGAGCCCTACCTAAGTGGTGCCTAAGAAAGGGGGGAACGGTAATTGAGAATGAGAATAATGAGCTAATCCCAACTCGTATAATTAGTGGGTGGCCTGTGGTATAGATTACCGTAAGTTGAATGATGCCACCCGTAAGATCATTTCCCCTCCCCCTTATTGACCAAATGCTTGAACGATTAGCCGGGCATGATTTCTATTATTTTCTAGATGGTTACTCCGGCTATAATCAATTGCCATAGATCCCGAGGACCAAGAGAAAACCACTTTCACTTGTCCTTATGGCACTTTGCTTTAGAAGGATGCCATTTGGCTTGTGTAATGCCCCGGCCACTTTTCAAAGATGCATGATGGCTATTTTTCATGATATGGTTGAAGATTTTTGAAATTTTTATGGATGATTTTTCTGTATTCGGAACAACTTTTGATATTTGTCTTGCTCATTTAAATGTTGTGCTTAAACGTTGTGAGGAAACCAACCTTGTTTTGAATGGGAAAAATGTCATTTATGCCGGGAGGGGATTGTGCTTGGCCACAAGATCTCTCAAAAAGGGATCGAAGTGGACCAAGCCAAGATTGAGGTCATTGAAAAACTTCCCCCGCCCACTTCGTAAAAGCTGTTAGGAGTTTTCTCGGGCATGCCGGTTTCTATAGGCGATTCATCTTGATTTCTCTAAAATTGCGAAAACGTTGTCTATTTGCTTGTCAAAGATGCACCTTTGATTTCAATTCTTCTTGTATGCAGGCCTTTCTTGATTTGAAGGAACGCTTAGTTTCCGCCCCTATCATGTCACCCCCCGATTGGAGCTTACCATTCGAGTTGATGTGTGATGCGAGTGACACCGCGGTTGGAGCGGTCCTTAGCCAAAGGAAGGAGAAGGTATTTTCGAACCATTTACTATGCTAGTAAACTCTTAACGATGCACAATTGAATTATGCCACCACGGAAAAAGAATTACTAGCCATAGTTTTGCATTCGATAAATTCCACTCTAACCTCGTGCTAAACAAAGTGATAGTTTACACCGATCATTCGGCTTTAAAAATATTGCTTGCCAAAAGAATGCCAAACCAAGACTTCTTAGGTGGATTTTGTTACTCCAAGAATTTGATTTAGAGATAAAGACAAGAAAGGCACCGAAAATGTAGTAGCCGACCACCTCTCATGATTAGAGCTAGTGAATGATCCGTTAGATGAGATACCAATTCGTGAGGAATTCCCGATGAACCCTCCTTGCTATTTCTGACAAAATTTCACCTTGGTATGCTAACTTTGCCAATTACATTGTTACGGCCGTCTTCCCCGGATATCACTTTTCATCAAAAGAGAATTTCTATTTGATGTGAAGCAATATCTTTGGGACGAACCCTTTCTATTCAAAGTTTGTGCAGATGGCTTAATTCGACGTTGCATACCCGAAACGGACGTGCATGCTATCCTATCTCATTGTCATGATATGGCGGTGAGTGGCCATTTTGGGCCTTCCAAAACGGTAGCTAAGATCCTCCAATCAGGCTTCTTCTGGCCTACTCTTGTTAAAGATGCATGACACGCGAAATCCTAGCAAGTATACTAGGTCGTGCAAAGTAATAAAGTGGACTATTTAGCCCGGGGTGTATCGTCTCCACAAGGACAATTGGATTCAATGCTCGTAATTGCTATATTATCTAACTCTAAGCTAAATCAAATTATAAGATGATTGATGTTTATACTATGAAAATAATCAAAGATAAATAGGTGATAAACAAGATAATAAATCGAATGGAAAGAGGTGATTGGGTTATGATCCTATTATGTTCTATTCTATGTTCATGAACTCTCAATTATCCGGATTTTTAGAACGCTCTTGTTATGGCGAAACCCCCTAATGTATTTATTATTCAATCTCTTGAAATAACAAGCCTATACTAGTTAACAACTTCCTATATCTCTATAGTGGAAGATTGAATTAACTAACATGCATTTAGGTTCAAAGGAATTCCTGTTTACGAAGATCCTACATTCAATCGGGTCATCTTATCACAAAAGCCACACAACGCAATCGATTCTATCTCTAATCAATTGTTACGTTATGATGATTGATTTTTCGATCTCCCTTTATCTATCTCCTCTCGGTCTCAAACAAAGCATTTTATCAAACACATGGTGATCAAGCATATGCAAGCATTAAGCACAAAATCAAACATGTAACAAGAATGTAATAAACCGGAAATTAATGATTCATTAAACCAAAATATCACAAAGTATTCACATAACCAATCACAAAAATACTTAGCTCATACTTACATCAACAAGTGATTCAACATTCTATAAGACATGGTTGATACCAAATCAAAGAGAAAGAGTTGAATTACTCCCTATTACAAGTTTGAATCCAAGCTTTGATGATGAAAATGATGATGATGAGGATGATGATGGCTCTTCAGCTTCCTTAGGACTTCCCATGGCTCCCCCTTGGTGTTTTAGAGCATTTTTTCCTGTTTTCCAAGAGAAAAGTGTGTTATAAAGGGAGAAAACGGCGGACTTAATTTTAGGGCTTCGGGAGAATTGGACCGCGGCACAAACTCTTATCAGACCGCGGTCCTCTGACGCAGAATTCACAGCTTTCGTATTTTGATCATAACTCTCTCTACAAATGTCGGATTGAGTTGATTCAAGTTGCTACGCGAAGCTAAGAAATATATCTACAATATGGAAGAAGAAACCTTAGTATGATTCGGCCTGTTAGAGGATGAAAAACTCATTTATATATGAGCATTGTGTAAAATCTTTCGTCAACTATCTTCTTTTGTTTCTTTCTTCAATTTCAAGCTCAATTTGGATCTCTTTTCTCGTCTTTCATGCGTAAATCAACTTTTATCCTACAAAACAAAATATATACCAATCAAAGCATTATGAGTGATAAAAAATGATCAAAGTAACGATCAAATCATATTACAATGGGGCATAAAATACTGTAAAATATGGACTTATCAATGCACATCATTATGTCAAATCTTGTGATCGCTGTCAACGAATGGGGAACATCTCTAAACATCATGAAACGCCCTTAAATAGCATGTTAGAGTGTGAGTTGTTTGATGTATGGGGTGTGGATTTCATGGGCCCTTTCCCCAGTTCTTGTTCAAATAAATATATCCTTGTTGCGGTAGACTATGTCTCCAAATGGGTGGAAGCCGTGGCCTTGCCTACTAATGATGCTCGGGTTGTCACTCGTTTTCTGAAGAAGCATATTTTTACTCGATTTGGAACTCCCCGAGCCATCATTAGTGACGGGGGCACCCACTTCTGCAACAAGCAGTTTGAACTTTTATTGACCAAGTACGGGGTGAAGTATAAAATTTCGACCCCATACCACCCACAAACTAGTGGCCAAGTGGAGGTCTTGAATAGGGAGATTAAGCATATTTTAGAAAAAACTGTCAACGCATCAAGAAAGGATTGGTCCCTTAAATTGGATGATGCTCTTTGGGCTTATCGGACCGCCTATAAAACCCCAATTGGCATGTCCCCGTATCGTCTTGTTTTTGGCAAAACATGTCACTTGCCCGTTGAACTTGAGCATCGTGCTTATTGGGCCTTAAGTTTCTAAATTTTGACTCTCAACGTGTAGGTACACAACGTTTGCTACAACTCAACGACTCGAAGAATGGCGTCATCTTGCCTATGAGAACGCGAAACTCTATAAGGAGCGGACCAAAATGTGGCATGACAAACATATTCTCCCCCGGGAATTCCACAAGGGAGAGCGGGTGTTGCTATACAACTCTCGACTCCGACTCTTCCCCGAAAAGCTTAAGTCTCGATGGTCGGGCCCATTTTTGATTTCCCATGTCTATCCATCCGGCGCCATCGAGCTTACAACAGATAAGGACATACTTTCTTGGTCAACGCTCAACGTCTAAAACCTTACTTAGGGATGGATGACCGAGACAAAGAGTCCTTCATCCTCGTGGACCCTTCGTGATTCTTCGCTTTCCTCGAGCTAATGACTCTAAACTAGCGCTTCTTGGGAGGCACCCATGTTTTTTTTTCCGTTTCCTTTTCTTTTTCTCTTATTATTCCGTTTGTTGCTTTATTTTCTAGTCTTAAATCTTTGTTAGTTTGTGTTTTAAGTGTTTTGTCTTTCCCCTTTTGAAACAGGAAATGGAAATTCTTTACATACTATTTCTGAAGAGCCCGCCTAGGCGCCTATCGAGCAAGCCTAGGCGCCCATAGCGCCTATGTGTTTCAACATGTTTCTGAAAGGGCCGCCCAAGCGCCGAAAAACTCCCGCCTAGGCGCGAAAAGTTTCACTCAAAAATCCAGGTACGCTGTGTCGCGCGCCCAGGCGCCCAAACACGCGCGCCCAGGCGCCCGTTTCTGATTTAAACATATCTGTGGGTCAAAACGGTCAAAATCCTTCACAAACTCTTCACAACTCCTCTCCCACGCGATTTCCGGCGACACTCTCACCATTTCCGGCCATTTCCACCGTGTTTCACCGCCACTTTCCATCAACATAACTCGCTGCACAATGGCTCCTCTTCCACATCCGACTCGGTGCAATAATTTTTGGGGAAAAAAGGTGAGTTTTGGCTTTACCCTTCTTCCATTTCCGATTCATAGCCGACGAGTAGGTGCCTTACGTTATATTTTGAGGATTAATTGGGGCATTGTCCGATTGTGGGTTTTTTTTGTTGCATTTGAGGACTTTTATTGGATTTGTGGGTTGTTATCGAATTTGGGGGTTGTTATTGTTGAATTTGGTGCTCTATTGTTGTTAAATCCGTGGGTTGTTATCGATTTGTGGGTTGTAGTCGAATTTGGGGGTTGTTGTTGTTGAATTGGGTGCTATATTGTTGTTAAATCTGTGGGTTGTTGCTTAAAATTGAGGAATCTGTTGATCGTGGATTGTTGCTAGATTGTGGGTTGCTCTCTGATTTTGGTGTGTTGTTGGGCGTTGACGATTGTTGTGTTGGGTTGGTTGCATTCGGGTTGATTTGAGTAGTTGAGAAATTGAGATAATTTTAACCATTGTTGTTGCAAATGACGAGAACTACCAACAAACCGTCCAAGGGTAAGAAAAAAGTGGGTGAGGGTTCCTCTAATGAGCCCGAGACTCCCGATAATACCCGTTTCGAAAACTCCAAAGTCCAAATTATGTGTCAGAGTTTGAGCACCCCCCCGCACCCTTATTAAGGAGCACTATTTGACCACCCGGGGACAGCCCTCTGTGCACGAATTGATACAGTTCCATCACTTACAATTTTTCTGTCAAAAGCCCGAGGCCATCTGTCTTCCTTGGGTCCTGGAATTCTTCAGCTCTGGGGTTTATGATGAGATTGAGACGCGAGGATGGCTGGGGACTACCCTTTTGGTACAGGGCAAACATGTCGATTATGAGTTGAGATAGATTAGGGAGAGCATAGGCACCCCCACCCCTCAGACATGCGAGTTCACCACTCTTTAGAATGCAGGGCGCCTCCGGGTTAGCCTGTCGGATATTTTGCGGGTTATTGCCCGAGAGGGGTGGGAGTGGGTACCCGGAGAAGCTCATGTCCCCCGTAGGGCTCTACTTCCCGAGGCTGCTTTCTGGCTCGACTTCATCCGATTCAATTTAATACCGAGTACCAATCGGTCAGAGGCAAACAAGGAACGGGCCACCCTCATCTATGCTATTATGTCCAAGAAAGCTGTGGACTTTGCCCGAGTGATCCAAAAGTCTTTGACGGACCACTTTAAGAAGTTGAAGAATGAGTTAGGGCCGTTGATTGACAAAGAATTAGCCAAGCAAAAGGGCGAAGGGCCCACTCGGAAGAATCCCATCATTCTCCCGTCGCTGATCATAGTTTTATGCAAAGCAGCTAAGGTTCCCACATTTCCTATGGAGCGTACTGAGCCCCCTGGTTCTTATCTCGCCGTGGTAGCTGACGACCCCCAGGCTCCTCCACCACCAGCTACTTCCAAGAGGCCTCGCCCGTCTTCATCCCGGTCTACTAGTTCCCCACAGTTTCCACCTATGGATGCCGCCGCCATTAGACAATTAAAGGATGAATTGAGGGATGAGTTGCGAGATGAGATGAGGGTGGTCATGTCCGACACTTGTGCTTATTTCCGTCAGCTTCTTGTCGAGCATAATGAGTTTGTCGATCGGGGGCCGTTTGATTATTCTACTCCTCCACCTTACCCACACCCCCCGCGTCAACAGCCCGCAGATTTGCACGAGTCAGGTGCTCTCGTTCCTGTAGGAGGTGATGATGAGGCTCATAATGATGAGGGTAGCCCGTTGATTGATTTGGATGATCTCGGCGGAACGGATGAGGACTACATTGACCGTTTTGGCACTACAGATTAGGCTTATCTTGTTTTATTTCCATGCATGTTTCGTTTTTTTTGGTTATCTTTTGTTGGGTTGTTGGATATTTTATGTTTTATGTTTGGATGCTTGATGTTTTCTTTCCATGCATGTTTCTCATTTTTGTTCGTCTCGTTTTGTTTTCTTCTATTCTATCCAATGTTTGATGCTTTGTATGGCTAGCATTTTTTTTTACCTATGTAGTGATCGACACAGTGATTGCCATCCTTGGACTCGATTGCCTTAAGTGGACTCGGGTTTGCTTTTCAGCTCCCCTATGGTGATGTGTACTTTACCCTATTTTCTTTCGAACATTGGGGCCAATGTTCATGTTAAGTTTGGGGGGGTGTTTTAGATAATTCAGTCCAAGTTTTGGGGATGGCACACATCTACATGTGAGCTTGTGCATTTTGTAAATTTTTTTTTTTTTTGATAGAATTTCAACCCGTCACTTGATGAATTGAGCATGGTTAACGTGAATATATAGTATGCATTCTCTATCAATTTGGTTTTTAATGGCTATACACGCAATTCCTTATTTGTGAGACCCTAACTAGACTAGATTGACCTTAAGATGATTCACATATGCACATAAATCGAGGGTAGAGGAGTTGAGTGGGCAACCATTTTGAAACACTTAAAGGCTTGATCCCGGAAATATCAACTTAGAATTTTCACATGTGTTATGAGTTGAGAACGTTAACTTCGTGTGCTTAATAATAATAAAAAGAGGTTGAACATTGGTATGACTGAAAAAGTCAAGCTTAATAGATACTGGGGGCAAAGAGCACCATGCCTAGAATACTGTACTATTAAGCTAATTTGAGCTAGAGCTCAAGCCAATACAAGTGTTAAGTAAATAAGGACCTAGTTTGATTTTGTGGCCTTTGACACTCGAGCGATTAAGCCCTTAGGAATGTCTCTACATTTGATACCCGAAAGTCGTATGGTTTAGGAGTTATTGGCCTAAAGCTCGTTACACGGGTGTCATAGAAAGCCTAAGAGGATCGAACATTGCACATGGTCTAGCCTCTAATGTTTCGAGTTGAAAGTGCATAAGTTAAAGTCGAAAGTGGAATGAAGTGATGAATTTTTAAGTGGCTATGAAGTTGTATTCAATCCTCGTACCATGTGAATAATCAAAAGTTGATAAATATGGGGTTAATGCTTGAAAAGTGGTAAGAATGCCACTCGATTATAATACTTGAGATTTATTACACTACACCCTTAGGATGATCTTTTCGATGTTAAGGCGTAACATGAGCAATTGGGTGACGTGTATATATATGTAACTTGAGCTTAAACAGGTGAATTTGTACCATTGTGTGCTATTAATCATTGTAATTTACGTTGAGTGATCGGGGTTGAAAATCTTTCGATTTTGTGGGTATATCCTCTGCAAACCCTCACGAGACTATAACTCGTCCTTTGAGGTAACTCAAAGGTTCAAAGGCTTGTTGCATTCACTAAATGCAACCGTTTACTCCACGAAAGTGAGTTAGGTAGTTTTCTTTTTGTTTCTCTCTTTGATTGATGATGTTTCCTTATCTTAAAACTCTTATTGCTCGAGGACGATCAATTGATAAGTGTGGGGGTGTTGATAAGAGGCATTTTTACGTGTTTTTAAGCCCATGGGACTTATGTTATGGATTCATTTATTGACAAAATCATGCCACATTTGCTTTAAGCAGGGTGTTAAGTGATTACAGGTGATAAATTTGAGCATACAAAGAAACGAGGCGAAAAACGACGTATAAAACAAGTTCAGGCCAATTTGCTTCTGTCGTCCACGCCCAGGCGCCAGTATTACCACGCCCAGGCGCCGGACAAGATGCAAATAACGTCAACATTCTGCTGTCCACGCCTAGGCGCTGTACTATCCACGCCTGGGCGCCGTATCTGCACCACTTTCCACGTTCGAGCGCTATTTCTGTATGTTTAGAGACCGAATTGGATGAAGTTCCCTTCTACAATGTTGTAGAACTATGTGTTAGCTTCAAATGAGGACTTGAATCATCCAAATAGGGGTTTCGTGGAGAAATTTATGAATGAAATACGATTGCTGCGCAGGACACATTGCATTTAATTTCAGCATTCTGTCAGCGGCGCCCAAGCGCCGTAATGCCCACGCCTAGGCGTGACCACACCCGAGTTTTGATTCCTTTCAGCCAAAAGATCATCATTTGATGGGGGAATGGAACATTTAAAGCTAAGAAGTCGTAAGTGTGTTTCTTAGTAGATCTACTTTATGGAATTTTATACTACTCACTTTAGAGTAGTGGAGGACACACTAGGGGAGACACACACTAGGGAGCCCAGAATTTCTGGTCTTCTTAAGGCATTTTTCTTCACTTTGGAAAGAAGACATCTTAGAGGAGGAGGCAGCTGGCCATTACTCTTCACCCATCATCATTCATCACCATTCTTCATCACTTTTGGAGGGGAACAAAGAGAGAGGAGTTAAGGATTGAAGTTCAAAAGCAAGGATCCATCATCAATCAATTGAGGGAGTTTTAATTACTTGCATTTACATGATTATTTCCATGAGTATGTATATGTTTGTATTAGATTTTCTTAAGACCTTGATGAGAGGCTAATATTGTAGAACTAAGGCCATGTGAAGGCCAATTTATGAATCAATATATGTGAAGTGAATTTTCGTATTAATTCTCATATTGCTTTGTGTGTTGATTTTGAGCTTTTATTACAATCATGTGCTTGATCACCATATGCTTGCTATCTTGCCTAGTCTAGTCATTCGAGAGAAGATAGATTAGGGTTCAATGGAATCAACTCATCATCCGAAACTAATGTGGAATTGCCCCTAGACATAGGTAAAGATTTTCGGGTGCGGTTAGCCGGATTTATCCGGGGAAACTCTAGAACGTGAATGCGTGGGTATTGATTAGATTCTCGGATAGACATATTTAGAGAACCATCAATTAATCATAGGATTATTATGTGCCGAGACATCGGGTAATAATTATCTAAGGAATTTCCACCAAAGCAATAGGAGTCTAATAATTCGAAGAGTAGCTCATCTATATTGACGAGTAGATTCGGTTGTAGCATGTGCCTTAGTCATTTTATCATACGTGAGATTTAATCTATAGTTCGTTTCTCTTTGGTTCTTCACTTGCTTACTCGTTTTATTGCAATTTACTTTTGTCCATTTTCATTAATCATAATCTAAAATTCAAGTCTCCGTGGTTCGACAACCCGGACTTATTTTTTCCACTTTTATTACTACACACGACTAGTGCACTTGCTATTAAAAGCATGTTAGGTATTAGCGTGTCACCTTGCCTGAGTCAGCTTTGGCTTTCTCATTTGGCCTCGTACCATTGTCGCTAGGTTCACTTAGCGTTTGACTCTGTGAACTTTTCTCAACAAAGATAACACCCTTTCCTTTGTTGTTTGCCATAACATTGGAGTTATTTGGTTGTTTACCGAATTTATTACATCCTAAGCCGGACTTTTCACCAAATAATCTAGTTACCTTAGTCACATTATCCAACTTTCTAGAAGCTTTTGATAATGATGAGATAAGCTGCTCTGATTTAGCAAGTTTAGCGATCAAATCAACTTCTCTTTTGACTATTATATCAAGATCGCTTTTTAACTGAATAACTTCACTCTCAAGTGATTTGTTCTTCTCAATGCACTGTTTCTGAACTTGCAACTCGGCTTTGAGTGTTACTTTATCACTTTTGAGCGACGAAATAATAGCGAGATCGTTTTGATATATTTTGGCGGCCTCTTGACAATCTTTATAATATTCTTTAACTTTGTCAAGTAATTCATCATAAGAGAGAGGATGATATAATTCATTGATTACCTCTGGTAGCGAGTCGTCAGACGCTTCATCATCTCTTGCCATGAGACAAATCAATGCTGAGTCCCTTGTAGGCTCATCATCACTACTTTCGTCTGATGATTCCAAATCCTCTTCAGGTGCGGAGAATGGTTCAGATTCTGCTAGCAGACCTTGTTGGCGAAGGTTGCTCCTGAATTGGTTTCTATCCGCATAGTCTTGGCTTGAGGGCTTTGACACATTTGGATAAGGGCAATTTACCTGGTAGTGCCCTGGTTTCCTGCAATTATAACACAAATTAGTTTTCATTTTTTGTTCAGCAGTTAATCGCTTTGAGACCACTGGTGCTGAGAGATTCTGAGTGGGGGATGGAGGCGCTTGGTATGGAACTGGCGCTACTGGTTGAGGTGCAGAGTACACTGGCGCTTGATACTGAGGCGCTGGTGCTGGAGGAGGAGTTTGAAATGAATTCTGTCCAATAGGAGTTCTCTTCTCGTATCGTAGAAATTTCTTGAACTTTTTTACCAATAAGGCCATTTCCTTTTCTTCATTTGACTCAACCGGTTTGACCTCAATAACCGCTTTTCCCTTATTTTTGGTGGTAGCGATTAAAGCTCCTGATTCAATCGCTAAAGTCGATGTGTCGCTGACTTCACCTAATTCGAACTCAAATGCCTTTAACTCTGAAAAGACATGCTCTGGGGTGAGTGTCTCCAATGTTTGTGATTCTCTCATAGCAACAGTCTTAATTAAATACTTGCTTGGAAGACTTCTAAAAATCTTGTTGACCATTTCTTTGTTGGTCAATTCCTTGTCTAATGACGCTAACTCGGTAATAAGCAAAGTAAACCTTGCGTCTAGTTGTTCCAGCGTCTCATTTGGCTGCATTTTGAAATGCTCGAATCTTTGCATGGCTATGGAGAGCTTGTTCTCCTTCATTTGTGCTGAACCTTCACACACAATAGCCAATTTATCCCATATTTCTTTGGATGTCTTACATTGCTTTATCTTGTTGAACAATGCATCGTTATCTCCTAACGCTGAGTAAAGTGCACTTCGTCCAACATTATCCAGATTCGCTCTTTTTCGATCATCTGGCATCCAGTCTAGTTTATTTTTCTCGACATATCCATCTGGAGTGGCTTCATCGGCTCCAGGTGCTCGAGTTCTCACTTGCATGATTTTGATGGGGCCATCTGTAATAACATCACACATTTCATTATCACATGAGCATAAGTATGCGAATGCTCTAAGTTTCCACGAATCATAATTTGATTCTACCAACTTAGGCATTTTGTTAAAAGCCATAATGATATGTTTTGATAAAAAGATTTAAAGCGATTAAGTTTAGAAAGGTGGATCTAAACAAGCAGTTACGCTCGGAAATGCTTAGGTTTCTACTTCAACCGCTCTGATACCACTTGGTAGTCCTAAGTGGCATATGAAAGGGTCTAGAAGGGGGGGTTGAATAGACCCTGAAGTCTTTTTCGACTTCACAAAATTTTCGTATCACTTTAGAAATTTGAACGCTTGGAAAAACTGAGCGCTTGGGTCAGACGCTTCAGAATAGTTAACTTAGACTTATTGATTTCAGCAGTTTACCAAAGTAGGGCAACGCTTAGATCGCTTAATCAGGGTTAGCACAGCGGAAATAATGTTTAGCGTTCTTTTAGTTGAATTAATCGCTTTGCAATTTTACTTGTCTTTTTCAGAATAATATGAAGTGAATAATATAAGACAATAAAATAAATGACACAATAATTTGTAAGGTTCACTGGGTGATGTAATCCCAGCTACGTCCTTCTTCTCCTTTTTCACTTGGAGGAAATTACTATGATGATTATCAAAGGATCACACAGAAACTTCTACAAAATAGTAATGGATGAAAATGATCTTGGGCTCCTTGATCACACAGACTTCAGCACCAATGAAGATCGTCTTCTTCAAGCTTCTCTCACTCAGAAATACTGCCTGAAAGGTTTCAACAACTTTTCTCACTCAGATGAAAGGTTGAGGATTATCGCTAGGGTTTTGTTTGTTTTAAAGAAGATCAAACAACTTGGAATATCTCAGTTGGAGTTTAGATTTCTTCTTTGGAAGATATTTGAGATATTTGTGACTGTCTGGAATGTAGATAGAAAGCTTGAAAGGTTTTGGCTATGAAATTTCTAAGCTTTTTCCAGAAAGAATGTACGTAGGATTTTTGGCAATAATTTCTCGTATATTCTTGATGTTGTTCTACATGTTTTGATTTTCTGGAGTAAGGTATTTATAGTCAATTTCTTGGGATCTGTCCGTTGGACACATGTAGGAGCGTGCCTTTCACGTAGCGCGTGATTGTACCTAAAATCTGACATTCCTGAAAATTTGCTGGAACCGATTGGACGGGAGCAGCTAAAACTCTGAAAGTTCTGACAGTCTGGTCAAAAGGAGGCTTGTCCACAAGTCACAGTAACTTATCACATTTAATGCTCTTATCAGGCATTTAATGCAATTTGAATTTATTTCCCGTTGGAAATAAATGCCCGTTGAATGATTGCATTTAAGTCCTTTATGACTTGAGGATTTATTTCAGGTGAATATTCTATAAGTCGCTTGAGTATTTGAACGCTTGATTCATGAATCCTGAACTGCGGTCTCTTAGCGTTTGACAGGCGCTAAGAAAGAATCTTCATCTTCGGTTGATTTCAGACGCTGGTCTTCAACTTCTTCTCAAATAGACTCACCTAGAATTCTATTATTGATTCAGTCGCTAAGACTTAGTCTAAAATCTATAAGGATAAAAATTACACGCCTAAACAAAATTACAAACTCTTACGCTTTATACAATGATCTATGAAAGCATAAACTTACATTTTATTTGGGGTCTAACATTGAATCCTATCTTGTCATCATCAAAACATCTAACATGAAATTTCCTAACAGACTTGTTCAATAAGTCATGAGGTATATAAAGACTCTTTAACTTGGAACAAATATACAACTTTCATAACTCTCCTAGAAAGAAAGAAGAAAAATACTCCTCCCCTCTCTAATACACTAGCCGTCGCCCCCTTAGAGAATTTAGTGGGAATTTTTCGTTTATCGATCCGTGCGTGACAATTTAGAGACGATGTATTTTCGTTGTTCGGATCAAGTTCAAGATTTGAAGATTACACAAGGATTGAAGATATCAAAGCTTCAAATTTTTTACTTTTGAAGGAAGAAGAAAAGCTCTAACAACTTTGCTTTAACGAGTAAGTGATTATTCGTTAAGTGTATTGATCAATTTGAATATGCGATCATTGAATTCAACTTTGAGTTTTTAAAATAATTTTTTTGAAATCCTTCCGATGCGTTTATATTATTTTTTGCGAAACCCAACATTTACTTCACGGTAGCAAGCCACGATGGATATACTATGTAGTTTAGTCAACATCTTCAATATATCTGTGCACAAAATTATGTGCTCCGCTGGGCCCTGGATCATCCTGTGCAAAAACGAGAGAGGAAATCTAGAATCAGTTTCGATAATGACATTCACAAGTTTCAATTTAATACAAAGCTGGATTCCTTGACGTATTGCCCACAATTTAGCCGTGTTATTAGATTACCTCCCAATATAACCGGTGTACGAGGGTATGAATTCTCCCCTATGATTACGAATAACACCACCCATCCCAGCCCTTCTCGTATTACCCTTAGCCGACCCATCTGTATTAAGTTTGACATATCCCATTGGAAGAGGCTGCCATTTCAAAGTATTATGTGCCTTAGTGCACCTGTTGCTTTAGGCAACAAATGCCCCCATCTCCGTATTTTATGCCAAATATCAACACACTTGATTTCTTTATTTTTGAAAAGCGCTGCATTACGACTCTGCAAGATAGCCCACAGGGTATAGATAAACATACAACGCTGGAATTGATCCTTTAAAGAAAACAAGATGATAAGAAAATTTGTGGGCAAAGCGATCCCTTGGGGAAGCAACCGTGAGATTCCACCAAAGGTGGGACACTGATAAAACAAATGTTCACAAGATTCCTGACTTAGCCTGCATAATTAAAGGATGGGGGAGGGGAGCCAATGCCGTTCAAAAAGAAATTTAGCAGTGGCAAGAGAATTATTAGCTAACAGCCAAAAGAAAATTTTAGCTCGGGTAACACTTTCAGATTCCATAAAGCACGCCATGGTAAAGCAGAATTTTAAAATACCATAAACACCTTTGCGCAGCATCTTATATGCCACATTAATGGAAAATGTACCTGACGGATCCCATCCCATATGATCTTATCTGGCCCAAGATCCAAAGGTACGGGGTGACTGAAAATATCCTCAATTACATCTGGTGGCAGAACCGCTAGAAAAGAACTAATGTCCCAAGAAAGCCAGTTGTGATTAATATGGTGACAAACCATCTCACTATTAAGGCAAGAAGGTATGTTAGTGACACAATCCTTTAAGGCCAACGAACCCACCCAATGATCATTCCATAGATAAATATGCTAACCATCCCCTAACACCCACCTTGTACTATCAAGACATTGAGACAACACTTTATGAATTTGTTTCCACATCCAACTATGATGGGGACGCGCCAAGGCACCACTAAACGAAGATTGTTTAAAATATTTGGCTCTTAAAACCGAAGCCCATGACTCAGGCTGAGCTTGAAGAGGCCAAGCCAATTTTAACAAAAAGGCCTGATTTAAGGTGTGCAAATTCTTAAAACCCAGTCTACCTAAATATTTCGGCCTACATACCACATCCCATTTAATAAGCCCTGGTTTGGATGAGTCAATTGAGGAGTTCCACAAAAACCGTTTACATAGTTTATGAATTGAATTAATAGTGGAAGCAGGAAGTTTTAAAGAGCTCATCTGATACTGTGACATACAACTCAAGACATGTTTAATTAGAATTTCTTGACCTAAATAAGATAAGAACCTGTTATACCACACTTAAATTCGCTTGGATATTTTTTCAAGGATTTCCGTACACATTTGGGCTGAAATTCGACCTATACATAAAGGGACTCCCAAGTATCTATCCCCGAAAATCCCATGCGCAAGACCCAGTTGCCGAACAATTGTTGACTGCAATCTCCTCCGGGTATTTTTAGAAAAGTAAATTTTGGACTTAGTCCAGTTAACACACAGCCCCGATGCATTTTGGATTTTTTCAAGTCTTTCGTGGAGAAATTCCGTGGACTTTTGTAATATTTTTGAAAAGATAAGACAATCGTCAGTGAAAGCAAGAATTGGGACAATTGGACTGTCACGTCCCATTTTAATGGGGTTCAAAAACATTTTGGTGGGCACCTGTTGTCAAATTCAGAATAAAGAAATCTAGACAAAGGACAAATAAATATGGAAAAATTGGGTCACCTTAATGAATACCGTGTTGTGGGAACCACGTATCCGAATTCTATGTTAAGATTATGTCCTCAGATGCCATAGAGGATATAATATGTAGCGCATCTATCTTATATTGAACTTAATTATTATTAATAAAACGCATTACTTAGTTTTTCACTTAATTCTTATCTGCATCTATAAGTTGTGTAAAAACGCTTTGTCCTTGTTTTCAGTGCTATCCATCTGTTTCCTATGGGATAGGAAGAAAGACACTAGATAGATCGACCTTGATTACTAAAACTAATTTGCAAATTATATGAAGTATCTATTGGGCAAATAAAGACTTCGAATACTTGTACAATCTTAGCTCTGACATGGGAGTGTCTATCTGGTATCATGGGATGATAGAAGATTGAGATAGTCGGCACATCAGTGGAACTGATATGCTCCAACACGACTCGCATCGGTTCTGTCACATGGGTTTTCACTCTGTGACTGTCAATGACAGAACTGATTATGCGTAATAGGTATATGTGAACCTTTGACATGAAGTATCAGGCTGAAGATGCACTTGTGACGTCAAGCCCTTCAATAGAGTAATTAGACCCAATTCATCTGTTGGTGGGGTCGACCTCGAAATGCGGACTTGCTAGGCAAGTGGTAGTCTTAGTAGATATCTAATATGAGATTTGTTCTCTCATAAGTGAATGAGAATGTACCCTATGTAATTATAGATAAATAGAAATCAAAGTCTTTGGCCAAAGCAAAAGATATGATTATGCTAGGTACTAAATCGATCTCAATGATCTTGGATTATTATAATTTATACATATGGTCAAGTCCAGTGAGTTTGACATAACCATGACTCTCACTTGACCGGGGAACGTGAACAAAGGGTTTGTACTTATACGGTATTTACGATTGGAAGGTTGCGGAATGATCCTATCATTCGTTTTTGTTTGGGTTACGAAGTGGGCAACATGACTGGCTAGGTGTTACCCACTTCCTTTGATTTCCTCTCATTGCCAAACGAAATGAACCTAAAGAGTCGCGCTCAAGGATCGACAAAGAAAAATGAAAAAGGAATTTCTATTTTCTTCTAGGAGTTTTAATTTATTGGATAAATTAAATAATTAGTTATTCATTAGATGAAATTATTAATTACAAGGATAAGATTAATTATTAATTAATTTCTTAGGGAAATATATTAATGAATTCATTTATCTAATTAGTTTGGTTATTTAATTAATTTATTTATTTATTGTATATAATAAATTATTAATTGAAATAAGAAATGAATTAAACAAAACAAATCTCGGGCTTCTAAAAAGTGTCCAAAGTGGATGCCTAATAGGCCTAAATGGGCGTCCAAGTGATGCCCGAGTTTACGGCTGACTTGTTCAATAAGTCATGAGGTATATTAGGACTTTTTGACTTTGAACAAGTAAGAGAAGATCATAACTCTCATAACTCCTACAAAAGAAAGAAGAAAATATTCCTCCCCTCTCTAATACACTAGTTGTTGCCCTCTTAGAGAAAGAAGTGGGATTTTTCATTTGTTGATCCGCGCATGATTATTTAGAGATGACGTAATTTTGTTGTTCGGATCAAGTTTAAGATTTGAAGATTCAAATATAGAATTGAAGATTTGAAGCTTCAAGTTTCGAAATTTTGGAGGAAGAAAAGTTCTTCGTCAAATTCGTTATAACGAGTAAGTTTTTATTCATTAATTTTATATTCAATTATGAAATTAGAGAACACTTTAGGTTTTAATTAATTTTTGAAATCCTTCCGCTGCGTTTATGTTATTTTTCACCAAAACCCAACGGTGGTATCAGAGCCAATCTGTGATTTGCATACTTGATCTTGTTTACGTGATTTGAGATAAGCATTTTATGTGTTTTTGAAGGGAAAAATATCCTTTTTGGTCCCCCAGTTTTACTGGAAATCCGGTTTTGGTCCCTCAATTACATAGCTCATCACATTTGGTCCCTCCGTCCAGTCTTTAACGGAGGTCTGATTTGGAGGGAAAAATGACTCACGTGATTCTCACGTGTCAAACTTGCAGATAAATAGGGTTGCTTTCATAACCCAATTGTATCATTCAACCTAAGCTGCCAACAATCCCCAAATTTCCTTTACACAAAAAAATGACAAAATTCGTTCAATCCAACATTTTTCACACAAAATTGGAGCTTTAACCAGAGTTTATAGCATAAGCCCTAAACAAAGCTTGAAAAGTTATCCATTGAAAACCCATTTTGAATTGAAGGTGAGAAGAAGAAGGCACATTTAGAGCTGAAATTTACGATTTGAAGGAGAAAATCAATTTGTCATGTCGAGAAGACCCAAAAATGGGGAAAATGGTAGCCCAAAATACAGTGAGTTTCATCTTTTTAACTGATTTAATAAATTTTAGGTTTAGTAATGTTGTTAATGATAATAATGTGTTGATAAATTTTTAATTAATTACTTATTTGTAATTAGTTTTGATAGTTTATGATTTTTGAAGATGGAATTGGTAAATGTTGATAATCCATTTTCTGTTGTCTGTAGATGGAATTGGTGAAGAGACCTGTTTCACTGTTACTATGTTTCATGGTGGGGTTATGCAATTAGATCAAGTTAAGAGGTATTCAAGGGGTAGTGTAGATCATTTTGACAACGTTGATGGGGAAATGTTTGGGTTAATTGAATTGAAGGGGTTTGTAGAGGAATTAGGATATGACAAAGAGAGGGCTAGGTTTTGGCATAAGTATGGTCACAACTTACAAATGGCTAGCAAAGAACTGGTGAGTGATAAGGATGTTTATGGGTTGTTAGATTATGTGTCTAAATTTGTCATTAGGGAGGTTGAGATATATGTAGAGCACCTTCATCCTTTTAATAATGATCCTAGTATTGACTTGTCCCTCTTAGATGAAACTGGAAATGAAAATGAATCTAATGATGTTGAACCTGAAAGTGATGCTGATCCACAATTTGATTCTTCAGATTGTGAAGAGTTCAATGACAGTGATTATGAAATGTGCGAGGATGATCTGGAATTTGATAGGTTTATTGATCCTGAGGTTGAATTGGACGGGTTAGGCAGTACCAAGGGAAAGTTAGTGGAAAAAAATGTTTCTGATGAGATGTATGCTATGATAGAAGGTGAGCATGAAGAGGATGTTAACAGTGATGACTTTGAGAGTCTTAATGGGTCTGATGATGATGAGTGTACCTTAAAGTTTCCAAAATTTAATCCTAAAACTGAAAATAAGAACCCAAATATAGTAGTAGGGCTTGTTTTCTCTTCAAAAGTGGAGGCAAAATTTTGTATTGAATCACACTGTCTTAGGAGGGGGACACAATATAAATTTGTGAAAAATGACAATAGGAGGCTAAGGGTTAAATGTAAAAAACAAGGTTGTTCGTGGTGCGCGTATGTTTCACCTAAGGGTGGTGACAAATCATGGCAAGTTAAGACTTATAATCCAGTTCACAGTAAATGTTATTGGAATTATAATAACAAAAGTCTTAAATCTGGGTGGATTGGGAAGACTTTTATGAAAAAATTCAAAGCTAATCCCAAATTAGGAGTGAGTGAGTTCAAGGATGAAGTGTGCACTACACTAAAAGTTAATATCTCTAAACAACAAGCTTATAGAGCTAAGGCGAAAGCAATGACACTAATTCACGGTAGTTTGAGTGATCAGTTTAGTAGAATTAGGGAATATTGTCTTGAACTTCTTAGAAGTAACCCTGGTTCAACTGTGATATTGAAGGTTTCTGATGATCAAAGTGCGCAGGTTGTTTCTCGTAGGATTTTTGTCTACTTTAAGGCATGCAAAGAGGGATTTAAGGCTTGTAGGAAAGTGGTTCGTGTGGATTGATGTTTTCTAAAGGGTCCTCAAGGGGGGCAACTATTAACTGTTGTTAGTGTTGATCCAACAACAACATTTTTCCTCTTGCTTATGCTATTGTTGAAAATGAAACTCTTGACTCTTGGGAATGGTTCTTAGCTTTGTTAGGCAATGACTTGGGGATAGAGGACCAATTTCAGTGGACCTTTATGTTATAATTTTCATATCCTTTTTCAACTTTATGTCTAACTGTTATTTGTTTTTGTTAGGTTCATTCATATTTGAAGGTTTATGAAAATGCCATCCAAGGAGTCACAATGCCTGAACTGTGGCCTAAGTGTAATTTACCTCCTCCTTTGCCACCAGTATATGAAAACAGGCCAGGGAGGCCACAAAAGATTAGAAGGAGAGGGTCTGATGAGCCACCTGCTCCACATGCAACTAAATTGAAGAGATATCAGAGGCCAACTAAATGCGGAAAATGTGGTGAGATAGAGCACAATATAAAGACTTGTGGCAAGAGAAGGAGGTAAGATGGTGCTTCTCAGACCACTCCAAATGCAAGTACAAGTGAGGTACCCACTAGAACATCACAAGCTACTCCAAATGCTGCATCTAGTAGTCCACAAAGCAGTCACAATGTTGCATCAAGGCCTAGAAAATTACAGGTTAGAAAGCCTCCAAAGACTATCAAAAAGTCTAAAATTAATGTGGTTGTTAAGACAAGAGGGACTTCAAACACAGTCTCCACAATCAATGTTAGTGTTTAGTTATCCTTCATATGTTTATGTTTAGTCAGTTATGTAAATATTAGTTTTTCTTATTCTTACATTACATTCTCTGTCACTTATACGTAACTCAATCGACCAATGTGAGAACTCCAATCATTGTGAGGGGAGGCACGAATTTCATCACTATGCCAAACATTAGAGCAGCAATGGGGAATCAAAACAAAAGGATGCTCCAAAAAAATTAGTGGAAAAGGTGGATCCAAATGATGGCGATTGGCTCAATTTCAGAAGTCTTTTTGATCCATTTTTGTATTGTGTCAAGAATTTGCAGTGTTTATGAAATGTATTAGGATGGTTAAGATGATACTTTACGATTGAATACTCTGTTTTATTGTTGTTATGTGGAGTTGGGATGTTTCTATTGGTGAATGATGGAGTTGGTATTTAATTTTATTGTTGTAAACTTTATTTTGGCAGATTTGTTGCAAGTATTTTGGCAGATGTTTCTATTGGTAAAAAGCCAACACATTGCATATTAAAGACAATATACTGCAAATTAAAAATAATACATTACATATTAAAGACAATACACTACTACAAGTACAAAGAGACGAAAACACACACAACACATAACTAATAGATTGACAATATCCATTCTGCAACTTGTGTATATCACACAAGTTGCAAATTCGAATTCCTTCCTAGTACAATAGACTTAGTTTTGGTAACAAAGCCAATCAAAACAGCCCCTAAACACAGTAGCACAACTAAAATTGTAACAATGCTTGATATCTTGTGCTTGTGTTTCTTGAGTTCTTCTTCTTTTCTCTTGTACATGTTCAATTCAGTTATCATTTGTTCTTCTTTGATCTTGAGTGCTTCGATTTCAACTTGCATTTTCTCCTCTTTAATTTTGCAAGCTTCCATGTCAAAATGCATCTTTTGGTTTCTAATGTTACCTAAATTGATTTCAGCCAGCAATTTCTCTTCTTTCGCGTTGAAACCTCTGATTTTAGCTTCCATTTTGTTACACTTTTGAAGTAGGCCCGGGATTATTTGTTTTTCCCTATTGCACATCTCTGGATCCCACCATTTAAACACTCCACAATATTTCTCGTACTGTAAATATCATGTAAATTCAAGAGAATTAATTTGTGTATGTTGTAACAAAATTAAGTGGAATAAAGATAGAAAAAACTACCCCATAATATGGGCATGCCCTAAACATTCTTCCCGGGTTGTCTTTTCTCCAGCCAGTAATTAGAGAAAGCTCAATACCACATTTGCAGAAGAGAGGCTCGGTTGGTGTTGGGCCTGAATAATTGAAAGAAGACCGAGAGCTTGAAGATGAAGAGCTCATTTTTGTGTTGGGGGGTGAAAATGAAAATTTTTTGGGGTGAAAAGTGGCATAAATGGTTGGAGGCTGAAATTTGCTATTTTTTGCTCCAAAATTAGTCCATTTTTCCTTCCAAATCAGGCCTCCATTAAAGATTGGACGGAAGAATGGACGGAGGGACCAAATGTGATTAAAAAGTAAAAACTGAGGGACCAAATGTGATGAGCTGTGTAACTGAGGGACCAAAACCGGATTTCCGCTAAAACTGGGGGACCAAAAATGATATTTTCCCTTTTTGAAGCATGATTTTATGTTTTCTTAAATCTACATTTTATGGTTTTTGCCTATATTTTTTGATTTTTTAGTTATTGTAAATTTGGAAACATTTGATGATATTGAAAAATTGAAAAACCCGAGGAAAAACGGGGCTCGGAAGCCCCGAACGAAGCGCGTGCACACACAGCAGCGCGCAGCTGGGCGCACCCAGCCGTGGTCTGCGGGCCGTGTGCATGGCTCGATGGGTCATGTATTTTTCACACCTCTTGGATCCGGGTCTTAAAAACGGGCTATGTATGGGTCGAAATTGATATTTGGGTATATAGGTAAGTTTTTTTTTAATTAAGCCCAATAAAAAATTATCCAATTTCGATTTATTAATTAGTTTAGACTTAATTTAATTAAATCTAAATAGGCCAATTGGATTGGTGATTTGGACTTAATTGAAATTTAGCCCAATAAGAAATTAATAAAACATGCATGTTTTTCCAAATTAATTAATTGAGCCCAATTGAATTAAATCCAATTGGTTCAAATGGATGGTGACTTGGGTTTGATGAAATCGAGCCCAATATGATTAATTGGAATATAATATTTAATTAGATTTAATTAATTATTTTTCTAAGAGATTAATAATAAATTTATGGATTAAATATTATTATTTTTTCTCGACTTGGAAATTACTTAATGTTTGAATAAGAAATATAAATTATTTTTGTTAGAGATTTATAATTAATTCTTTAATCAAATAAAAGCATTTCCAATTAAAGATGGCATTAAATCATAATAAAATAGAATTCCATATTTTTTGTATTCTACTAGTAGGACTAATGTTTTTTAATTAAAGGTAGATATACTTAATTTTTAATTTCGTATATCTAAGTCATCTAGTTGGACTAGATTGTAATTGAAATATTGAATGTATAAAAGGTTGAGGATTTTATAAAGGACTTTTAGTTGGACTAAAATTAAAATAATCAACATAAGTGATTTAATATTGCGCGCATGTATTAATTGATGCGAGGATGTCTTATGTGATTGAAACACCGATCATGGAATTAGGTTTATTTGTGTCACCTTTATATTTTATGGGTTATTGACACGCTAATACCTAACGTGCTTGAATAGCAAGTGTACTAGTCGTGGTAGTAATAAAAGTGGACAAAATAAGTCCGGGCTGTCGAACCACGGAGACTTGGATTTTAGCTTTAGATTTTCAATAAAAGAAAAGACAAATAAAGTAAATTGCAAGAATTGATTGAATAAACGAAGGATGAAAGAGGAAACGGGCTATAGATTAAAACTCACGTATGATAAAATGACTAAGGCACATGCTACAACCGAATCTACTCGCCAATATCTATGGGTTACTCCTCGAATTATTAGACTCCTATTGCTTTGGTGAAACTCCTTAGTTAACTATTACCCAATGTCTCGGCTCATAATAATCCTATAATTAATTGACGGTTCTATAAATATGTCTATCCGAGAATCTAGTCAATAACCACGCATTAACGTTCTAACGTTTCCCCGGATAAATCCGGCTAACAACACCCGGAAATCTTTACCTATCTCTAGGGGCAATTCCTCATTTATTTCGGATGATGTGTTAATTCCCTTGAACCTTAACATATCTTCTCTCGAATGACTAGATTAGGCAAGATAGCAAGCATATGGTGATCAAGCACATGATTGGAATAAAAGCATAAAATTAACACACAAAGCAATAGGAGAATTAATACAAAAAATCACTTCATATATATTGACTCATAAATTTGGCCTTCACATGGCCTTAGTTCTACAAAATTAGCTCATCATCAATAGCTCAAGAAGATCTAGAACAATCATATACATAATTATGAACATAAACATGTAATGAAAGCAAGTAAAACTCCTTAAGGCTTGGTTGATGATGAATCCTAGCTTGAAAATTCAATCTCTAGCTTAATCCCCCTTCTTCTCCCTCCAAGATTGATGAATTTTTGGCTCAAAATCCCAGAAAAATGCCATCCTTCCCCTGATTTTCGAACCCCTTCTAATTGCTGAAATCTGGGTTTTATAGTTTTCAAAAAATTGTTGCACCAGCACCCAAGGGTGAGCAAATGGCGCCCAGGCGCGGTCCAAGTGACGTAATTGACTTGGGGAAGAAGTTGAAGGGTGCCCAGGCGTGGTTGGGGTGGTGCCTAGGCGCCGTATGAGGGGCGCTCGGGCGCCACAGTGCGAACTCAACCGTTTTCTTACTTTTCAGCGCAGCAATCTTGTTTCCTTCATAAATTTCTTCACTGACCTCCGATTTGAGTGATTAAAGTCGTCCCATAAAGAGAAGACATAGAAATACAACTTTGTAGAAAGAAATGATCTCAAATTCGGTCTTGAAACATACAGAAATTGCGCTGAAACGTGGAAGATGTGGCAGATATCGTGCCCAGGCGTGGTCAAATAGCGCCTAGGCGCGATTATGCTTAACTTTAGACTGTTTCTTGCTTGTTCGGGCACCCAGGCGTGATTATGGCTGCGCTTGGGCATGGAGGTGCAAACATAAATCGTTTTATATTTCATTTTTCCGCCCTTTCTTCGTTTGCATCCATTCACAACCTGAAATCACTTCACACATGGATTAAACACAAATGTGGAAAGAATCAAGCGATAAATGAACCTAAAACATAAACACAACGGGCTTGAAAACACATAAAAATGACTCTTATCAGTTATCAAGTTTGAGGCTATTTATTATATTCTTAGAAATAATGCATGAATTGTTTTAGGAATTGAAATAGAGGTTAGGGATCCCCTACAGGCAAACAGAGAATTGCAGCGGAAGATTCGAGGATTCCTACTGGTAGATCACAAAAATAAATCTGATGATTTTTCATGGGTTTCGCGAAATTTAGAACGAATAAACATACCCTTTTGATTCGTTTATTGATTCTGCAGAACAGAAATCCTCCAAGGGCTCCTGTCTCTAAAGCTTCACGCGAAACGAGCCTTCCAAAGATCACGAGACTCCTCCTTCTTTACAGTAGTGGACGGCTAGAGAGGAGAGAGGGGAGAGAGTTCTTTTCTTTTTGTGTTGTGTAATGTTATCTTGTTACTTAGGGTTTGTTCCACTATAGGAGTCCTTTTAAACTCAACTAACTTGTGGAACAAGTTGGAGGCTACTCCAAAAAGCCCTAAGTGGCCACCCCTCCTAGGGTTGCCTTGGATTGGGTAAGCTTTTAATTTGTCTGTCTAATTTCTAGCCCATCTGTATATATTTAGATTTAAATCCAATTTAAGCATAATATATACTATTAATTAATTGCAATTAATTAATGTACTAATCAAATAATTTAATTTAATCTAATTAAATTAAATATTTAATTAATTGATTTAATCTAATTAAATCAATCAGTCCATTTAATTCTTTCTAAAAGATTTACACAAAAAGATACATCCTGTTCGTTTCTTATAGCTCGACTCTTTAGGTTCGTCTCAATTGGCAAATGGAGGAATTACCTAAGGATGTGAGTGTCACCTAGCCAGTCCCGTGGACTCACATCGTAACCCAATTGAGTACGAAATGAACGAATTATTTTACGAACCTCTTGATCATAAATGTCGTATGAGTATAAGCCTTTCACTGACGTATCCCGATCAAGTGAGAGTCATGAAAAATGTCAAACTCACTAAACTTGATACTGTGCATTAGATTATAGCATAATGAAATTACTAAACTACCCTCAATGTCTCACATGAGTTAGTTGTTATGCTTTGGCCAAAGACTTGTAATTTCATTAGCCTATAATCGCACAGGATACTTTCTCGTTTACTATCGAGACAGTGAATCCCATCTTGGCGATCACTGATCAACTGCTACTTATCTCATTGATATCGCACTTTGAGGTCGACCCCACCGACGGGTGATATGGGCCTACCTACTCTGGTAACAGATCCAATAATACAAGCACATTGATCATGAATCCTTAGGTCTAAGGCTCACGCATACTATTACGATCAGTAATCCAATCATTGACAGTCAGTGAGTAAATACCCATGTGATCGGATTACTACGAGCCGTGTTCGAATATGTCAATTCCATTGACATATCTATGATACTTGCTCCCACTATCCCTATAGCGTTCGATTGGCACTCATCGTCAGAGCATGTGTCATACAAGTCGAATCTTAATGCCCTGTTAAGATTCTTTGACTTGCGAACCCTTTTAAGTGATAAGGTGTAAGACTCTTCCCATGCCACGTCTTTATTCCATAAAGGGTAAAGAGTCAAACCTTTATTCACATGGACTATATGTTCAATACTTATTTAGATGCCATAAAGATTTATATGAACAAAATGTAGATGCATTTATTAATATCGTTCTAATAGTTTGTACAACATAATGAGATACCCTAATCTAACTATTTGTCCTCATTGGCATCTAGGGCATATACCTAACAATCTCCCACTTGCACTTAGTGCCAATCGCTTTGGTATCTTATACCCATATTCTCAAGATGTTGCTTTAGCACTGCCTGCGCTAATGGCTTAGTGAGTGGGTCAACTACGTTATCCGCTGAGGCTATTTTCTACACGGCGATGTTGCCTCTTCCAACGATTTCTCGAATTATGTGATATCTCTTCTCTATGTGTTTGGATTTGTTTTGAGACCTTGGTTCCTTTGCTTGCGCGATGGCTCCGTTGTTATCACACCATAGTGGCAACGGAAGCTCCATACTAGGAACAACTTGAAGTTCGGTAATGAACTTCTTTATCCAAATAGCCTCCTTGGCTGCCTCCGAGGCTGCGTTGTGTTTTGCTTGGAACTTTTCCAAGACACTGCTCCACCGTTCAAAGTGAATATGAACCCAGAAGTGGATTTTCGGTCATCGATGTCTGATTGGAAATCTAGATCAGTATAACCATCCACTTTCATTTCTCCATTGTCATATGTGAGGATCATATCTTTAGTTCTTCTCAAATACTTTAAGATTGATTTCACGGCCATCCAATGTTCTTTGCCTGGGTTAGCTTGAAACCTACTTATTACGCTCACAGCGTATGCAAGATCTGGTCTCGTGCATAACATAGCGTACATGAGACTTCCCACTGCTGATGCATAGGGGATGGTATTCATTTCTCTTCGATCTTCCTCACTTTGAGGACTTATCTTTTTGGAGAGATGAATTCCATGTCTCATGGGCAAAAGACCTCTTTTAGAATTTTCCATCCCAAATCGCTTCAGGACCTTTTCTAAGTAGAGGGCTTGGGAGAGACGTATTGTCTTATTCGATCTATCCCTATAGATTCGAATTCCTAGGACATAGGTGGCTTCTCCTAAGTCTTTCATGGAGAATGTGCTCGAAAGACATGTCTTAACCAAAGTTAGCAAACCTGTATCATTCACTATAAGTAGAATGTCGTCCACGTATAGTACCAGGAATGATATCTTGCTCTCACTGACCTTTTTATAGACACATGGTTCATCCTCATTTTTGATAAAGCCGTTGTTTCGTACTTCTTCATCAAAACGAAGGTTCCAACTGCGAGAGGCCTGCTTCAGTCCATAAATGGACCTATTTAACTTGCAGACCTTATGAGAATTGGCATTGGATAGAAAACCTTTGGGCTGCTCCATATAGATATCCTCCTCGAGGAATCCATTTAGGAAAGCGGTTTTTCACATCCATTTTACTGATCTCATAATCCAGGTATGCAACTATTAAAAGTAGAATTCTAATGGATTTGATCATAGCTACTGGTGAAAAGGTTTCCTCATAGTCAATGCCCTCCTTCTAACTATACCCTTTCGCCACTAGCCTGGCCTTATAGGTATCCACCTTGCCATCGGGACCTATCTTTCTCTTATAGATCCATTTGCATCCAATAGATACAATACCTTTGGGAGGATCTACTAGATTTCAGACTTGGTTCGAATACATCGAATCCATTTCCACTTTCATAGCTTCATGCCATTTTGCAGAATCCATATCCATCATTTCCTGGTCATAACTAGAGGGATCATCTCCATGGTTTCCTTCTGCTACTGCATACAAATTATGCTCTCCTTGTAGCAGAAAACCATATCTCGCTGGCGGTTGAGATACTCTAGTAGACCTGCGCACTGATGGTTGTGTCATTTTTAGGTCGAGTTGGGTCTCTTGAACAATGTCTTCCACAGGGGATTCATTTTGTTCTTGTAGAACAATGCTTCTACCAGCTCCTCCTTCTCGAATGAATTCTTCTACGAGAAAGATTGCCTGTAAGGCAACAATGATTCTCTGATCATCGGGATGGTAGAAAAGGTATCCCATGGAATCTTCGAGATATCCAACGAATCCCCTTTCATGAACCATGTCCAACAGTGTTCGATTCCTTCGTTCTACTACGCCATTTAATTGTGGAGTTGCTGGAGGAGTAAGCTGTAACAGTATGCCATGTTCCCGAAGGAACTGGTCAAACTCCGCATTCATATACTTGCCACCGCGGTCAGACCGAAGTGTCTTCATATGATGCCCGGTTTGGTTTTCGACTAAAGTTTTGAATTTAATTAATTTCTCCAATGATTCGGACTTGTACTTCATTAAATACACGTAGTCATACCTAGAATGGTCATCGGTAAATGTGATGAAATACTAAAAACCACCGCGGGCCATATATCCAAATGGTCTGCACACATCAGTATGAACTAGACCTAAGACTTCTGTGGCTCTTTCAAAATTCCCTGTGAAGGGGGACTTGGTCATTTTGCCTTGGATACAAGACTCACAAGTGGGACAGGGATCTGATCCCAATGAGTCTATGACTCCGTCCTTTTCTAACTCATGTAGTCTTTGGTCCCCGACATGACCTAGTCTCAAGTGACATAACTATCTCAAGTTTGTATCATACATTCTGCGTTTTCTTGTTACAGCATTAACATTACAATCATTTTGGACATTAATATAATATAAACCATTTATTAAAGACGCATTGCCAACACATTCATTTCTAGAATAAATGTCACAAGAATTGTTCATAAAGGAAAATAAATAACCTTTCCTGACTAAAACAGGAATTGAAACACTATTCTTAAGCCCGTTGGGCAAAACAAGGCAACTGTCTAAATATAATAAATGTCCAGATGATAAACTAAGGGAAGTGGTGCCAATGTGTGAGGCTGTTACACTATGACCGTTGCCAATATTGATCATCACTTCACCATGCTCCAGCTTCTTACTTCTTTCTAGCTCCTGATTCATAACACATATGTGAGCACTAGCCCTAGAGTCTAGAATCCAGGAAGTTGAGAATATGGTAACAGAACAATTTGTTTCTAAAACATTAAGTTCCATACCTGAAGTAATTTTCGCTTCCAGCTTAGGGTGATCATTTTTCTAGTTGTCCACCTCTTGGCAGTGAACACATGTTGTTGCAATCCTTGGGCGCTTCTTTTCTCTTCTATGGTTATCAGAAGTAATTCTTATGCCGAGCAGTCCATTTAGAGGTAAATAATCCTCCAATTCCCTCCTCATTAGAGCTTGTATGTGAACAAGTCTGTCTTTAAGATACATTAAAGAACCTCCGAGGTCATCAACTTCAACGTCACTGACAAAGGCAGAAAAGGATTTGGGAAGAGATTGAAGAATAAGGTTTACTTGTAGATGAAAATTCATGAAACTTCCCAGAGTCTGGAGTCTTCCAATCATGGACATCGTGTTCATAACATGACTTGCCACTTCATCATTTTCTCCCATTCTTGCTTGGAAAAGTTCCTTCGATAAATAATACCGAATTGATTTTCCATGTTCCACGAACATTTCCTCCAAATGAAGCATGATGGATTCGGGACTATCCATTTCCAAATGAATATATCTCAATTCCTTGCTCATTGACTTCAACATGTAACTGGTGACCTTTTGAGCATCAGAATTCCATTTCTTGTTAATTTTGAGAACAGATGTTGCATTTTCAGCTCCAGGGAAAGTTGGACCATCTTGTTCTAAAACATGCTCAAGTGATTTCTTTCTGAGACCAGCTCTTAGCCTCTTGACCCAGTCACCGTAGTTTGGTCCAGTGAGGACATTTTTCTCAAGCATTTTTAACAACGAGTTATTAACCATTTTGAGAGAGATAATATAACTGCAGAAAATTACCAAGATTCAATTAGATAATTATGTTGTACCCAAGTAAAAATTAGGACATTAATTTTTGACTTGGCTCCCACTACATTTTTTGAACCATTGCACTCCCACTGCAATGAACGAAAATCTCGTTGGAAAGATTTCATAGTGAGTGATTGAGTTCTTCCAAAATTTCAATGAGTTGCAATCTGTAACAATGTATGGCTCATTGGAACTTTTGAAGTGACATGCCATGTCAACCAGTCTTACTGATGATTCAATCTACCTTTGGCTCATGGATCACTCAACCTCAGCCTGTAACGAAATATTGGTAGTGATCCATCTAAGTACTTTCCCATCAACTCTTATCGATCTAACAGTTGAATCTTATCTTGCAACCTGTAACGGTGTATGGGATAAGATTTGCTTCGATCGATGGCATCAAATGCACTTGAAGAGATATGGATTATGAATTAATGCATAACCCCCATTACTCGGGACGACGCCATGCATAACTTATAATCCCATCCTTTCCAAGTTTGATGGAGAGCCAGGATATCCAATATCCCCTACTTACTTAGTATTTAATGTGGGAGAATTTTTGTAAAATTAAGGTCTCACTTTGCACATTAATTTATTACACGCATATATGGATTATAATTATGCATACATAGAAAAACCTAGTTATTCTAACAACATGCATTTCCGTGGACATTCTAGATTGATCCAAGCCAATAGATCAATCAGGGGATAGGGATCTATTACAAATCTAATTTCTAATAGATCTTCGGGCTCCAAGCTTGAAAAGGTCCTACCTCTAATATACACAACTCAGAAAGCACCCTATACATCATAGTACCAAAATTAAAAGTACAAACTGGGGGGCAATTGCCCAATACAACACAAATAATATTAAAGCGGTAATACCCTAAGTCCATGGAAGCATCCACCACAACATACATCAAAGCATGTAAGAAAACTATTTAAGTTTATGTTGGTTTTTGAGTTTAAAATCGAAAATAAATTCAAAACCGATTAAATCTAATTTAAGTAGAAAAGATGAATTTTGATTTCAATTTTAAAAGGAAATAAATCCAATTTATTATTTAGGAAATAAGTCAAACTTATTCCTAATTTATTTTGAAAAAATATAATCAACCTAAAATAAATCCTATTTATTTAGTCGTCGCAAATCATAAATAAAAATCCAATTTAATTTATGATATTATTAAATCTAATTTAATATTAAAGTCAAATCCAATTTTAACTTAATTAAATCCAATTTAATATTAAGAAAACCATTTTAGGAAAAAAGGAGTTTTTGACAAATCACGGGTCAAATTCGTCTATTAGGGTTAAACCCTAATATTTAATAATTTATATATATATATATATTAATACACTGGGCCCAGCCCAGAGCCCGTTAAGGCGTACGGAAGTGCGCTGGGCGGCTAGTTCTGTCGCCGGGTGGCGGCGCAAATCAACGCCGCCACCCTCCCCCCTTTTCCCCTTTTTTTTTTTTGTTTTTCAAATTACATGAGCAGCGGGGTGGTGCTCGCGTGTGCTTCAAAAACACACGGTGGTGCCACCCCGATTCGCCGTTGCCGGCGGCGAAAAAACATGTAATCGTGCTACGATTTCAAGGCGATGTATATTTTCAAAATTTCAGATTTAACATCGAATATTAAATACATAAAATCAAATTTTATAAAAATCCAATTTTAACCAACATAATCTTAAACACAAAAATCATCAGATCCGTTTAAGTCGGCTCTGATACCACTGTTAGGGATCCCGTACAGGAAAACAGAGAATTGCTGCGGAAGATTCGAGGATTCCTACCGGTAGATCACAAAAATAGATCTGATGATTTTTCATGGGTTTCGCGAAATTTAGAACGAATAAACATACCCTTTTGATTCGTTTATTGATTCTGCAGAAGAACAATCCTCTAAGGGCTCCTGTCTCTAAAGCTTCACGCGAAATGAGCCTTCCAAAGATCCCGAGACTCCTCCTTCTTTACAGTAGTGGATGGCTAGCGAGGAAAGAGGGGAGAGAGTTCTTTTCTTTTTGTGTTGTGTAATGTTATCTTATTACTTAGGATTTGTTCAACTGTAGGAGTCCTTTTAAACTCAACTAACTTGTGGAACAAGTTGGAGGTTACTCCAAAAAGCCCTAAGTGGCCGCCCCTCCTAGGGTTGCCCAGGACTGGGTGGGTTTTTAATTTGCTTGTCTAATTTCTAGCTCATCTGTATATATTTAAATTTAAATCCAACTTAAACATAATATATAATATTAATTAATTCCAATTAATTAATGTACTAATCAAGTAATTTAATTTAATCCAATTAAACTAAATATTTAATTAATTGATTTAATCTAATTAAATCAATTAGTCCATTTAATTCTTTCTAAAAGATTTACACAAAAAGATACATCCCGTTCGTTTCTTATAGCGCGACTCTTTAGGTTCGTCTCAATTGGCAAAGGGAGGAATTACCAAGGATGTGAGTGTCACCTAGCCAGTCCCGTAACCCAATTGAGTACGAAATGAACGAATCATTTTACGAACCTCTTGATCATAAATGCCGTATGAGTATAAGCCCTTCACTGACGTATCCCGACCAAGTGAGAGTCATGGAAAATGTCAAACTCACTAAACTTGATACTGTGCATTAGATTATAGCATAATGAAATTACTAAACTACCCTCAATGTCCCACATGAGTTAGTTGTTATGCTTTGGGCAAAGACTTATAATTTCATTAGCCTATAATCGCACAGGATACTTTCTCGTTTACTATCGAGACAGTGAATCCCATCTTGGCGATCACTGATCAACTGCTACTTGTCTCATTGATATCGCACTTCGAGGTCGACCCCACCGACGGGTGATATGGGCCTAACTACTCTGGTACCAGATTCAATAATACAAGCACATTGATCGTGAACCCTCAGGTCTAAGGCTCACGCATACTATTACGATCAGTAATCCAATCATTGACAGTCATTGAGTAAATACCCATGTGATCGGATTACTACGATCCGTGTTCGAATATGTCAATTCCATTGACATATCTATGATACTTGCTCCCACTATCCCTATAGCGTTCAACTGGCACTCATCGTCAGAGCATGTGTCATACTAGTCGAATCTTAATGCCCTATTAAGATTCTTTGACTTGCGAACCCTTTTAAGTGATAAGGTGTAAGACTCTTCCCATGCCACGTCTTTATTCCATAAAGGTCAAAAAGTCAAACCTTTATTCACATGGACTATATGTTCAATACTTATTTAGATGGCATAAAGATTTATATGAACAAAATGTAGATGCCTTTATTAATATCGTTCTAATAGTTTGTACAACATAATGAGATACCCTAATCTAACTATTTGTTCTCATTGGCATCTAGAGCATATACCTAACAATAGAATAGTTCAATATTGACAAAGTCCAAAGGCCCATGAATGTTGAATAGGTTTTTAATCTATGGCTTTTGTGATGGCCCATTGGCTCGGGCCCTCTAGTAAAGTCCATGATCGAGTGATTGTTTTATTTATTTAGTTATCTAAATTCCATGATTATTTATATTGAAAGGCGTGATTAGAAGAAGTATTTTTATGCATGATCAATATAGAATAAAAGCGCTATATAAATTGCTTAATGTGCAAAGTGAGACCAAAATCTTTTGACAAATCAAAATTCTCCCAAATAAATAATACCGAGTTAGTAAAGGGTGTTTGATATCCTAACCCTCCAATAAGCTTTCTAAAATTAAAATTACTATAAATGTGTAATGCCTTGCCCCTGCCCTTTCATCTTTCTATCCGGCTAGAGAGTTGGATAGACCCAGTTATGCGGGTTATGCATCTAGAAATAATTTCAAATTTTATTAAGTGCATGGAATGCTTTAATCGAAGCATATTTCATCCTAGAAACCTGTAGGTTGCAAGGTGAAATTCAAATGTTAGATTATAGGAGTTAGTGGGAATAAACTCGGGTAGTTCATGAGTTTAGAAACCTGTTCGATTGCGGTTTGGTGAACTATGGGAAAAAGTATAGAAATGTTTATTGGATAAATTGATATTAGATATCACTTCAAATAATTAGTGGGCCAAAAACCGGTTAGGTTGCAACCCATCTAATTAATTGAGGACATCAATGCCCGCTGTGGAATCGATGCCAATGATGATTCCCAATTTTCACATGGGAGTGTGGGATTCGAAAAATGCAGTGGGAGCCAAGATAAATTTTAAGTCCTTAATTTTTCTTGGTTAAGTCAAAACAAGTAATCTAATAAATCTGGTTTATTTCTGCAGTTATTTTCTCGCTTATCTCTCTCAAATATGACAAACCCACTTTCAATTCTACTCGAAAAGAATACTCTTATTGGACCCAACTATGTGGACTGGCTTAGAAAATTGAGGATTGTCCTCAATATGGAATCTCTGGGATACGTCTTGGAGGCTGATATCCCAGCGGCTCCTCTAGAATACGTGCCAACGAGGAAGAGGTCCAAGCCCATGAAAAATGGGCTTAGGATGACCTCCGGGTGAGAGGATACATGGTGGGATCTATGACCAATGATCTTCAAAGGACACATGATAAGATGTTCACTGCAAGAGCTATCCTAGCTCACCTAGTAGAGCTCTATGGTGAGCACAGTCGAACTGCTCGGTATGAGATATCGAAAGAGCTCTTCGGAGCCAAGATGAAAGAAAGTGAGAAGGTTGGTGATCATGTCCTTAAAATGATTTCGAGGTTAGAGAAATTGGAAGCTCTCGAATTCACCATGAACGCCACCCTTCAAACTGACTTAATCTTGTAGTCTCTTCCTGATTCCTTTTCCCAATTTGTAATTAACTTTAATTGCAATGAGATAGAGTGCAATTTAGCTGGGCTAATGAATAAATTGGTTACTGCACAATCTCAAATGAAACCAAAGAGAAAGGAAACTGCCTTGGCCATCTCTTCTGGACCTAAAAAGTCTAAGTCTAAGAAGAAGAACAACAAGAAGCAGTCTGGCGAACTTGGAGCTCAAGAGGGTGTTCATAAGGGTAAGGGAAAGGCTCAAGGGTTTTATAAGAGTAAAGGGCCTAAGAAAATGGATAGATGTCTCGAGTGCGGTGAGCTTGGCCACTAGAAGAGGAACTATCCCAAATTAGGCAAAGGCACAAAAGGTATGGAAATTTTTGTTTTGAAACTAACTGTTCTATGACCGTCTTTTCTACTTCGTGGATTCTGGACTCAGGGGCTAGTGCCCATGTTTGTTGTTTAGATCACGATCTGCAGAGAAGTAGAAGGCTTGGCCGAGAAGAAGTGATGATCAAAGTAGGCAGCGGGGAAAGCGTCGCGGCTACTAGGATTGGATCTACTTCTCTTTATTTGAATTCTGGACATTTATTATTATTGAATGATGTTTTAGTTTTGCCCAAGGGGCTTAAGAACATTGTATCTATTCCCATCTTAGTGAAGAATGGGTATACGTTTTTCTAAGTTAAATTGCGACATTTATTATAGAAATAAAATGGTTGGCAATGCTTCTTTAGTTAATGGTTTGTATTATTTAAATGTCCTTAATTCATCTGTAGTGAATGTTGTAACTCAGAAACGTGGTAGGCAAGAAGCTAACCTATGGCATAAGTGGCATCTTAGACTAGGCCATGCTGGAGAGCACAAGATACACAAAATGGAAAAACATGGGCTCTTAAGCTCACTGGGGTCGGATCCCTATCCAACTTGTGAATCATGTCTCTTAGGCAAGATGGCTAGATCACCCTTCATCGGGACTTTTGAAAGAGCTCTCAAGTCTTAGGGTTAGTGCATACTAACGTTTGTGGACCATTTGGAGAAATGGCTCGTGGGGGTTTCTACTATTTCATTACTTTCACAGACGATCATTCAAGATATGGTCTAGTGTATCTGATGAAGCAAAAGTCTAAATCCTTTGAAAGGTTCAAAGAGTTCAAAGCCTTAGTAGAAAATCAAACTAGGAAAAATATAAAAACTCTATGATCGGATCGTGGAGGAGAATATATGAGTTCCGAGTTTGATGAATTCCTTAGACAACAAAGAATAATGTTACAACTAACACCGCCAGCAACCCCTCAATTAATTAGAGTAGCCGAGCAAAGAAACCGAACTTTGTTGGACATGATTCGTTCCATGCTTAGTTACACTGATTTACCCATTTCGTTGTGGGGATATGCGTTCCTTACTGATGCTTATATATTGAACAGATGTCCCTCGAAATCCGTTCCTAAGACTCCGCATGAGATGTGGAATAATAGGAAATCAAGTCTTAATCATATTAAGATTTGGGGATGTCCCGCTTATGTCAAGAAGACTAAAGTGGAGAAATTGGAGACAAGATCCCTCATGGGACGTTTCATTGGTTATCCTGAAGATTCCATGGGATTCTTCTTTTACCTGCATGATGATCAAAGAATCATCGTAGCCCTACAAGTCCACTTTCTCAAAGATGAATTCATCTTGGAAGGGGTCAAAGGTAGGAAAATTGTTCTAGAAGAGCAAAATGAAACTCCCTCAGAGACATCTATCCAAGAACCAAGGCCTGAACTAATAGTAGCACAACCACCACGTAGATATGGTAGAATACCGCATGAACCTTAGAGGTATGGGTATCTACTACAAGGGGAGCCAGAGCTTCACACTATAGTACAAGAAGGTCATGAAGATGATCCTTGTACCTATGATCAAGCGATGGTGGATGTCGACGCTTCAAGATGGCGAGAAGCCATAGAAACAGAGACGGACTCTATGCAATCGAACCAAGTCTGGACTTTGGTAGATCGTCTTGAAGGTATCAAACCTATAGGATGTAAGTGGATCTGCAAAAGAAAGATAGGTAGCGATAGCAAGGTTGACACCTTTAAAACCAGGCTCATAGCGAAAAGGTATAGTCAAAGAGAAGGAATTAACTATCAAGAAACCTTTTCGCCCGTGGCCATGATAAAGTCCATCCGAATAATGTTATCTATAGCTGCATACTTAGAATATGAGATATGGTAAATGGATGTCAAAATGGCTTTCCTGAATGGATTCCTCGAAGATGATATCTATATGGAACAGACAAAGGGTTTTGTATCCGAGACCGATATCCATAAAGTATGTTAACTTGAGAGGTCCATATATGGTCTCAAGCAAGCATCTAGAAGCTGGAATCTTCGTTTTGATTAAGTAGTAAAGGGATATGGCTACATTAAGAACGAAGATAAACCCTATGTCCACAAGAAGACTAGTGGGAGGACACTCTTGTTCTTAGTACTATATGTGGATGACATTCTGCTTATAGGAAATGACGTAGGAATGCTCACCACAGTCAAGAAATGGCTTTCGAGTACGTTTTCCATGAAAGACTTAGGAGAAGTGACATACATTCTAGGAATTCATATCTACAGAGATAGAACGAATAGAATGATAGGTCTCTCCCAAGCCATTTACTTAGAAAGGGTTTCTTCCCATGAGGCATGGGGTACACTTATGCAAGTCTATGTGTCCTTAAAGTGAGAAAAATAGACAGAAAATGAGTAATGTGCCCTATACTTCTGCAGTTGGTAGCCTAATGTTTGCAATGTTGTGTACTAGACCCAACATTGTCTATGCTGTGAGCGTGGTGAGTCGGTTTTAGGCAAACCCAGAAAAGGAACATTGTATAGCTGTGAAAAATATCCTAAAGTGTCTCAAAAGTGTTGGGAATTATACGAACAAAACGCAGTGAAAATTAAATTTAATTCCCAAATCCCGAATCATCTTTAATCCTCGTGTTTAATTGTGTATAGAAAAATTACCATTCTCGCGTATGTTGATTTCTGAAAGTGATCCTTTTCTCTAACGCCGAATTTGCCAACGTCTCTAATTCGTCACGCCGGAGTCAATAACAAAAAACTCCTCCTTTCTTCCTTGTCAAAGACGGCTAGAGAGAGAGAGAGAGGTGGGAGACTTTTTCTTGGAGAGAAAGTTATGTAAGTTGTCTTGTGTTATTTTTCACCTTGTGATATATTTATATCATTATGAAACAATAACACTAGCATGCAAGAGCCCTATTTGGGCGTCTATTTGGCCGGCCCTTAGTGGGCTCGGAAGCCTTCGGGCTTTCGTCTTGCTTGCTAATTAATTAATCGGATAATTTATTTATCCAATAAATAAATTGATAATCCAATTAATTCAATTCCTAATTAATTTATAATTCAATTTCTCCAAGAAATTAATTATCTCATTAATTTAATTAATTAATTAAATTATCCAATAATTAATTAATTAATTACAGCATCCAATGCCGAGTCTTTTTCCCATGTTTTTCCTTTTGCACTTCCTTTAAACGCGACTCTTTAGGTTCGTCTCAAAAGGCAATTGAGAGGAATCTAAAGGGGTGTGAGTGATACCTAGCCAGTCTCGTGGCTCACACCGTAACCCAATTGAAAATGAATGAATAGGATCTTTCCAAACCTTTAAGCCGTGAAATACCATACGTGAATAAACCTTTTATTCTTATATCCCAGTCAAGTAAGAGTCATGGTTTAAAGTCAAACTCATATAACTTGACCATATGCCTAAGCTCATAATAAGTCGAGGTATTTAAATGCTTTGGTCAAAGACTTTCATCCTCACTTATTCATGATCACATATGATATTTTACTCATTCACTTATGAGAGAATAAATTCCATAGTGCAAATCAGTTAACAATGCTACTTGCCCATCAAGTCGCACTTCGAGATCGATTCCACCAACAGGTGATTTGAATCTAACTACTCTAATGACAGACTTGATGTCACAAGTACATCTTCAACTCGATTTCTCAAGTCAGAGGTTCACACGTACCTATCACTACTTATCAGTTTCATCATTGACTGTCAATGAGTGAATACCCATGTGATGAACTGATGCGAGCCGTGTTCGAACATATCAGTCCAACTGACACGTCTATGATATAAGTTCCCACTACCATTTTCATAGTGTACGACTGGCACTTTCTGTGTCGAAACTTACATCATACAAGTCTTTATTCACTATTGATGCCCAATCAATATTTCTTAGACTTGCGAACCCTTTTAGATGTCAAAGGTCAAATCATTCTAGTGTCTTTCCTCCTATCCCATAGGAGGTAGAAGGTTCGCCTTGTCATCAAGGACTTTACATTGTTTATTCACACCTTATAAATGCCTATAAGAAAACAACAATCAACTGCCTTATATTAATAGAAAAACCATAGTTTAGTTACAATGTTTATGCCCTATAAATCTATCCTCTTTATGGCATTCGAGGGCATATACTCTAACAAAAAGAACTAAGGATATGATTCTCATCTATGGAGGTGGAGACCTGAAGATGGAAGGTTATTCTGATTCAGACTTTCAGTCTGATGTTGATGACCGAAAATCCACTTTAGGGTTTGTTTTTACTCTCAATGGTGGAGCGGTGTCTTGGAAAAGTTCCAAGCAAAGCACAATGCTAATTCCACCACTGAAGCGGAGTATGTGGCAGCGTCAGAGGCAGCCAAAGAAGCTATTTGGATGAGAAAGTTTCTTGCAGAACTTGAATCGGTCCCTAGTGCTTAGCTCCCGTTACCACTTTATTGTGATAACAATGGAGCAATAGCGCAAGCCAAGGAACCGAGGTCTAATAGCAAATCCAAGTCCATTGAGAGAAGATTTCACATCATCAGAGAGATTGTTAGCAGAGGAGAGATAGCAGTGCAGAAAATAGCCTCAGCTGACAATATAGCTGACCCGTTCACCAAACCACTACCTTAGGCTGTTCTGGACCAACACTTGGAAAGGATGGGTATAAGATACCACAATGAGTGGCATTGAGTGCAAGTGGGAGATTGTTAGGATTATGCCCTCAGATGCCATAGAGGATAGAATATGTAGGGCAACTATCTTGTATTGAACTTAATTATTATTAATAAAAGGCATTACTTAGTTTTTCACTTAATTCTTATCTGCATCTATAAGTTGTGTAAAAACGCTTTGCCCTTGTTTTTAGTGTGATCCCTCTACTTCCTATGGGATAGGAAGAAAGGCACTAGAGAGATCGACCATGATTACTAAAACTATTTCACAAGTTATATGAAGTCTCTAATGGGCAAATAAAGACTTCGAATACTTGTACAATCTTAGCTCTGACATGGGAGTGCTTGTCTGGTATCATGGAATGATAGGAGATTGAGATTGTAGGCACATCAGTGGAACTGATATGCTCAAACACAACTCACATTGGTTCTGTCACATGGGTTTTCACTCTGTGACTGTCAATGATGGAACTGATTATGCGTAATAGGTATATGTGAACCTTTGACCTTAAGTATCAGGCTGAAGATGCACTTGTGACATTAAGCCTTTCACTAGAGTAGTTAGAACCAATTCACCCGTTGGTGGGGTCGACCTCGAAATGCGGACTTGATGGGCAAGTGGTAGTCTTAGCAGATATCTAATATGGTATTTGTTCTCTCATAAGTGAATGAGAATGTACCCTATGTAATTATAGATAAGTAGAGATCAAAATCTTTGGCTAAAGCAAAAGAGACGATTGTGCTAGGCACTAAATCGATCTCAATGATCTCGTATTATTATAATTAATACATATGGTCAAATCCAGTGAGTTTGACATAACCATGACTCTCACTTGATCGGGGAAAGTTAACAAGGGGTTTATACTTATACGATATTTACGATTGGAACGTTGCGGAATGATCCTATCTTCCATTTTCATTTGGGTTACGAAGTGGGTCACGTGACTGGCTAGGTGTTACCCACTTCCTTTGGTTTCCTCTCATTACCAAACGAAATGAACCTAAAGAGTCGCGCTAAAGGATCGACAAAGAAAAATGAAAAAGGAATTTCTATTTTCTTCCTGGAGATTTAATTTATTGGATAAATTAAATAATTAATTATTCATTCGATGAAATAATTAATTACAAGGATAAGGTTAATTATTAATTAATTTCCTAGGGAAATATATTAATGAATTAATTTATCTAATTAGTTTGGTTATTTATTTATTTATTGGATATAATAAATTATTAATTGAAATAAAAAATTAATTAAACAAAATAAATCTCGAGCTTCTAGAAGGCGTCCACTAATAGGCCTAATTGGGCGTCCAAGTGATGCCCGAGTTTAGGGCTCTTTTATTTTGACACTCTTTGACTTTGAACAAGTAAGAGAAGATCATAACTCCCATAACTCCTAGAAAAGAAAGAACAAAATATTCCTCCCCTCTCTAATACCCTAGCCGTCGCCCTCTTAGAGAAAGAAGTGGGATTTTTCGTTTGCTGATCCACACGTGATTATTTAGAGACGATGTAATTTTGTTGTTCGGATCAAGTTCAAGATTTGAAGATTCAAATAAAGAATTGAAGATTTGAAGCTTCAAGTTTCGAGATTTTGGAGGAAGAAAAGTGCTTCGTCAAATTCGTCATAACGAGTAAATTTTTATTCGTTAATTTTAGATTCAATTATGCAATTAGAGAACACTTTGGGTTTTAATTAGTTTATGAAATTCTTCCGCTGCGTTTATGTTATTTTTCGCCAAAACCCAACATTCTAATCATTATGGAGAGAAAAGGACACAGAAGACACAGACGTTAAAACTAAATCCACTATTTTTGGTGGGAAATTGTATTTTTGTAAGGAGAAACGAATAAAATCCCACTCAAAGTATCATAAGCTTTTTCCAAATCTAATTTTAGAGCCACATAAAACTGTTTAGATTTTTTCGAGTTCATACAGTGAAGTAACTCATGAGCAATCAGTGAGTTATTGAAAATGAACTGACCCAGTACAAAAGCATTTTGGAAAGGTGTAATTAACTGGGAAAGGAAAGGTCGAATACGAGTCACAAAGATATTCAAAATGATTTTATAAATTGTGTTACAAAGACTGATGGGTCGAAAATGAGAAACTTGTGAGGGATTTCCCTTTTTGGGAATTAAAACACTTCGAGTGTGAGTAAAGCCCAGAGGAATAGGACCCGTTTTGAAAAAATTCTGAACAATCTAGACAACCAATGGCCCAAGCTGATTCCAAAAAAATTGGGAGAAATATCCATTTAAACCATCCGGGCCAAGGGCCTTGTATGGAGAAACATTTTGAAGTTCGCTTGGGTTAGGATTACTAGAAGCAGATAAAGTTCGAAAAAAACTCAGAAATTCACTCAGGATTTGAGTCGACTTAGCAACCCAACCCCCATTATTTGACTTAATGCTTGGATATAATTGGTCCTTCTTCTATTAGAGGCATAAGCATGGAAAAATTTGGTATTTAAATCACCATTACTTAACCAATTGACACGGGACCTCTGTTTCCAATACAGATTTTGGTGATGTAAAAGACGCTGAAGACGAGAAGTTAACTCTTTTTCAATCTCTATCCATTCATCAGACGGCAAAAGATGGATTTTTTTTTTATAATGGGTAGCAAGAGAATTTGAAATGTTAAGAATATTTCGATTAGTGTCCCTTAAAGAATATTTTTTCCAATGACAGATCGAGACACAAACCGCTAATATTTACCAAAAAAAGTCTGCTTTAGTGTCAACTCGGATGAAGATGATCAAATATCAAAAGCAAGTTGAATAAAGTCAGGGTGAAGAACCCACGCGTTTTTAAAGAGAAAGGATTTGCAAAAGATGTTGCTATATGCCAATGTATCCACCAAAACCGGCGAATGATCCGAAGATGGAGCCACTAAATGTACCAGCTTTGTTTGGGGGAAACGATCAAGCCACAACTGATTAACTAAGCCCCTATCCAATCGTTCACAAATAAAAGTCCTACCAAATTGTTTATTGGACCAAGTATAGGGATGGCCACTATAATTCAAGTTAAGCAAGTTGCGTGCATCTAAAACCGACTAGAATTATGCATCCGAGTCAATGAAATCGGCCGACCACCAAATTTATCAGCGGAATTTAGCACAGAATTAAAATCTCATATTACTAACCACGGCATATCATGATTTGTTGAAAAAGAAATTAAATTTTCCCATTCTAATTGTTGGCCCGCTACACGGGGTGAGTTGTACACGGCGGACATCATCATAGAGGGATCAGCTGGATTCATGCAGATTTACACGTGTATGATGCACAATGTGAAGTCTTGTCCACGTATAGTAACTTGGTGTCTGTTCTAGAGAATCCACATGCCACCTACAAGACCTTGGGCAAGCACAATTTCAAAAGAGTCAAAAGGAAGATAACGAATTAAAGCCCTGGCAGAAATCTCATCCATTCCAGTATCTAAGATAACAATCACATGAGGTTGGTTCGAATTGATGACATGTCGAGCATGTGGTACAAAATCCGGCTGGTTGGCCCCTCTAACATTCCAGGCGAGGATTTTCATGGCAACCGATGGAGAATTCAAGGGTTGACTGCTTGAACAATTCATCGTGTGATGAACGTCCATCACAAACCCACTTTGGTGCACTATGTACCTCAGGGGATAAGGAATTTCGTTTGAGACCGGAAAGATCGCCACCCAGTGCTCGATTTTGACACCGAACTGTAGAATTTCTTGACGTTGTAGCACATTCAGAATGGTTGCTTGGATGCAGGGTGCGGTGTAAAAGATTCTTGGACTGACGAAGAATGGTTGAAACACGTAAATGTTGGGAGTCCAATTTAGTAGCCTATCTCTTCCGAGAGCATACATTTGATCTGGAGATCAAAAGATTCTCCAGTTGGAGACCCACATTGAGCCTTTGTGTGCCCAACTAACCCACACTTAAAACAAAACAAAGTTTTCAGCTCATACACTATCGACTGGGGCACATTGTCAATAAGAATACTTTTGGCAGGGGCCGCACCGTATCAATTTCCACACAGATACGGGCAAATCTGGATATAGTTGTTGGTTAAAATGAATAATTTGATTGTGATAAAATGGATATGCAAAATCTGAATCGAGGCGAGAGTTGAACTCTCTATCCTTAACACAATATTGCCCCGCTATAGCCCTGCTATTGGTGGTACGGATTCCTGCAATTTGTGTCCCAAGATACAATGATTTTTCTCGGGATTGAACCACTTCAAAATCGAGACCCACGAACGAAATCTTGTTTCGAACTCTCAATAATAACATAATTCAACTCTTGATTTCATTATTCCCGGAATAACAAAACTCAAAGAATGAATATGAATGAAGAGGAATTGTTATTCGCTCTTAAGAAAATGAATACCCAAGGGGGGGTTTATATAGGGATAAAGAGGGGCATAAGAGTCATTAAACTCACTTTAATGACTCACATGTGATATGATCAATGACTCACATGTGATGTGATCAATGACTCATATAAATCATTAATGACTCACATGTAATGTTAAAATACAGCTCGTACGATCGTGGCCATCGATCGTAATGGGTAGTATCTTTAATTCCTCCTCGTTTAACACGGTTGGATCAGAAGAAATTTACGGTAAACCCACAGATTTCAAACCACAACTTCAACATTTAATTTCTCATTCGTCCAAACTCGGATTAGAGAAATTCGAAATGCACACGTGTTATTCGAATTTGTTACCGTAAGTACGTCACTCGTACTTTATTTGCATCTGATTTCCAACAATCCCCCACACGAATGAAATTAACATATGCAGACACATTGAGAGTTCGGGTGAAAAACTATAGCATCAGAAGAGGTAGCTTTTGGCTTTGAACCTTTCTTAGTGAAATATAATCGGATTTACTAGGCTGCCCAATGAACGCGATGTCTTGAATTGTTCAGCCGTTCGTGTAAACCAAGACAATGATATTCACACCGTAGTCTCTCGAACAGATTTCGTTCTCACTGTTGGGTCCATTTTGGCCGTGGCACCTCCTCTTGGATTCATAAGTGTTTACATTTTGCCCAATGTTGAGGCGGCCTACACCTCACACTTACATAGGTGACTTCCTATTTAAGAGTATCCTGCCATACTCCACTTCATTTAGACAGTATAGGAATCATTAAAAGCCCGGCTTAACCTTTTGCTACAACTTGCAGGTTGCACTTCTTTATCCTAGGCAATGGGTTTGGAGTTAAACTCCTAAGTGCCATACTGAATTTCCACAACTTAGTTGTCCCATTGAACCATGATCTTGGGATCTCCAGTCAACACGGTTGGGTTACCGCAGTGTCCATTCTTAATTTGTAGTCTTTAACCCCATTCCTCTTGATAGGCAGTCTATTTGATCTCTATGGAAGTCCTTTCGTCAAAGGATCTGCTTTATCCTCCAGGATCAGTGGAGATAATGCCATCATAGATCAACTGCTTAATGGTATTGAGCCTACGACAAGCCTGTCTAGACTTACCATTACTTATGCTACTATATGCCTTTGTTATTGCAAACTAACAATCGCAATTGTATGCACGTGCTATTGCCGACTTATTGTCTCAATATATCAAACTGGGCATATGTGCATATTGCAATATGGGTTCACCATGGTTCTCAACCAAGTCTTTTGTCACTTTCTTACAAGAGCACTGTTATGGAAACTAAATTTTCCAAGTATAGTCTCAGTAAGACAAGTCTTTGGACCGTACCCATATCATTTATGTCGAATTCTTTTTCAACATCCTTTCAGTAGTCATGATTACTTACATAATCAACATATCAAACTTTCACACCAGAAAAGGTAGCTTTTGGCTTTGAACCTTAGTGAAATTTCATATTATGAGCTATGTGTTTTGTTAAAACCACATGTATCACGCTTGTTGATTATGAAGTCGTTTGAAAACATAATATTTTGTCAAACCTTTCATGCCACTACTTTGGAGCTATGTTCGAGTCCGTATACCGACCCAACATACCCCTCGGTTAGTTCCATGTGAACTTCCTCATCTAATCCTTTGTTTAAGGAACACAGTTTTAATATCCATTTCAAATATCTCATGGTTATGCAAATTAGCAACAACAATGAATATTTTATGGATTTAATTCTCATTCCCGAAAACATGAAAAGACGAAATCAAGGTCTACCATTTGAAGGTTCCCTTCGGCTACCAAGTACGCCTTGTAACCTTGTTAAGGTTTGGGTGTTTTTACCTTAACCCACAGCCCCCACATTTGTACGTAACTGTAGGAAATCTTGTCATCTTTCAGGCAGATTCTTACTCTTACTACTACGTGGGACCTTCGTTCAGAATGTAGTTATCTAGGACCACGTCCCCCGCAATTCTGAATTTATCCAACGCATCATTATCTTCTTTAGAGTATGATTTTGGCGTTCGGAAATATCATTAGACCATGGTGAATACTACCACACTTGCATCAAATTCTTTGAACGACGCACCATCGGATGTTTGATCGACTTTCTCGATTGTACTCCAATGGTCAAATCCTTCGTATTTTTGACCAAGTTGTGTACTTCGTACACCACGTCGTCTAGACGTTTCTCTCTTCAGAGAATATGTGCCACAAATATTAGGACCGATCTCACTCAACAACTGTATAGTTTAAAGTGACGACGTCCAAGTTTATGCACAACACCACTTTACCTATTCCAACCACAAGTGACGTGATCAAGTTTTTCATAAACATCATCCGCTCATCAGCCGGAGTGTAAGATGTGCACTTGGTTTGGAACTTGGTTAAAACCTGGTTTTTACTCTTATACGTCCAAGATTCCAACCTGGGTTCTCTTCTAAATATTGTGTAGTCACTCAGCTTTTCCATCAACTTTATCTAAAGCTATGAATTCTGACATGATCTATACAAGTTCATTTAGATGATTTCAATGACACTGCTCCTCCACCGATGGTAAACCAGAACCACTCGTGGACTTAGAGTCGTTTGTGTCAGATATCCAGTATCCTCGAGAAAAGACAACGATTCTATATTCCATGATTTTGCCGTCATGAATATCAGAATTTCTTGACTTTATGTACGAGATACGCTATGAAGTGCATATCCAATATGCAGTCAATGGTCCTTGACCATTTGGATTTTCGGTATTCCAAAACCTCCACATTTTCAAAGTCAAATATCCAGGGAAAACTTTTCTGATGTGGAAGATCAGATTAAACTGCAACCACAGAGCATACTCAGAATACCCGAGCTCTAACCACTTGTTGTGGAACTCAGAGTCATATTCCACCAATTATAGAAATAGAGAGTGAATATTGTACTAGAAAACCACACTAGATTTAATTCCCAGGAAAGATTGGAGGCGTCACAACGGTCGCGCTTAAAACCCAATCTCCTCGATAGAATTAACTAGACGAATTTAATAGCACAATATAACACTACAACTATAACTAACAATGACTACTTTTAAAAACATAGTTCGCTGGAGGATTACCTCCTTCCCCCACAATTCTGCGATACACCAGAATTGATTAAATCCCCTTATCTCCTCGAGATTATTTTTGGGATAAATAAACAACTTCTGGCGATGCGATTTGGGACATCTAACGTTGCTATCCGCGATGAGCAACAGCGCTCCAAGCGCATCATTTTGGTCATATTAACATAAATCTATTTTATTTAATAAACAAACTCAAAATGATTACATTCATGTTGGGCCGAGCCCACACATGATTTAATAAATGTAAAACAAGCAAAAGCAAAAAGCAAAAAACAAAAGGAAAAGTAGCAAAAGACAAAACTTTTCTGTAATGAACGACTATTTAGTAATTCTTTTTCATGATGACTACTTTAACTCTTTTGACTTATGCCTAGTTAAACCAACGGTCTTCTTTTTCGGCTACTTTAATGCTTTTTACTTTAACACTTTTAATATATTAATAAATAAAAACAAAATAAAAGACAAAGCAAAAAGCCTCTCTTTTTCCATCCGAGCTTTTGTGACTTTTATTTTTTACATCATCCACTAATTTGATTGTGATAAAATGAATATGCAAAATCTGAATCGAGGCGAGAGTTGAACTCTCTATCCTTAACACAATATTGCCCCGCTATAGCCCTGCTATTGGTGGTACGGGTTCGTGCAATTTGTGTCCCAAGATACAACGATTATTCTCGGGATTGAACCACTTCAAAACCGAGACCCACGAACGAAATCATGTTTCGAACTCTCAATAATAACATAATTCAACTCTTGATTTCATTATTCCCGGAATAACAAAACTCAAAGAATGAATATGAATGAAGAGGAATTGTTATTCGCTCTTAAGAAAATGAATACCCAAGGGGGGTTTATATAGGGATAAAGAGGGGCATAAGAGTCATTAAACTCACTTTAATGACTCACATGTGATATGATCAATGACTCACATGCGATGTGATCAATGACTCATATAAATCATTAATGACTCACATGTAATGTTAAAATACAGCTCGTACGATCGTGGTCATCGATCGTAATGGGTAGTATCTTTAATTCCTCCTCGTTTAACACGGTTGGATAAGAAGAAATTCACGGTAAACCCACAGATTTCAAACCACAACTTCAGCATTTAATTTCTCATTCGTCCAAACTTGGATTAGAGAAATTCGAAATGCACACGTGTTATTCGAATTTGTTACCGTAAGTACGTCACTCGTACTTTATTTGCATCTGATTTCCAACAATCCCCCACACGAATGAAATTAACATATGCAGACACATTGAGAGTTCGGGTGAAAAACTATAGCATCAGAAGAGGTAGCTTTTGGCTTTGAACCTTTCTTAGTGAAATATCATCGGATTTACTAGGCTGCCCAATGAACGTGATGTCTTGAATTGTTCAGCCGTTTGTGTAAACCAAGACAATGATATTCACACCATAGTCTCTCGAACAGATTCTGTTCTCACTGTTGGGTCCATTTTGGCCGTGGCACCCCCTCTTGGATTCATAAGTGTTTACATTTTGCCCAATATTGAGGCGGCCTACACCTCACACTTACATAGGTGACTTCCTATTTAAGAGTATCCTGCCATACTCCACTTCATTTAGACAGTATAGGAATCATTAAAAGCCCAGCTTAACCTTTGCTACAACTTGCAGGTTGCACTTCTTTATCCTAGGCAATGGGTTTGGAGTTAAACTCCTAAGTGCCATACTGAATTTTCACAACTTAGTTGTCCCATTGAACCATGATCTTGGGATCTCCAGTCAACATGGTTGGGTTACCGCTGTGTCCATTCTTAATTTGTAGTCTTTAACCCCATTTCTCTTGATAGGCAGTCTATTTGATCTCTATGGAAATCCTTTCGTCAAAGGATCTACTTTATCCTCCAGGATCAGTGGAGATAATGCCATCACAGATCAACTGCTTAATGGTATTGTGCCTACGACAAGCCTGTCTAGACTTACCATTACTTATGCCACTATATGCCTTTGTTATTGCAGACTAACAGTCGCAATTGTATGCACGTGCTATTGTCGACTTATTGTCTCAATATATCAAATTGGGCATATGTGCATATTTCAATATGGGTTCACCATGGTTCTCAACCAAATCTTTAGTCACTTTCTTACAAGAGCACTGTTATGGAAACTAAATTTTCCAAGTATAGTCTCAGTAAGACAAGTCTTTGGACCGTACCCATATCATTTATGTCGAATTCTTTTTCAACATCCTTTCAGTAGTCATGATTACTTACATAATCAACATATCAAACTTTCACACCAGAAAAGGTAGCTTTTGGCTTTGAACCTTAGTGAAATTTCATACTATGAGCTATGTGTTTTGTTGAAACCACATGTATCACGCTTGTTGATTATGAAGTCGTTTGAAAACATAATATTTTGTCAAACCTTTCATGCCACTACTTTGGAGCTATGTTCGAGTCCGTATACCGACCCAACATACCCCTCGGTTAGTTCCATGTGAACTTCCTCATCTAATCCTTTGTTTAAGGAACACAGTTTTAATATCCATTTCAAATATCTCATGGTTATGCAAATTAGCAACAACAATGAATATTTTATGGATTTAATTCTCATTCCCGAAAACATGAAAAGACGAAATCAAGGTCTACCATTTGAAGGTTCCCTTTGGCTACCAAGTACGCCTTGTAACCTTGCTAAGGTTTGGGTGCTTTTACCTTAACCCACAGCCCCCACATTTGTACGTAACTGTAGGAAATCTTGCCATCTTTCAGGCAGATTCTTACTCTTACTACTATGTGGGACCTTCGTTCAGAATGTAGTTATCTAGGACCACGTCCCCCACAATTCTGAATTTATCCAACGCATCATTATCTTCTTCAGAGTATGATTTTGGCGTTCGAAAATATCATTAGACCATGGTGAATACTACCACACTTGCATCAAATTCTTTGAACGACGCACCATCGGATGTTTGATCGACTTTCTTGATTGTACTCCAATGGTCAAATCCTTCGTATTTTTGACCAAGTTGTGTACTTCGTACACCACGTCGTCTAGACGTTTCTCTCTTCAGAGAATATGTGCCACAAACATTAGGACCGATCTCACTCAACAACTGTATAGTTTAAAGTGACGACGTCCAAGTTTATGCACAACACCACTTTACCTATTCCAACCACAAGTGACGTGATCAAGTTTTCCATAAACATCATCCGCTCATCAGCCGGAGTGTAAGATGTGTACTTGGTTTGGAACTTGGTTAAAACCTGGTTTTTACTCTTATACGTCCAAGATTCCAACCTGGGTTCTCTTCTAAATATTGTGTAGTCACTCAGCTTTTTCATCAACTTTATCTAAAGCTATGAATTCTGACATGATCTATACAAGTTGATTTAGATGATTTCAATGACACTGCTTCTCCACCGATGGTAAACCAGAACCACTCGTGGACTTAGAGTCGTTTGTGTCAGATATCCAGTATCCTCGAGAAAAGACAACGATTCTATATTCCATGATTTTGCCGTCATGAATATCAGAATTTCTTGACTTTATGTACGAGATACGCTATGAAGTGCATATCCAATATGCAGTCAATGGTCCTTGACCATTTGGATTTTCGGTATTCCAAAACCTCCACATTTTCAAAGTCAAATATCCAAGGAAAACCGAGACCCACGAACGAAACCCTGTTTCGAACTCTCAATAATAACATAATTCAACTCTTGATTTCATTATTCCCGGAATAACAAAACTCAAAGAATGAATATGAATGAAGAGGAATTGTTATTCGCTCTTAAGAAAATGAATACCCAATGGGGGTTTATATAGGGATAAAGAGGGGCATAAGAGTCAGTAAACTCACTTTAATGACTCACATGTGATATGATCAATGACTCACATGTGATGTGATCAATGACTCATATAAATCATTAATGACTCACATGTAATGTTAAAATACAGCTCGTACGATCGTGGCCATCGATCGTAATGGGTAGTATCTTTAATTCCTCCTCGTTTTACACGGTTGGATCAGAAGAAATTCACGGTAAACCCACAGATTTCAAACCACAACTTCAACATTTAATTTCTCATTCGTCCAAACTCGGATTAGAGAAATTCGAAATGCACACGTGTTATTCGAATTTGTTACCGTAAGTACGTCACACGTACTTTATTTACATCCGATTTCCAACAATAGTTACCTCCGAGGTGTGCACATCAACCTTCACCGGCTTTCCAATTAACCGGGCCACCCTGAACAGAGTATGCTGGGCATAATACTCAATGGGTAACTCGGGTAATTGTAACCAAACCATCATCATGTGCAACTGTGCTTGAGACTGCCAAAAATTAGGACACCACAGTTGGACTGCCAAGAATTGAAGAACACGTCTTCAAACTTCAAGATAAAATTAAGCACACTCAAAGAATTGCAAAAGCAAAAATTTTATTAATAATTCTGAAAAATAATCCCCTAATAACAATCTAAGAACTTATATTTATGGAATCACTTTTCCAAATGCTATAAGGATTGGAACTCTTCTAATCTAACTTTAAAATTAATATAATAGGACTCTTCTAACTTAGCCTAAATCAAATATAACTCTACTAACTTATTGTAGACAAAGCAAATTTAAGTCCAATTAAGTTATGAAAAATGGAAAATATAATATTAATTATCAAGTTAAGTCTTTAATTTATATTTTGGGATTTACTAAATTTAATTCCAAAATTACATAATTGATTTAATTGATATTTTAATATTTATTTTATTGGCAAATCAAATCGCGCAACATGTCAAATTGAAGTGGTCTAGCCAATCAAATTATGCCTTGCACTAGAAAAGTCAACAACCAATCATATTGCGCCAAATGGATATGATAGCCAGTCAAATGGCTCCAAAATAATTGGTATTTATCTCTTTAATTAAATAAAGATATTAAAGAGATAATATCTATTAAATTTATCTTCATCAAATATTAGCCAATCAAATGGCTCGAAAGTAAATGATATTTATCTCTTAATAAATACAAAATTAAAGAGATAATTATCAAAGGTGTTTAAAGCATTTGTGACTTCTCCATCCTACACCTATAAATAGGGTCCTTGGGAGCTCACAATAAAAAGACACACAAATTCAATTGGAGCTAGAGAAGACAAGAGAAATTCCCAAATTTTCTCTACAAGTTCTTCAAATTCAAGAAGACGTTCTTGGCAAACTTCAAGGCGTTCTTGGAAAAATTCATCAAGTTATAACATTTGATTCCAGATTAAGGTGCTAAACCTTTGAATAAACGTTATTGAAGTCCAAATCAAGTTGAAGGAAAATCAAAGCGACGAGTCAACCTTGAAGCTTTCAAATTTTCCAAATCATTTACATCGTTTGATCCGAGATTAAGCTGTCCAGCCCTCGCATCAACATTATAAACATTCAAATCCACATTGGAGAAGATCGAAGAAGTGATTTTTGCTCCAATATTCAAATCAAAGTTCTCGAAGGAAGAATCAGAGGATTAGATTAGGGATTGTAATCCAATTCTTTATTTTAATCAATATAAATTCATTTGTCACTATTTTTTTTGTGTTTTTGTTTACAGACATAAAAATTTATTGTGTACAAATTTTTGGCACGCCCAGTGGGACCATCTCTACCTCTCATCTCTTCTCTTCAACAAGTTCGAATGGACACTCAAGCAAAAACTTTGAAGACAGCAAGAACCAAACAAGTTGTCTCAAAATCTTCAAATTCTGCATACAATAGTTCTGTAGTAGTGACAAGAAATATGTCCAAGAAGTTGCAAGCATCTGCTGGGGAAGCTCCTACACCTAAGGCTGTTGAGAAGAATTCACTCCTTCTGGGAAGCAAAGCCCAAGATGATGAAAATGAGTATTCACCATCCTCTCCACACTCTACATCAAGTTGTTCAAATGTGGCGCCTGTCATGACAACGAATGCTACAACTTTGGAAGAGCAAATTACAAGTTTGACCAAGGCTATTGAGGGGCTTTCGAAACATGTTCAAGAGCAAGACTCTCAAATTGCAAAATTGTTGAACAAAGAGGACAACACTGACAATAGTCGTATAAGAGGCGAGCAAGTCGAAGTTCATGATGAAGGTGAAACGTTTGTTGAGCAAAATCCGACTGAGAAAGAAAAAACTCATGACAAAGCGATCCACCTTTCAAATGATGGAATGATACCCATCGATCAACTGAAGGAATTTATAATGGGAACCATCAAAGACAAGTTTGATGGAGGCTCTAAGTCATCTTTGACTTATACCAAGCCATATACCCAGAGGATTGACAACTTGAAGATGCCAAATGGTTATCAACCTCCAAAATTCCAGCAATTTGATGGCAAAGGCAACCCTAAGCAACATATAGCCCACTTCGTTGAAACATGCAACAATGTTGGAACTTATGGGGATCACTTAGTCAAGCAATTTGTTCGATCATTAAAAGGCAATGCATTCGACTGGTACACTGATCTTGAGGCTGGCTCGATTGACAATTGGGACCATATGGAGCAAGAGTTTCTCAATCGCTTTTATAGCACTTGTCGCACTGTGAGCATGATTGAACTCACCAATTCTCGCCAATGGAAGGATGAACCTGTCATTGACTACATCAATCGTTGGAGAAACTTGAGCCTCAACTGCAAAGATAGATTGTCTGAGGCCTCCGCGATCGAGATGTGCATTCAAGGGATGCATTGGGGCCTTCGATACATCCTTCAAGGGATTCAACCAAGAACATTTGAAGAATTGGCCACCCGAGCACATGACATGGAGTTAAGCATGGCCGCAAATGGGATCAATGGGCCACCTATTCAATAACCGCAGCAACCTAAAGAAAAACAAGAGGTGAAGAAATGGGTCAAGCCTTATTCAAAAGCTCCAAATAAAGAATCCATGTCAGTGAATGTGACACCTATCAAGTTCCGTAGCAAGACAAGTGATACCAGCACTGAGAAGAATAATGTCTCTCAAGACAAAAGGCAGAAAAGGTTGACTCTCAAGGAGATGCAATCAAAAGAATACCCATTTCTGGACTCTGATGTTTCTGGGATATTTGATGACTTACTCAATGCGAATCTCATCGAGTTGCCCGAGATGAAGCGCCCTAATGAAGCCAATCGTGTTGGATCCTAAGTATTGCAAATATCATCGCCTGGTAGGACACCCAATCCATGATTGCTTTATATTCAAGGACAAAGTCATGCAACTTGCCCGTGAAGGAAAAATCTCGCTAGATGAAGAGAATGTCGCCACGAACCTTGTCACTTTGTGTTATGAAGAAGTTAATACGACGCATGAGGATGAGACGGCTAATGATGAAACATGTCTAACTGAGAAAGAGGCATTTTGTACTGCTGATCACTGCACGTCTTCAATCGCCTTTACTGATGAAGATCTAGTACTGGGTTCCAAGCCTCACAACCGTCCCTTGTTCATAACTTGCTATACTCACGAGCAAAAAGTAAATCGAGTACTCATTGATGGAGGTTCTGCAGTCAATATCCTACCACTGCGCACGTTGAAAGAGTTGGGAGTCACCATAGATGAACTTTCTAATAGTCGTCTAATGATCCAAGGTTTTAATCAAGGAGGACAAAGGGTCGTCGGCATCATAAGGATGGAGTTGATGATGGACGACATGATATCCATGACACTATTTCATGTTATAGATGCCAAAACGTCTTATAACATGCTCCTCGGCCGGCCATGGCTACATGAGAACGGCGTAGTCCCTTCAACTTGGCACCAATGCTTCAAATATTGTCGTGAAGGCGTAGTGAAAACAATACTTGGTGATAGCAAACCATTTACTGAAGTTGAGGCCTATTTCGCTGATGCAAAGTACTATTTTGATGACTCAAAAAGATCACAAGGGAGTTTATCACCTGAAAAGCCCAAACCGCAAAATGAGGATAAGACGTCCCTTAGCCAAGAAAGAAAAGAAGATCAAAAACTCTTCACCAAGTCTGGGTCATTGAAAGGGTTGATATTGCCATTAACTCAACTTGATACGAAAAGGCCCTCTCGTCCGCCGCTGAAAGGGCTTGCTCATCCAACTCAAGGGCCTGCAAAGGAACATGAAGACACATTACTAAGTCAAAATAAAGGAAGTTTTGATCCAAAGGCTTACAAGCTTCTCATTAAAGCTGGATATAACCCTCAAGAAAGTGCTAGTTTAGCAGAACTTCCTCTTGAGGTTGCTGGCGAGATATCTTGTGGACTCAATGCTACTCAAAAGATGTTGAAAGAAAAAGGGCATGTAGTTCAAAATCCTCGAATGGGTCTTGGGTTTGTCCCACCAAAGCCTATTCGTATTGCCATAAAGAGAGCGAGTAGCAACCATATAGTTGAAGAAGAGCTTTCATCAACTGATGATGTGTTTAACGAAAAAGGAGTGAAGATACCACGTGAGTCCGTCTGTGATAGACTTGGCACATGTTCTGTCTTTAATAGACTTGGCACATGTTCTGTCTTTGATAGACTTGGTCCAAGTAAAAGAATGAGGCATCAAAAGATTCAAAGGCGATGCGTTGTTAGAGTGTCGAGAAATTCGAAGAAAATTAGTGAACAACACACCAGTCAAAAACTCCGAAGTTTGGTTCCATCTCGCATGAAGCGTTGCACTAACTTGATCATATCATGCGAAGAAGTTTTAAAGGCTAAGCTGCAAACCACGATCTTCACGCATACCCCACATGATGAAGACGATCGAGAGAGTGTAGCATCTTCCAATCACATCGCTCTTATGGAACCTCGGGGTGATTTGCATAGGCACATGTTTGAGCTAACAAGAAAAAAGTGTGTTGAAGTTGCTGCAAGAACCATCTATACGGTCCATGCAAGAGACGAGAATAAACAAATAGGGGCATGTGTGGATTTGGAAGAGGTCGAACACGCGGAAGACGAAGTCGCTCAAGTCCTTCATATTACTCTAAATGAAGGGGATGTAGAGGTAGAAAAAGATGCTGAAGATGCTTCTCCCGAACTTGAAGAAGGTGTTAGAGCCACCGTGGATGAGTTGAAAGAGATCAATTTGGGTGATGAACATGATCCACGACCAACTTACTTAAATGCGTCATTGACCCCTGATGAGGAAGAAGCGTATGTCCAACTCCTACAAGAGTTCAAAGATATATTTGCGTGGTCATACAAAGAAATGCCTGGCTTGGACCCGAAAGTTGCTGTCCACCATCTGGCAGTGAAGAGAGGAGCTCGTCCAGTCAAACAAGCTCAACGAAGGTTTCGACCTGAGTTAATCCCACTGCTTGAAGCTGAAGTAAACAAACTTATCGAAGTGGGCTTTATTCGAGAAGTGAAGTACCCGACGTGGATATCTAGCATTGTCCCTGTGAAAAAGAAAAATGGGCAAATTCGAGTTTGTGTTGACTTTAGAGACTTGAATGGCGCATGCCCCAAAGATGATTTCCCATTGCCCATTGCTGAATTGATGATTGATGCTACGACGGGCCACGAAGCTTTGTCTTTTATGGATGGATCTTCCGGATACAACCAAATACGAATGTCGCCAAAGGATGAAGAATTGACGGCATTTCGCACTCCTAAAGGCATATACTGTTACAAGGTGATGCCGTTTGGTCTGAAGAATGCAGGTGCTACGTATCAAAGGGCCATGCAAAGGATTTTGGACGACATGCTCCACAAAAATGTAGAATGTTATGTTGACGACTTGGTCGTGAAGTCTAGAAAGCGAGAAGACCACTTCATAGGCTTAAGAAAAGTGTTTGAGCGCTTGAGAAGATATCAAATTCGCATGAATCCTTTGAAATGCGCCTTCGGTGTTTCGTCTGGGAAGTTTCTTGGGTTCATCGTCCGTCATAGAGGCATAGAAATCGAGCAAGCAAAGATTGAGGCAATTCTCAAAATGCCTGAACCCCGGAATATCCATGATCTCAAAAGCTTACAGGGAAAATTGGCATATCTTCGGAGGTTCATCTCAAACTTGGCTAGTAGATGTCAACCTTTTAGTCGTATAATGAAGAAGGGTGTCCCATTCGAATGGGACGAAACATGCTCGAATGCTTTAAAGAGCATCAAGTCATATCTGATGAAGCCTCCCGTGTTGGTTGCTCCTATACCTGGTCATCCATTAATCCTTTATATCGCTGCTCAAGAGCGTTCTGTTGGGGCGTTGCTAGCTCAAGAAAACGATAATGGGAATGAAAGTCCTTTGTACTATCTAAGTAGGATGATGACGCCAAATGAGTTGAAATACTCGCCAATTGAGAAGTTATGCTTGGCTCTCATCTTTGCGATCCAAAAATTGAAACATTACTTTCAAGCCCACAGTGTGCGTCTTGTCTCGAAAGCAAATCCGTTGAAGTACGTCATGTCAAAGCCAGTGCTTTCAGATAGACTTGCGAGGTGGTACCTTCAGCTACAAAAATTCGAGATTATATATGTTCCTCAAAAGGCTGTGAAGGGACAAGTGTTGGCTGACTTCCTTGCTGATCATCCCATCCCTGCTGAGTGGGAATTATCTGATGACTTGCCAGATGAAGATGTCCTTGTGGTCGAAGTAACCCCACCATGGAAGATGTACTTTGATGGAGCCGCTCATCGAGAAGGAGCTGGTGCCGGAGTTATCTTCGTAACATCTGATGGAGATGTGTTGCCATATTCCTTCACTTTAACCCAAAATTGTTCAAATAATGTTGCTGAGTACCAAGCTCTTATCCTGGGATTGGAGATGGCGGTTGATATAAAGCAATTGCATCTTAAAGTGTATGGAGATTCTAAGTTGGTGGTCAATCAAATTCTTGGGGATTATGAAGTCAAGAAGCCTGAGTTGCTTCCATATTGCAACTATGCTAGACGATTGATTGGATGGTTTGGAGATGTGGTGATTGAACACGTGCCAAGGAAGGAAAATAAACAAGCTGATGCATTAGCTAAGCTTGCTTCCACGCTTTCCACGCCAGAGAAAGAGGCTCGGATACCGATATGCAATAGTTGGGTCATACCACCGATCTTTAGTGATGACGACGAGGATGACGGTGATGAGGAGGCGACACAAGAAGAAGAAAATTATGTTGTCGAAGTTTTTGAAATTGAAAAGGAGGATTGGCGACAACCACTTGTTGATTACCTGAAGTATGAGAAATTGCCCGACGATCCACGAGGGAGAGTCGACATTCGACGGCGTGCTCCTCGCTTCATCTATTACAAAAACACACTCTATAGACGTTCATTTGATGGAGTTTTCTTGCGTTGTTTAGGTGATGCTGAAATTATCCAAGCTATGGAAGAAGCTCACTCTGGAGTTTGTGGTGCTCACCAATCGGGCCCCAATTTACACTTTCAAATAAAGAGGATGGGTTACTATTGGCCACAATGGTTAAAGATTGCATGGATTATGCACAACGATGTCAAGCCTGTCAATTTCATGCCAATCTTATCCATCAGTCGCTCGAACCATTACATCCAACTGTTGCTTCATGGCCTTTTGATGCCTGCGGTTTAGACGTCGTTGGCCCAATGACAAAGTCTTCTTCCGGTCATTTGTATATCTTGGCCACAACTGATTATTTTTCCAAATGGGCTGAGGCAGTGCCTTTGAAAGAAGTGAAGAAAGAAAATGTTGCGGACTTCATCCGTACCAACATCATCTACCGCCATGGAATTCCTCGCTATATAATCACCGACAACGGGAAACCCTTCTGCAATAGTGTGATTGATAAGCTATGTCAAAAATTTGGTTTCAAGCAAAGAAAGTCTTCTATGTATTATGCTGCCGCCAATGGTCTTGCTGAAGCATTCAATAAAACCTTATGCAACTTGCTGAAGAAGGTGATTGCAAAATCAAAGAGAGATTGGCATGAAAGAATGGGGGAAGCTCTATGGGCGTATCGAACCACTTATAGAACCCCTACTCAAGCAACTCCTTATGGGCTGGTGTATGGAGTGGAAGCGGTCCTCCCTCTTGAGCGACAAATCCCATCACTAAGGATAGCTACACAAGAAGGACTCACTGAAGAAGAGAATGCTCGTCTGCGACTTGAAGAGTTGGAAGCTCTCGACGAGTAAAGATTGGACGCACAACAAAGACTCGAGTGTTACCAAGCTCGAATTTCCAAAGCGTTTAACAAGAAAGTTCGCATGCGCTCCTTTCAAGTCGGTGACTTGGTGCTTGCAGTACGAAGACCCATCATTACCACTCATCGAACGGGAAATAAATTTACATCGAAGTGGGATGGACCTTATGTCGTCAAAGAAGTCTACACAAATGGTGCATACAAGTTGATAGCAGAAGATGGCTTAAGAATTGGCCCCATAAATGGGAAATTCTTGAAGCGATACTATGCATGAAGTTGGGAGATAGCTCCATGACGCACGAGCCTAAACTGCATGTTACTCCTGGCCCGCATGAGTATAAACTGTGTACGGCACCCCCCCTAAAAAAAAAATTTTTTGAACTACGTTATGACTTGATCCCTTTTATTAGGGTACGTAAGCAGCTTAGATTCCCTCCAAGTTCAGTCATAAAAAATAAAACAATCATGTTTCCCAGATAGAGTGACGTTATTCATTCAAAAGGAGTTAAAAAAAATTAAAAAATATTTGCACAAGTTGATGAACTTAAATATACTTGAAAGGTTGCAAGATAGAAAAGAAAATACTTCTATTACGTAAACTTAAAAGTAAATGTTCATGACATGGGGGCAAAAAGAAAAAAAAAAGGACAAGTTCCAAAACAAAACTAAACAAAGAAAAAACTCAAGGAAGAATATCTATGTTCTTCAACTCCTCTTGGACAGATGTCAGGTGTGTCATCGAAGCACTCAAAATCTTCGCTGCTTCATCACTCAAGGGGGCAGTCTTCTCAAGAGCAACAATCTCATCCTCATTGTCGTGAATATCAACCTCGGCACTCTTAAGAAGTTCTTCTTGACTCTTTAAGGATGAAGACAATTTCTTCTTGCGGCGCTTCAAACCTTTAAGCTCTTTCTCAACGCGCGCCAACTCATCCTTAGTAGATTTGATGTGCTCAACCTCTTTACTTGCTCTAGTTTCGGCTTCACCTAGACGGTCCTTGGCCTCGCTAAGTTGTTGCTCAAGAAATTCCTTAGATAGCCTTTCTGAAGATGAGGATCTCGCGGCATCATAAGCAGCTGCTTTATAAAACAGTGATTGCAATAGCCCGTCAATGTGAGAAACATCTATGTCTTTGAAGACCTTCATCGAGTCATAAACAACTTGAACTTCGTCCTTCAAAGAGGAAATGTCATTGACTTTTGCTTTTGTGATCTTGTCCCTGAGAATATTCCATAAGCTCTGAATGTGAATGCGTTGTTGCTCAAGTACATATTTCATCCCCACGAATACTGAAGCCTCAGGAGAAGGAGGCCTCTGTTCAACACTAGCCGGTTTGGATGTCTCTTCTCGACTGTTCTTGCATGCTATAGGAGCTACGTCTGGTGAATTGGATTCATCTTGAGATTCCTCATCGGCATCAACATCTAAAATTTCTTTATGTAACTGAAATAAAAAGGCTACATTAGAGAAAGATTCGGAAGAATTTCAAATGAAAGAGTAATAAACCAAGTAAATAAAAGGGAGGAAAACCTGTTTGGAAAAATCCAATAAAGATTGATTGCTCAAAACATCAGCATCAGTATGTCGCGGTGGATTTGGATCTTTCTTTTGTCTCTTCCAGTATCGGTCCGCATTGCTACTACGACTCTCCTCCAAGTCACATGAAGCATTTCTCTTCTTACTCCCCTCAAGAGCTTCAGTAGCTGGTTCACTGCATTTGATGATAAGGGATGGAAGACGAGGATGTGGAGGATCAGGAGTAATGTCTTCAAGCATGCAATCCTCTTCAATGTGTTTCTTTCCCTTAAGAGGGGCTTGCTTTGAACCACTCAAGAACGATATGTTCTCCTCAAGATATGTGACATGAGTCTTTGCCCACCATTCTTTATAATCCTTTGAAAAGAGCTTCTTAGCATTTGGGGGAATAGAAAGAAGCATCGCCTTAGAAAGGGACTTAGTAAAAGTACACGAGTGCCAATGACGAAGAGCCTCATCGGATGCGACTGTTCGAACATCATATTTGATAACGCCGGGAACCTCCTGATAATACCCAAATTGACGTCCAAATCTATGTGGACTATAAGGCTCAACGATGGACTTTCCACCTTGTCTCAAAGAAAGATAGTGCGAGCGAATGGATATGAAAAGATTCGTCTTGGACTCTCCGGATTCGCCATCATCAATAAACATGAGATCCTTGCTTGTCGTGATCATTAAGCAAGTCCAAGAAGCAGTCTCTCCCTTATGGATGCGTCGTCGTGCGTCTATCGGATCGAAGTATCTTGCACCCCCTTCGCCAGAGAATTTCACCATTTTAGGACCACGCAATTCGCGCCCGACAGGATAGTGAGTCTTGAAGTAGTAAGCCAACCAAGCATATACGAAAGGGATAGGGAATGAAGTATTCGCTTTAGTTGGTCTCACAGCAGTTGAAACTTCATTCAGGCCTCTGTAAATGCTTGCCAAAACGGGGACTGTCAAGCTAACTTGTCGACCACTAGCCATGATTGCAGCCATCTTGAAAGTACTTGGGCGTATGGTGTTGACATCTTTCCCAGGGAGAACAAAGGTACAGAGCCAGCAAGCCAAGTAAGCCGCCAAGTAGGTCTCTTCCTTCAAAGTTTCTCTGATGCCGAGTTTGGAAAATATTGCCTCCTCTGTAGTCGACCACTTCTCGTGAACACCGAAATCTCCAAGGGGATTGTGAGTAGAAGCTAGGCGAGTGGACTTCTTCTCCTTACGGATAGGAGTTTGGCTGTATTTCACCCTCTTTTTGGACCAAAATCTCACCCATTGGTCAACAGACACTTGGGAATATTGATTCACTTTGGAGCCTCCTAGAAGCAAATGGTAGGCGCGGAATAAGTATTCACATGAGCGATGGAGAAATATGTGCCCCTTTTCGTCGACACCGGTGAGCTCCGAGGCATTGGGAATTACCTCATCATAGAAGAGTCCGGTCATGGGAAGACCTGCGAGGGCGTATAAATCCCACAGGGAAATCGAAAACTCGCCGATGGAGGTCAGCAATGTATTCGTAGTGGGACACCAAGCCTCGGAAAAGGCTTTCATGATGTTCGTGTTTCGGTCGTAAGTATACATCGAGGCATACACTGCATCGTAGATCCTGGTGGGCAGTAACTTGCCTTTGCACCTGCTGAGGATGTCCTCTGTCCACTCCCAGTAGCCTTTGATGTAGTGGAATTCACCAAGGAATTTGATGTCGTCGCCAATCCACTTCGCCTTGCCATCAATGATGTTACGCCCCAGTGTCGGCAAAATAAGTAGCTCCTTCGATGGTTGGTGGTGAGCAGCTCGCAAACTCCATGCCTTAGTTGTTTTGCTCAAATTAACTTCTTGACACCATTCCCCCATGGACAATGAGCGCGTCAAACTTGGCCATCGTTTTGTCTTTCGACCGACAAGAGGAGTATGAACCGGAAGATGTACGCCTTCCTCCATAGGTTGGTTCTCGTTGTCAAGTATAACCAAATAAGGTTCTCCAGAAGAATATGAAGAATCCATGAAGTAAACCATGGTGAATCTAAGAAAAAGAAAAGAAAAAATATACGAATTGTCAGATTCTTGAAGAGTTTTGTCAAAAAAAAAAGAAAGAGAATATAAGAAAAAGATATAAAAAAAACATACACTGCACTTTTACGGAATAAATATGAGCAGACGAAATTGAAGCCTTGGATTACTGTTGCTTTGTTTTCGCTGAAATTGAAGTCCAAAGGGCAAGAGAAAGCAGATTTGATTTCTTCAAAATCCTATGTTACTCACTCTAATGAAGAAAGAGCTTACTGTTGAAAGCCTACAACTGATATGCGAGAGTGGCAGAACCTCAATCTCTCAAAACTGGAATTGTTCTCAAGATATGAAAAAAAATTCTCTCAATTTTTACGCCTACTGCTAGGTGGTGGTATTCAGATGTGAAGGAAAAGAGGCCAGGTGAAGTCTTTATATAGACATGGTTGCAAGGTTATTGAATCCCGGTGGGTTTCGACTTTCAACCGAGTTTATTAGATTTGGATAAATGTTATTCAATTTCCAGTCTCTGGAAACCAATGAAATTCGAGACAATTTGATACTCTTTGATTTTGATAAGGATTAGGATTATGCAATTTCATCAAAAAATCTTGCGAATCCTTGTTTTATTTGGTTTCAATTAATTGAGAGGTTGATTTTATCCGTTAATTGTCCTGCATCAAGGAATCAGATAGAAGATATATGAAGTTACAAGAACTCTTGTACCTCAAGAAATCCGGAAAAAAAAAGGAAGAAGAAGAAGACGTGAGTTGCAGAGAGTTTGAGTTGAAGAAGACAACTTGGAGTGTGATCCTATGTGCCAAGACCTCTAGACCACAAGTGTGGGCCCAAGTTTTATGTTAAAGAGAAAAAAAAAACGGAAAATTGAGTAAAAGGAAGGCTGGCAATCGCTGATGGGCTTAGAAACTTTGGAGCCCAATCCCTTCTTGCATACTATGTCAACAAAGGCCTAAGTTTATGTGTCTAAAAGACAATGTGTGGGCCATTAATGGTAGAATGGAAGGAGCGAGCCCACGTGAATGGCTTTTTACTCACATTTACACGGCCCAAATTTGTTGTATGACAACCAAGCTCAACATTAAATTAGTGGCTCATTCCTTACCTATAACTTTCGGTCTAGAAGGAAAAAAATTGACATGTGACAATGTCATTTTCGGTTTAAAGAAATAGTTTAAGCATTGAGACCTACTCAAATTGGATTCATGACATAAATTACTTACTTTATAGTAAGAGGATCGGGACTCATTCACTTTGAAGCACGCTTTCAAGACGAAGATCCCGTGAACGAGTCTCGAGGGGGCATTTGTAGACAAAGCAAATTTAAGTCCAATTAAGTTATGACAAGTGGAAAATATAATATTAATTATCAAGTTAAGTCTTTAATTTATATTTTGGGATTTACTAAATTTAATTCCAAAATTACATAATTGATTTAATTGATATTTTAATATTTATTTTATTGGCAAATCAAATCGCGCCACATGTCAAATTGAAGTGGTCTAGCTAATCAAATTATGTTTTGCACTAGAAAAGTCAACAACCAATCATATTGCGTCAAATGGATATGATAGCCAGTCAAATGGCTCCAAAATAATTGGTATTTATCTCTTTAATTAAATAAAGATATTAAAGAGATAATATCTATTAAATTTATCTTCATCAAATATTAGCCAATCAAATGGCTCGAAAGTAAATGATATTTATCTCTTAATAAATACAAAATTAAAGAGATAATTATCAAGGGTGTTTAAAGCATTTGTGACTTTTCCATCCTACACCTATAAATAGGGTCCTTGGGAGCTCACAATAAAAAGACACACAAATTCAATTGGAGCTAGAGAAGACAAGAGAAGTTCCCAAATTCTCTCTACAAGTTCTTCAAATTCAAGAAGGCGTTCTTGGCAAACTTCAAGGCGTTCTTGGCAAAATTCATCAAGTTATAACATTTGATTCCAGATTAAGGTGCTAAACCTTTGAATAAACGTTATTGAAGTCCAAATCAAGTTGAAGGAAGATCAAAGCGACGAGTCGACCTTGAAGCTTTCAAATTTTCCAAATCATTTACATCGTTTGATCCGAGATTAAGCTGTCCAGCCCTCGCATCAACGTTATAAACATTCAAATCCACATTGGAGAAGATCAAAGAAGTGATTTTTGCTCCAATATTCAAATCAAAGTTCTCGAAGGAAGAATCAGAGGATTAGATTAGGGATTGTAATCCAATTCTTTATTTTAATCAATATAATCATGTCATGCATGTGAATAGCCATTAGCTACTAAAGGGTCCAATTTGTGACACAAAAACTGTGTATTCACCAGATAAGGGGGGGGGGGGGGGGGGGGGAAGTCAGATAAGTGCGATAAGGTTATTTGTCGAAGCATGAGGATTTCTGTTGAAATTGTAAAAGACTAACCTTGGAAGAGAGGGGTACATGCCATACTCGATCAACAGTATTATCATTCAACATATATCTACGAAGCTGTTCTGCCCATTGCCTACTCCCATTGCCTTCCATATAGATTCCAATCTATAATCAACGAAGTTGTTCTGCTAAGATTTCGGTATCTCCAATATTATCAGTCTATCGGCCGATAATATCCAATTTTTTCGATATTATCATGATATCGCCGATATTATCCGTCAATACCATACACTAGTGGTAGCAAAGCGCATCGACGGATATTGTCGGATCGAACCCCTTCGATCCGGTTACGTATCGGCCGATATCATCGGATATGGGCCGATACTTTGAACCATGTTGATAATGCATAAAAGGGTGGTGGCTCCAATACCACTAGTTGGAAAAAAAAAGATGTTGTTGCGTCATTAAAAACACACAGTTAGCAACAAAGAAATAAGGCCGAACACAACTATAAAATATCAAGAAAATAAAGTGAAAAACTAACACACTGAATTTTATATGGAGAACCTCAAAACTCAAATGGAAAAAACCACGAGCCAAATATTCGCATCTACTCAACTATCAATATAACTATTACATATTACAAATCAACAAACAATGTTCAGACAATGTGGAGGAATTTGTGTGATCTCCTTTCTAATATACAATTACTCTTGTCGGACTTAAGAATCATTTATCTCTTCAAAAAATTGATCATTAGGAAGAAAATCATTTCCGATCGCCTTAATCAAAAGAGAATTTTGGCTTGTTTCTTTGTGTAAAGATGAAGAAGAGTCCAGGAGGATTCATAACTAGATGAATCAGTACTGAAATAGAAGAAGTCAACCTTTGGTCAAATATCTCCAACGGCTGTATTGTATATTGTGTTTAGAGTTAGATTTTTTCTTCTAGTTCTTTGTGTGGCTATAAATAGCCTTTTCCTTTTCTGTAATTCTTTTTTAATAGATTGTATAAAAGTTTCACAGATTAATAAATTTCTCTCTCATTATGTCAAATACATTAAATTCTTAATATGGTATCAAGAGCTTAAAGGTTCTTCATATCTTCAAATCTTCAAATCTTCAAACCCTCTTCCTCTATATCTTCAAAACCTGTTCCCAGGTTCTCTTCATATCTTCAAATCTGTATCCAGGTTTTTTCTTCGTATCTTCAAATATTCATCCTTCAATCTTCGAGATTCTTGAATTTTTATTTCAAGATCTTATCTTCATCAAGATTGTTATATCTTAATCAAGATCTTCGATTCCTTTCTCCATAATTCTCTTTCTCATTTCTCTTTCAAGATTTTCAAGAAATCTCACATCTTCATCAAAGTTCTTGACTCCTGCGATTTTTCAGAATGGAAAAAACTGAAAAGGATATTACCACCACAGAAACCATCACTTTCCACAATCCTTTATATCTTCATCCGTCTGACTCTCCTCACATCATCCTTGTTTCAGATCCTCTCAAAGGAACAGAAAACTATAAGGTTTGGAGCAGGCAGATGATAGTAGCCCTAGAAGCTAAGAACAAATTAGTATTTGTGGATGGCTCTTACACTAAACCTGCAGATACTGATGGTCTTTATCCTCAATGGAAAAGATGCAATGCATTAGTCCTTTCTTGGATACATAATGTCATAAGTAGTGATCTTCTTAGTGGAGTAGTCTACTGTGATTTAGCCTCATCGGTATGGAGTGAATTAAAAGAAAGATTTGATCAAACTAGTGGCACTGAGATGTTTGCCCTATTAAGACAGATTAGTACAATCAGTCAAGGTTCCAATTCAGTATCAAGTTACTATTCAAGGCTTAAGAAATTATGGGATGAATATGAATCCCTGATCCCATTTACCTCTACTGTTTTTTCAAAAGAGTATGTTCAATATACTCAAAATTTAAAAATGATGCAGTTCTTAATGGGATTAAATGACTCTTACAGTGCAGTAAGATCTCAAATCCTAATGATGATTCCTCTACCAACTCATACTCAAGCTTGTTCTATGATTCAAAATGAGGAAAAACAAAGAGGATTACATGCCAATATGGGTAATATCGATTCTGCAGTGGCTTTTTACTCTCAAGGGCCTCCAGGAACAAACAGAAATACCATGGGAAATACATCCAGAGGTGGTTTCAATAATATGAGAAACTCATCCAGAGGGGGGTTCAATAATCAAACTAACAAGAAGAACTCTCTATACTGTGACAACTGTGAAATCACTGGGCACTCAAAAGAAACATGTTACAAATTGAATGGGTATCCACCAAATTACTTCTCAAGAGGAAGAGGAAGAAGGGGTGGTAACAACAGTTCTAGAGGAACATACAACAATACTTCTGCAAATAATGTTAACAGTGATCAAAATCAAAATGAATCATCAATTCTTGGATCATACAACTCTCAATCTGCTTCAGATTTGCAAGTGAATCAATCTGCCTCTATCAGTCAATCTAATCCTCCAGGATCTCTGTTTACACCCTCTCAGTATCAACAAATTATGCAGATGATTGCTGGAGGAAATCAGTCAAATTTCACTACAACACCTATGGCCAATACATCTAATGTAGCCTCTACATTGGCAGGTAACTCTCAATTCATGTGTCTTTCATCTTTTGCACAGAATTTATGGATTCTTGACACTGGTGCAAATGATCATATGACATGTAACTCTAGTCATTTTATTCCAGATTCACTTATGTGTTCAAATTCTTCTGTTACTCTACCAAATGGTAACACCTCATGTGTTTCAAAGACAGGAAACATTCAATTGAACTCTGAATTGAACTTAAAAACTGTTCTTCATGTTCCTGACTTCAAATATAATCTTCTATCTATTTCAAAATTCACCAAGGACAATAACTGTGTTGCCAATTTTTATCCTAACTTCTGTTTTTTCCAGGATCTATGGACTGGCAGGATAAAGGGGATTGGTAAGGAGATAAATGGCTTGTACTATCTGAATTCTGCCATAAACTCTCATGCTAATTCCACTTTCTCAAATTCTGCTGTTATAAGTCAGTTTGTACCTAGTAATAAAGCTACTTGTGGCATCTAAGAATGGGTCACATCTCTTATTCTAGACTTAGTTTAATACCTGGAATAGGATCTACTTTGTGTAATCAACAGCAACTTTGTACAGTTTGTCCTATGGCCAAACATGCAAGAACTCCTTTTCCTAATAAAAGGTCCTCTGTTTCTTCTCATGTGTTTGAGTTATTGCATTTTGATATATGGGGTCCATACAAGTTTCTTACTTACAATAATGAAAGATTCTTCTTAACTATAGTTGATGATTTCTCAAGAAATACATGGACTTTCCTGTTAAAAAACAAGTCAGATAGTTTACTCATTATTAAGGATTTCTTTACCTATGTTGCTACTCAATTTGGTGCTAAAGTTCAGAAAATTAGAACAGATAGAGCACAAGAGTTTCTGTCACATGAAGCTAATGAATTGTTCAAAAATCTTGGAATCATTCATCAAACCTCTGTGAGTTATACACCTCAACAGAATGGTACAGTTGAAAAAAAACATCTCATATGGATGCTGCAAGAAGAGTTTTGAAGTATATAAAAGGCACAGCAGGAATGGGAATACTATTTTCTTCATCCAGTGAATTAAAGCTTGAAGCATTTTGTGACTCAGATTGGGCTACATGTCCTATGAGCAGAAAATCTATTACAGGATTTTGTGTAAAACTTGGCAAGTCTTTGATTTCCTGGAAAACAAAAAAGCAAAATACCGTTTCAAGAAGTAGTGCAGAAGCAGAGTACAGAGCCATGGCATCAGCAGCTTGTGAAATTGAGTGGATTCAAAGGTTATTTCAGGATCTGGGTGTGAATTGCTTGAAACCAGCTATACTAAAGTGTGACAACAAAGCAGCAATTCATATATCTTCAAATCCGGTGTTTCATGAAAGAACCAAGCATATAGAGCTTGATTGTCATTTTGTCAGGGGAAAAATTTTGGAAGGATCAATCAAAACCGAATATGTAAGAACAAATCAGCAACTTGCTGATGTGTTGACCAAAGCACTTTGGAAAGGACAATTTGATGAGTTAGTGAGCAAGCTTGGTGTGTTTAATCTCTATCAAACCACTAAGCTTGAGGGGGAGTGTAAAGATGAAGAAGAGTCCAGGAGGATTCATAACTAGATGAATCAGTACTGAAATAGAAGAAGTCAACCTTTGGTCAAATATCTCCAACGGCTGTATTGTATATTGTGTTTAGAGTTAGATTTTTTCTTCTAGTTCTTTGTGTGGCTATAAATAGCCTTTTCCTTTTCTGTAATTCTTTTTTAATAGATTGTATAAAAGTTTCACAGATTAATAAATTTCTCTCTCATTATGTCAAATACATTAAATTCTTAATACTTTGCATGGGCCATTTTCGCGTGATTTTCAAAATTTACGTCTATTAATTGCTTTCCCTCATCTTTTGACTTTTGTATGATTTTCACTTTCTTGACCTGTTATAAACTTTGGAATATCCATAAACAAAGACCTATTTTGCTTCTTTTGTTTTGTACGTATGAATTGTAGTGGACCAAACAAAAATATACGAATATAATTAAAATTGACCACCAAAATAATATCTTATCTCCTATTTTCCTTTATATATTAATAATAAATATATAAATATCTAGTTAAACATAAATGTGGTATGTATTATATCATAAGAATAAGACCTCTTCGTCTAGTAGTACCCACCTCCCAATTTATGTGAAAGGTTCTAGGTTCGAATCCAGGTTGCCATAAGTTGTAGCTCTCTCCTCCTTTACGGACCTAGATAGAGTTTTTATGGTTCAGGATTTTATTATCAATCCGGATTTGTCGGATTAGATATTTAGATATCCCCTTCGTCTTAAATTAAGAAAAATAAAAATAAATAAGAACAACTCTAATGGACTACGTAGCCAGAATAGTAAAAGCTAAAGCTCTGTATGATTGTGTTTTTGAAAATGAATTTTGAGTTTTTATTGGAGAATGTATATTATAGAAATTCGTGTGAAAATATTAATTTTGTTTGTTTGTTTGGATGTGTTTTTGAGAAATGTTTGAAAATTGTGTAGATGTGATATAAAGTTGATTGAATTGGTTATATATGTAATGATGATAGGAGAAAAAACTAAAATAATATTTTATTTATGATAAAGTAAGAAAGAGAATGTGTTGGATAGTTGAATTATGTAATTAATGAAGAGAAAATAAAATGATTGAAATGATGAAATGATAGTAGTTATATATGAGAATGTGTAGTAGGATTTAAAATTTAAATATTTTTTGTAAAATTTACCTTGAAATATGTATTTTCATTTTTTGGTGATCCAAAAAATAAAAATACACTCAAAATACCTAACCAAAGCCTAAACATTTTCGTTAATAGCCAAATATATATTGGACAATAAAGTCAATAGGGGTGGGTCAGTTTCTTGACAACGTTCCCATTTCTCTTTAAAGATTCGGTAAACCCAAAGATTTCTTATTCTAACCTTTTCTTTTCTTTTCTTGTAAAATATTTTCCGTCATTATCGAGAAACCCCACATGTAATGTGTAAATTATACTCATCCATCATGCAACACGACGAAAGCCATGATCATTTCTTTGTCCATTAACTTTTGAGTTCTAGTTTAATATATACTCTAATCAAGTAGTCGAATATTCAAGAATATAACAATACTTTAATAAATAAAAAAGACAAATATCACTTATAATCCTTAAAATATTATGTTTCTTTCATTTAAGTCCCTAAAGTGAAGTATGTTACGCTATCATTCCTAAAATAATAATTTTATATCACTTTAATTCTTTTCGGTGGGGATTGAATGAAAATTGAGCGTGTGTACTACACACGCCGGTCAACTAAGGTTTTCCTGTTTCACTTTGATCCTTTTTTTAATTTTTTACATTTTTACCCGCTAAAAAAAGCCGGAACAACTTCATTTTGACGTCCAAAAATGCTTGGAATGACCTCATTTTTTCTCAATAAAAAATTAACATGAAAAATAAAAAATTCTCTCAAAATGGCTGCAGCTACATGCTATTGTGGAAACTTGGCCAAGCTAAGGTGTTCATGGTCGATTCCAACCCTAGTTAGATAAATACGGGATGAGAAAAATTGATCATTTATTACGTACGAGTATATTACGAAATTTTCATGAAAGTTACGATTAAAAAATTGGCTAAAAAATACGTAAACGGGAACTAAATAGATTCGTAGATGTATGAATATAATATGGATACAAATGAATTACTTGAGAGTAAAAACTGCTTATTTTTATAGGAATTTGAAGATATATTGCTTGTACTTGTTTTTATTTTATAAAAGTAATAGTTTATACGAGTATCTAGGTGACAATAATTAATATTTGGATAGATTATCAAAGTTCATAGGTTTTTAGTTGTGTAACTCAATTAGTACTATGAAAAAAACTTACACCAAAATTGAGTATTACTATGTGTAGTACACAAGCTCAATTTTTATTCAATCTCCATCGGAAATGACTGAAATGAGACGAAATTATTACTTTAGGGATGGTAGCATAACAAACTTTACTTTAGGGATATGAGTGAGACAAACATAATACTTTAGGAATTATAAGTGACATTTGTCCATAAATAATTAAATAAAATATAACCATTAACAAGACAAAACAAGCACTCATTTATATTTCTTCATCAAAGTGCTAAATACATTCATAGACTTATTTCAGTATGGAATTTGATAAAAGCACTTCACACTGTGATAAAGACACTTCATTTTAAATTATTCATGAATTAACAATGAAAATGTTAATTGTTAATTACACTAATTATCCCTCTTATTTTGTGTAAATACAGTCCAGTCCACTTGTTTATGGTTCATAACAAACACCTCCTCTTATAATAAAACCTTATATTTACCCCCATCTGACTAATGATTATTAGTCAAACGTGATAAAAAGTATAAAATGTCAATCTTACCCTTGTTTTAAAATTAAAAAAAAATTAAAAAGTGGTTAATTACATTAACATCCTTCTTATTTTGTGTAATTAAAATGCAGTCTGCATTATAGGATCATGAAACAGACAACCCCTTCTCTTATAATAAAACCTTACATTCACCACCCTTTGGCTAGCTTCTGCTACTTTTTTTAATATATTTTTCCATAATAACTTTTAAAAATTTTATTTTTTATTATAACCTTATATATATTTGTTTTCTTTCAACTTTTTTTTTAAATTTAGTAATTGATTTAATATATTTTTGGCAACTTAGAAATTTAGATTTATCTGCATTGAATTATGATATTGCTCATAAAATAAACTGAAACTCGGTATATGTTTTCATTTTTTTCAAAATAACCGAATTAGCATAAATTAAATTTGCACTTTATTATCAAGACGTTAACAAGTCTTTCCGAAATTATTTATTTAAGATTGAATTGAAAGTTACAATTACATCCTCTTTAATATAAAAAATTACATTCATCCCCTCAAGGGCAAAATAGGATAGTTAGAAAATATTTTTTAATGATATCAGCAAATTTTGTTAAGTTTTTGACAAAATGGGGTGATTGTAATGTTTTATTAGAAGATATGGCTATTTGTTATGTGCTCAAAATATGCAGACTGAACTGTAATTGCATTAAATAAGAGGGGTACTTAGTGTAATTAACCCAAAATTAAAATTAAACCCACGTATTGATTGTTCTATATAAAGCTCATCCACCAGTTTACATCCCCAAAAAATAAATATTTTCTGAGAACAATATTACTAGAGGATTAATTCCTGCTCCAATCAAAGAATGGGTGAAGAATTGATTCTGCTAGATTTCTTGCCAAGCATGTTTGGTGCGAGAGTGAGAATTGCATTAGAAGAGAAGGGTTTGAGTTATGAGTATAGAGAGGAGGAGTTGCCAAATAAGAAGAGTCCACTTCTTTTAGAGATGAATCCAGTTCAAAAGAAAATACCAGTTCTTATTCACAATGGAAAACCAATATGTGAGTCATTTATTATAGTTCAATATATTGATGAGGTGTGGAATCATAAAACTCCTATTCTTCCCTCTGATCCTTATGCTAAAGCTCAAGCTAGGTTCTGGGTCGACTTCATCGACAAAAAGGTAAATTTCCAAATCTTCCTCTATTGGATTTGCTCGTGATCAATTATATATATATATAGATATAGATATAGTGCATAAAATTATTCATCCATATATGTAATAGAAATATATAATTAAATACTTAAGGTTTGTTAGTTTAGTGGTATCAGCTTTTATTTTTATATGGGAGGCCCTGATTCAATTCGAGACTGTCACAAAACGTAACTTTTCTCTGCTTATTTAGAATTTTTTAGGGTCCATGTGACCCATAATTAAAAACTATCGACCCGAGTTGTAAAGTAATGTTTTAGAACAGGTAGTTATAGAGGATAGTTGAGAATAAAAAATTCACGTTCTGAAAAATAGGATTTTATTTTGAATTAAATTTGAAAATTAGAGGGCAAACTACACGCATATATACCCATAGATTGTATAGAAAATGTCACATTTCATTAATTTTAGGGCAAAATACAAAATGTCCCCTCTAACTATATTCAATGTTGCATATACCTTCTTGAACTAAATAATGTACCATATTGGCCCCTCGATCAAATTTATGTTTGCTAGTATTAGAATATATTAATGTAAGTACCAATTTTACCCCTCTCCACATGGACCATGGCCATTTTTATATATGAGTAAATAATTTTTTTATAGTGGCATTTTAATAACAGTAAAATGCACAACATAAAAATTAGTATTAGCAAGAAAATTTGAATATTCATATTTGCTCATACATACCCCTTACCCCAAATAAATTAAATACATATCTAGATATATAATATCGAGTAAATACCTCTCACCCAAAAAAAATATTAATACAAAAATATTTAGTAACAAGTAATCACTTAGAAAAAAATCATAATGCACATTAATTTTTCATTTTGCTATCTGTGACCTTAACCCAAAATTAATGAATAAAATAAGTATCTCATTTAGGCATATGCTACATATCTAATCATTCATTATAGAGTAAATATTTAACACAGAAAAGTAATATTAGTAAGGAAATAATATCATGTATCTGTTACTATATATATAATATTTTTCCATTAACATCAAGTAAAAAATCAAACGAAAAATCGAGTAAAAAAATAAGTGAAAGATTGCGTGACAAATCAAGTGAAAATAAGAATAAGAAATTTGGAGGAAATTAAAACAAAAAAATTGAGTGAAAAAATTTGTGTTTAAAAATCGAGAAAAAATGCAAAGTGAAAAAAATGAATGAAAAATCGATTGACAAATTTTGTTAGTAGAATGGTTTAAAGTTGTGGAAATTTAATTTCAAATCAAGCCATATATATGTGTGTATATATATATATATATATATAAAGACATATGAAGATAGAAGGGCAATTTTGAAAAATAATTCAACAATCATAAAATGACTACAAATGTTGACTGAGGGACCAATTTGGTCCGTTATTTATTTTTTTTTTGGGGGGGGGGGGGGGGGGGGTTAAATGTGACCGTGAGTGTAGTTCGAGGGGGCATTTTGTATTTTGCCCTCTATTTTATTAAAGTAAAATTTTTACACAAATTTTCTTAATTGTCCATAGAATTAGTAATGTGTACCGTGTCACATCATTAATCAAAACAAAATTGATTTTTTTTAATATAATTTTCTTTTGAGAGATCCAATAAAAAAAAAGAAAAAATTAACACTGTAAGAAATTATTAACACTGTAACAAAATGACAAGTGACAATATTAAAGTTGTCACTAATTATATATATTAAGTGACAACGTTTTTTGTTTGTCACATGAATAGTTTTTACACGTGCAATAGTGATAAGAATTGTATATAAATTGTTGTAATTATTCACAATTAGTGACAAGAAAATTGTTGTAACTACTCACAACTAGTGACAACAAATAAAATTGTCACTTTATTTGTGTTGTCACTAAGTTATCACTATACATGTGTCACTAATTGTCAATATAATGACAACTTAAAAAATAATCTTGTCACTAAAAATTATTATCGTGACATAACCAAAATTGTTATCACTCTTTAATTATATTTATTGATAATTTAGATATTGTCACTTTAATTTTTGCCACTTATATTATATTTTGTTATAGTGTAACGAAATTCCCTTACATATTTTTATTTCCAAAAAACCCACAAAAGTACTTTTCACTCTAGAATACATTCCTCCAAATTTTCACTCGAAAAAATTTAAAAATTATGGTTAACAATTTCTTCAACTAAATTACCCTTGATTTCTTTGATTGTTAGTTAACCAATTAGTTGTTTGCTAGAAATCTTATCTTTTCTGATTTTAAGTTTAATACGGATTTCAAGTTTTAGCATTAACTATTTTAATAATATTTATATATTTTTTAAGTGAATATGTTTATTATCTTTTAAATATTATTTTTAAATGTTTAGAAGATTCATAAAATTTATAATTATAATTATTACAAACATAAAAAATTTAAATAAAGTATCCTATAAAATTAAATACAAATGTACTAAGAACAATTGAGTCCAAAATTTTTATGAACCCTTAATGTTGGATTTATTGAATGAAAAATTGGTGGAATGAATTTTATATAATTTAAAAATATTTTATAGGTTTTTTGGATATTAAAATTTGTTTTAAATTTTTTAAATAATTTTTTCAATAATAAAAGAATCAAGAAAACATCAGATAACTTCATCACATAATCAGTAAGTAGTAACGATGGAGTATAATAATCATAAAGGTATGTGATTGTAGATGTACGCAGCCGCGAGCAAAATAACGTGGCGTAACAACAAAGAAGAGGTGGAGGAAGGGAAGAAGGAGCTGATTGAGAATTTCAAGGTGCTTGAAGGAGAATTAGGAGACAAACTTTATTTTGGAGGGGACGTGTTTGGATTTGTGGATATTGCTCTTATTGGATTTTCTGCGTGGTTTGATTGTTATCAAACCTACGGCAATTTAAGCATGGAGGATGAGTGTCCCAAGCTTATTCCATGGGTTAAAAGGTGCTTGGAGAGGGAGAGTGTCTCCAAATCTCTTGCTCATCCAAACAAGGTCCATGATATAGTGGTCAAGCTCAGAAAGCATATTGGATTAGATTGATAAACATTTAGCTCAAATTTTACCATTCTGCATCCAAAAATAAGGATTCCATTTGTTTGTGTGAAGGCTACACTTAGTTGTGTTTGTCTTAAAAATGGAATCACAATTCTCTACTTAATATTTTAGTTAATTTTGTTGACTTTAATAGTCTTGTGAGTTATGAGGAATTAATATAGCCTTGCAAGTTCACCCATATTGTATGTCTTTTGCTTTTGAGTTTCATCATTGTGTTGATTTTTCAGCTACATTTCCCACCAAGGAGTTCTAGGTGTTCAAAATAAATACTAGAAGAGAAATGGTTCTTTTGTGGTAATGTTAATATATCATAAGTTAATGATGTCATCCACATAAACTATATTTTATTATTTTACTGCTTTTACTAGAGTTGCCTACGTATACAAAATAAAATCAATTAATTAAATGATTAAGTAATCATTTATTTATTTAATGAGTAAAGATAACTATTTTTCTATGTTTTTATTTAGAAATTAACTATTAGTATATATTAACCGAATAATAACAACTAAAATAAGGTAATTGTATTGATTCTTTTATTTAAGAATTAATTATTAATATATATAATTTTTTTATACTTCTGTTCATGTTAGGTATATGCTCTAGATGCCAATGAGGATAAAAAGATTGTATAGGGTATATAATTATGTTGTACGAACTTATCATTAATAAAGACATTTATTCTTTTGTTCATATAAAGCTTGATGGCATTAACAAGTATTGAACAAGCAGTCCAGGTGAATTAAGGTTCACTCTTCGCCCTTTATGGAATAAAGAAGTGGCACGAGGAGAGTCTGACACCTGATCACTTATAGAACGTTCGCAAGTCAAGGAATCTTAATTGGGTGTTAAGATTTGACTTGTATGACACATGCTCTGACAAAGAGTGACAGTCGAACAATATTGGATAGTGAGAGCACATGTCATAGATATACCAATGGAATTGATATATTCGAATACGGCTCGTAGTAATTTGATCACATGGGTATTTACTCAGTGACTGCCAATGATCGGATTAATGGTCATAATAGTATGCGTGAGTCTTAGACCTGAGGGGTCACGATCAATGTATTTGTGTTGTTGAATCTGTTACTAGAGTAGTTAGGCCCAAATCACCCTTTGGTGGGCCAACCTCGAAGTGCGATCTCAATGAGTCAAGTAGCACTTGTGAAGTGATTGCCAAGATGGGATTCACTGTCTTGATAGTAAACTAGAAAGTATCCTGTGCGATCATAGGCAAATGAAATTATAAGTCTTTGGCCAAAACAATGAAACTAACTCGTGTAAGACACAGAGGGTAGTTTGGTGATTTCATCATGCTATCTGATGCACAGTGTCAAGTATTGTGAGTTTGACATAAATCATGACTCTCACTTGATCGGGATACGTTAGTGAAGGACTTATACTCATACGGTATTTATGATCGAGAGGTTCGTAAATGATGCAATCATTTCGTGCTTGATAGGGTTACGATGTGAGTCCACGGGACTGGCTAGTTGACACTCACATCCTTTGGTATTCTTCCATTGCCAATCGAGAAGAACCTAAAGAGTCGCGCTATAAGAAATAAGCAGGATATCTTTTCGTGTAAATAAAATATCTTTTGGAAAGACAAAATTAAATAGGATGGATTGATTTAAGTGGTAAATCAATAATTCAAACATTTAATTAGATTAAATTATTTGAATTTAATTAATTAATTGGAATTAATTAATTTTATGTGTATATATTTAATTGAATTTGAATTAAATATATGTATTAAAAGATGGACTAAGTTGACTGGGCCAACTTAGCCCATCATGGACGTCCACTAGGGGCCTGGCCACTTAGGCTTAAAGTTTGAGGAATATTTAATCCTCAAACTATCAAGCTAAATCTAACCCTAGTACACAATACACAAAAAGAAAATGAAAAATCCTCTCCCCTCTACTCTTGCTAGCCGTCCATCATCATCAAAGTAGAGTCCCAGGGAGCTTTTGAAGGCTTGTTTCGTGTGAGGCTTTAGAGACAAGAGTTCATCAGAGTTGCTGTTACGCGAATTGCAAATAAACGAATCAAAAGGTATTTGATTTTGTTTATGTTTTCATAAATTATTGAAAATCATCAAACCTACGTTAAAGTGATTCGACTCTAGGAATCCTTTTATTTTCGCTGCGTTTTTCGTTAATAGGATTTCTAACAGTGGTATCAGAGCCGACTTTAAAGCGTTTGATGATTTTTTGCGTTTGAAATTATGTTGGCTATTTTAATTTGGAATTAAAATCTAATTATTTTTTTTGCATGATTTATATATGATAATGAATCTGAAATTCAAAATTCGTGTTCCCCTCGAAATCGCTGTTGTATAACCACCATAGCGTCGCCGGGTGAGCGACGCTAGCAGCAGCAACGCCGCTTGCTGTGTGGTAATGGAAAAACAAAAAAAAAAGGAAAAAAGGCAGCGCCGCCACTGCCGCTTGTCAGCGTCGCCGCCCTAATGAACAGGTGCTAGGCTTGGCCCAGCAGACTATATTCGGTGTTGGGCTAAGCGTAGCTTTATAATTCACGCGCTTGGCTAGGCCCAGCGCAAGCGAATAGCGCTGGGCTGGGCCCAACACGCAACCCGAATAGGGTAGTTCGCCGGGCCAGGCCCAACGAGTTGTTGGACCTGACTAGCGACACTTATATATATATATTCATGTATTTAATATATTTATATATATATATATATATATTTATAAATATTGGGTTTGCCCCAATAGAAAAATTTAACCAAATTTGTTAATAAATCTTTTCCCTTATTAAAATTGAATTTTGTTTTTCTAAAATTAAATTAGATTTAATTACATCATGAATTAATTAGAGTTAGTTTGTGATTCCAAAAGGCAATACAATAAAGTAGATTTATTTTCTGTCATGGTTGAAATTGAATTTTTACAATAATTAAGAATAAGTTAGACTTAGTTCATAATAATAAATTAGATTAGATTTATTTATTTTTAAATTGAAATTAAATTCATCTTTTTGTAATTAAATTGGATTTAAACATAATTTTGAATAGTTTATTTACATGCTTTGATGTATGTTATGGTGGATGCATCCTATGGACTTAGGGTTTTACTGTTTTGTTTTATCTGGGTTGTAATGGGCCGGTTTATGCCCCCCAGTTTGTATTTTATTTTTCGTAGAATCATGTATAGGGTGCTTCTAAATATGTAATTAGAAGTAGGACCTTCTAGAGCTTGGTGCCCGGAGCTAATCAAGAAGATTAGATTTGATATAGGCCCCTATCCCCCGATTGGTTTATTGGCTTAGACCAATCTAGAATGTCCATGAAATGCATGTTGATAGAATTACTAGGTTTTTTCTATAATTGTATAGTTCAATTCGCTTTATTCCCCACATGCACGTAATAAATTAATGTGCAAACTGAGGCCTTTTGAAATTAATAAATTCTCCCAAATTTAAGATACTAGGTAAGAAAGGGATATAGAATATCCTGACTCTATCAAACTTTGAGAGATGGGATTATAAATTATGTATGGCATCATCCCAACGAATGGGGGTCATACACTAATTTCATAGTTCAAATCTCTCTAAGTGCATTTGATGCCATCAGTCGAAGCAAATCTCATCCCATATATCGTTACAGGTTGCAAGATGAGATTCAATTGTTAGATCGATAGGAGTTGATGAGAAAGTACTTAGATGGATCACCACCGATATTCCGTTACAGGCTGAGGTTAAGTGATCCATGAACCAAAAGTAAGATTGAACCATAAGTTGGACTGATTGGAAAGATTCCAATGAGCCATATATCGAAATAGATTACAACTCATTAAATTTTTTGAAGAACTCAATCACTCACTACGAAATCTATCCAACGAGATTTTTGTTCATTGAAGTGGGAGTGCAATGGTTCGAAAAATATAGTGGGAGCCAAGTCAAATTAAAATCCTAATTTTACATGGGTACAACATAATCATCTAATGAAATCTTGGTTTATTTTTTGCAGTTAAATATATCTCTCTCACAATGGTTAGTAACCTACTATCAGTTCTGCTTGAAAATAATGTCCTCACTAGACCAAACTTTGCTGACTGGCTCAGAAACTTAAGGATTGTCCTTAGTTTAGAGACACTGGGCTATGTACTCGAGGCCAACCATCCACCTGTCCCTGGGAATAATGACGATGAGGACGGACATGATAACTATAACACATGGATCAAGGATGACACCCGTGTTAAAGGTTACATGCTCGGCTCCATGAACAATGATTTGCAGCGATCCCATGAAAACATAGATGATGCCAAGTCAATATTGCTGCATCTCAAGGAGCTGTATGGAGAGTACAGTAGGACTGCTTGATATGACATATCGAGAGAGCTCTTTAGAGCAAGAATGGGCGAAGGAGAAGATGTGGGAACCTATGTTTTAAAAGTGATTTCCATGATCAAGATTGGAAGCTCTCGACTTCACCATGGGTTTCCACCTTCAGACGGACCTCATTCTTCAGTCACTCCCCAAATCCTTTTCGCAATTTATTGTGAACTTCAATATGGATGACATTGAGTGCATATTGGCTGGGCTGATGAACAAGCTCTCAACTGCTCAAGGACATATGAAGCCCAAGGGGAAGAAAGTTGCTTTAGACATTACCACTGAGGCACCCAAGCCCTTTAGAAAAAGGAAAAGTAAAGGCAAAAAGCAACTGTGATTGTCAAAGGCCTCGAGTGACATTGGAAAAGGGTTCAAAGGGAGAGGTGCAAAGAAGACAAACATATGGGACATTGGAAGCGTGACTGTCCCAAGATGAACGCGGATATTGCTTCAGGTATAGAACTTAATGTTTTAGAAATAAATTATTCTATTACTATTTTTTCTACTTCCTGGATTCTAGACTCTGGAGCTAGTGTTCACATGTGTGTTTTGAATCAGGAGCTGGAAAGAAGTAGGAAGCTGAAGGACAAAGAATTGATGATCAATATTGGCAGCGGGCATAGTGTAGCAGCCACACACATTGGGACCACTTCTATTAAGTTATTGTATGGACATTGTTTACATTTGGATGATTGCCTTGTTTTGCACAATGGGCTTAAGAATATTGTTTTAATTCCTGTTTTGGTCAGGAAAGGTTATTTATTTTCCTTTATGAACAATTCTTCTCACATTTATTTTAGAAATAAATGCGTTGGTAGTGCATCTTTGATAAATGGTTTATATTATATTAATGTCCAAAATAATTGCAACATTAATGCTGTAACAAGAAAGTGCAATTTGTATGATACGAACCTAAGATAACTATGACACTTAAGATTAGGTCATGTCGGGGAACATAGACTACACAAGTTAGAAAAGGATGGATTCATAGACTCATAGGGATAGGATCGCTATCCCACTTGTGAGTCTTGTATTCAAGGCAAGATGACCAAATCCCCTTTCACCGGGCATCATGTCAAAACACTTCGGTCTGACCATGATGGTGAATATATGAGTGCCGAATTTGACCAGTTCTTACCAGAACATGGTATATTGTTATAGCTTACTCCTCCAACCACTCCACAATTAAATGGCGTAGCAGAGCGAAGGAATCGAATGCCGTTGGACATTGTTCGATCCATGCTCAAGTACACGGATTTGCCCATTTCATTATGGGGGCATGCGCTGCTCACAGCTACTCACATTTTGAACAGATGTCCATCCAAATCTGTTTTTAAAACACCGTATCAGATATGGTGTGGAAGGAAGCCTAATCTGAAGCACATAAAAATATGGGGTTGCCTAGCTTATGTGAAAAAGACGAAGGCAGAGAAATTGGAGGCTAGGTCCTTGAAAGGACGATTGGTTGATTATCCCGAGGATTCCATGGGATACCTATTCTACCTTCATGATGATGAAAGGATCATCGTAGCCTTACAGTCAATCTTTCTCGAAGAAGAATTTATTCGAGAAGGTGGAGCTGGTAGGAAAATTGTTCTAGAAGAACAAAATGAATCTCCTTTGGAAGACACTGTTCAGGAGACCCAACCCAAACCAGCAATGACACAACCGTCAATGCGAAGGTCTATTAAAGTAGCTCAATCGCTTGAGAGATATGGTTATTTGCTACAAGGAGAGCATAATTTGTATGCAGTAGTGGAAGGAAACCATGGAAAAGATCCCTCTAGCTATGACCAAGCAATGACGGACAAGGATTCTTTAAAGTGGCATGAAACTATGAAAGTAGAAATGGATTCGATGTATTCGAACTAAGTCTAGACTCTAACAGATCGAGCCAAAGGTATTGTACCCATTGGATGCAAATGGATCTATAAGAGAAAGATTGGTCCAGATGGCAAAGTAGATACCTATAAGGCTAGGCTAGTGGTGAAAGGGTATAGTCAGAAGGAGGGTATTGACTATGAGGAAACCTTTTCGCCTGTAGCTATGATCAAATCTATTAGAATTCTACTTGCCATAGCTGCATACCTAGATTATGAAATCTGGCAAATGCATATGTAAACCGCGTTCTTAAATGGGTTTCTCGAGGAGAAAATCTATATGGAACCGCCCAGGGTTTCATGTCTGATACAGATTCTCATAAGGCCTGTAAATTGAATAGGTCCATTTATGGGCTTAAGCAGGTGTCTCACAGTTGGAACCTTCATTTTGATGAGGAGGTACGAAGCTATGGCTTCATAAAAAACGAGGATGAACCATGTGTCCACAAAAAAGGTCAGTGGGAGCTAGATCTCATTCTTGGTGCTATACGTCGATGATATTCTACTTATAGGGAATGTTGTAGGTCTACTAACTTTGATTAAGACATGACTTTCAAGCACATTCTCCATGAAAGACTTTGAAGAAGCTACCTACATCTTAGGAATTCGCATCTACATAGACAGATTGAATAAGATGATAGGTCTTTCCCAAGCCCCCTGCTTAAAGAAATTCCTAAAGAGATTTGGGATGGAGAACTCTAAAAGAGGTCTTTTGCCCATGAGACATGGAATTCATCTCTCTAAAAAGATGAGTCCTCAAAGTGAGGAAGATCGAAAAGAGATGAGCACAGTTCCCTATGCCTCGACAATAAGAAGTCTCATGTACGCAATGTTAGGCACGAGGTCAGATCTCGCTTATGTTGTGAGCATGGTGAATAGGTTTCAAGCTAACTCGGGCAAAGAGCATTGGATTGTCGTGAAGTCTATCTAGAAGTACTTGAAAAGAACAAAAGATATGATTCTCATATATGGCAATGGAGAGATGGAAGAGGACGGTTACACCGATTCAGATTTTCAATCTGACTTCGATGACCGAAAGTCCACTTCTGGGTTCATATTCACTCTAAACGGTGGAGCAGTGTCTTGGAAAAGTTCCACACAAAGCACAACTGCTGATTCCATACTAAAACTGAATATATGGCAGCCTCAGAGGCAGCCAAAGAAGCTGTTTGTGTTAAGAAATTTCATGTTAGATGTTTTGATGATGACAAGATAGGAGTTTTTTTGTTAGACCCCAAATTAATGTAAGTTTTGTTTTTCATAGATTGATGTATAAGCGTTTGAAAGTCGTAATTTATTAGGCTTGTAATTGTTTATCTGTGTAAGATTTTAGACTAAAGTCTTAGCGACTGAATCGCTAGTAGAATTCTAGGTGAGTCTATTAGAGAAGAAGTTGAAGACCAGCGTTTGAAATCAGCCAGAGATAAAGACCTTCTGCTTAGCGACCGTCAAACGCTAACATATCTCTTTCCAGAACTCTTGAATCAAGCGCCCAAATACTCAAGCGACTTATGACAGATTCAATGGGAAATAAATTCTCAAGTCATGAAGGACTTAAATGCAATCATCAACGGGCATTTATTTCCAACGGGAAATAAATTCAAATTGCATTTAATGCTTGATAGGAGCATTAAATGTGATAAGCAAACATGACTTGTGGACAAGCCACCTTTTGACTCAGACTGTCAGAATTTCAGAGATTAAACTGCTCCCGTCCAATCGGCCCCAGCAGATTTTCAGGAATGTCAGAACTTAGGTATATTCACTCTCTGCGTGAATGACACGCACCTACATGTGTCCAACGGACAGATCCCAAGAAAGTGTCTATAAATACCTTTACCACCCAAACAAAACCCTATAGATGACACACGCGAGAAAAACTATTATTGAAAAATATTCACATACTCTTGCTGTGAAAAAGCTTTGAAACTCCATAGCCAAAACCTTTCAAGTTTTTTACATACATTCCAAACAGTCACTAAAATATCTCAAACATCTTCCAAAGAAGAAATCCAAATTCCACTTGAGATATTACAAGTTGTTTGATCTTTCCAAAAACAAACAAAACCCTAAAGATAACCATCAACCTTTCATCTGAGTGAGAAAAGTTGTTGTACCCTTTCAGGCAGTATTTCTAAGTGAGAGAAGCTTGAAGAAGACGATCTTCACTGGTGCTGAAGTCTGTGTGATCAAGGAGCCCAAGATCATTTTCACCTGTTACTATTGTGTAGAAGATTCTGTGTGAATTCTTTGATTATCATCATAGTGAATTCCTCCAAGTGAAAAAGCTGAAGAAGGACTTAGCTGGGATTACATCACCCAGTGAACCTTACAAATATTGTGTCATTTACTTTATTGTCTTAGCACTATTTCATTGCATCATTCATTCTATTGAAAAGAACAATTCTAAGTAATCAGCGATTAAAATTAACCAATAGAACGCTAAAAACTCATTTTCGCTGTGCTAACCTTGATTAAGCGATCTAAGCGTTGCCCTACTTTGGTAAACAGCTAAAATCACTAAGTCTAAGTTAACTCTACCTGAAGCGTTTGACCCAAGCGCTCAGTACTCCAAGCCTTCAAAATATTTAAGTGATACGAAATTTTTTGAAGTCTAAAAAGACTTCAGGGTCTATTCAACCCCCCCACCACCCGCTTCTAGACCCTTTCGTATGCCACTTGGGACCACCAAGTGGTATCAGAGCGGTTGAAGTAGAAACCTAAGAGTTTCCAAGCGTAACTGCTTGTTTAGATCCATCTTCTCTAAACTTAATCGCTTAAAATTCCTCTTAAAAGACATCATTATGGCTTTTAACAAAATGCCTAAGCTGATAGAATCAAATTATGATTCATGGAAACTTAGAGCATTTTCATATCTATGCTCATGTGATAATGAAATGTGCGATGTAATTACAGATGGCCTCATCAAGATTATGAAAGCTGTTACTCGAGCCCCTGGAGCAGATGAGGCTACTCCAGATGGTTATGTCGAGAAACATAAGTTAGAATGGACGCCAGAGGATCGAAAAAGAGCAAATCTCGATAATGTTGGACGTAGTGCATTGTACTCAGCGTTAGGAGATAATGATGCATTGTTCAACAAGATCAAACAATGTAAAACATCCAAAGAAATATGGGACAAATTGGCCATTGTGTGCGAAGGATCAGCACAAATGAAGGAGAATAAGCTCTCCATAGCCATGCAATGATTCGAGCATTTCAAGATGCAGTCCAATGAGACGCTAGAACAATTAGATGCAAGATTTACTTTGCTCATCACCGAGTTAGCGTCACTAGACAAGGAATTAACCAACAAGGAAATGGTTAATAAAATCTTCAGAGGTCTTCCAAGTAAATACTTGATCAAGACAGTTGCTATGAGAGAATCACAAATGCTGGAGACACTCACTCCAGAACATGTGTTTTCAGAGTTAAAGGCATTCAAATTCGAGTTAGGAGAAGTCAGCGATACAACTACTTCAGTAACCGAATCAGGAGCGCTAATTGCCACAACCAAAAACAAGGGTAAAGTTGTCAATGAGGTTAAGCTAGTAGAGTCAAATGAAGAAAAGAAAATGGCCTTATTAGTTAAGAAATTCAAGAAATTTCTGAGATATGAAAAGAGAAATCCTAGTGGCCAAACTTCATTTCAAACTCCTCTTGCACCAGCGACACAGTATCAAGCGCCAGTGTACTCAACACCTCAACCGGTAACCCCAGTTCTATATCAAGCGCCACAATCGCCTACTCAGAATCTCTCAGCGCTGACAGTCTCAAAGCGATTAACCACTGAACAGAAAATGAAAACTAATTTGTGTTATAATTGCAGAAAACCAGGGCACTATCAGGTGAATTGCCCTTATCCGAATGTGTCTAAGCCCACAAGGCAGGAATATACAGATATAAACCAATTCAGGAACAACCTTCGTCAACAAGGTCTGTTAGCGGAATCTGAACCACTCTTCGCGCCTGAAGAGGACCTAGAGTCGTCAGATGAAAGCAGTGATGAAGAACCTACAAGCGACTCAGCGTTGATCTGTCTCATGGCAAGAGATGACGAAACGACTGACAACACACAACCAGAGGTAACAAATGAATTATCTCATCCTCTTTCATATGAAGAATTACTTGACAAAGTCAATGAATACTACAAAGATTGTCAAGATATTGCCAAAATATATCAAACTCACCATGATATCATTTCATCGCTTAAAAGTGGCAAAGTAACGCTCAAAGCAGAATTGCAAGTTCAGCAACAATGCATTGAGAAGAACAAATCACTTGAGAGTGAAATCATTCAGTTAAAAGGAGATCTTGATATAATAGTCAAGAGAGAAGCTGACTTGATCGCTAAACTTGCTAAATCAGAGCAGCTTGTCTCATCATTATCAAAAGCTTCTAGAAAGTTAGATAATGTGAATGAAGTTACTAGATTATTTGGTGAAAAGACCGGTTTAGGATACAATAAATTCGGTAAACAACCAAATAAATCAAATGTTACGGCAAATAACAAAGGAAAAGGTGTTACCTTTGTTAAGAAAAGTTCACAAAGCCAAACGCTGAATGAACCCAGCGACATTGGTACGAGGCCAAATGAGAAAGCCAAAGCTGACTCAGGCAAGGGTAAGGCTAAAGCAAATGATCCACAAAGACAGGCTTATCCAAACGCTCAAAAAGCTAAGGATAAGTCTAATCGCTGTGAATCAAGCGCTAAGCGCCCATCACCAAAAGTGCAACCCAAGCCAGCGCCAAGGAAATACAAACGTCAATATCCAAGACAGCCAAGATCATATTATCAATACTATGATGATTATGAACATGACTATGATTATTATTATAATCAAGGATATTACTACACACCCAAGAAGCACACACCACAAAATGTGAAACCCAAAAAGGCCAGTATTCCTACAATGAAGACTAGGCAAATATGGGTTCCTAAAGTTTTAATTCAAACCAAAGTTGCTAACAAGGAAGGACCCAAGAAAACATGGGTACCTAAGAAGAATTAGAACTATCCTTAATGCAGGTACCTAGAGCCAGCACCGATACTTCAGTTTGGTATTTCGATAGCGGGTCATCAAGGCACATGACTGGATCAAAGAATCTTCTAGTCAACTATCGAGATACTAATGGTCCTCAAGTTATATTCGGTGATAACTCCAAAGGTAAAACCAAAGGTATAGATATCATGCATAGGGGGAACATCATGATTAGTGATATATATTATGTTGAGGGTCTTAAGCATAATCTGTTAAGCATAAGTCAATTTTGTGATAAAGGCTTTGATGTAAAATTTTCAAGCGACTTTTGCTATGTAAACGACGCTAAGACTAATTCTACTAAACTTTGAGAAAAATGAACAAACAATGTATATTTAGTAGATTGGGATTCTACATCTAACAACCCCACATGCTTTGTCGCTAAGAGTCAAAATGAATTGGGTTGGTTATAGCATAGAAAAATGAATCACCTCAACTTTAAGGCTATCTCTCAATTAATATCGCTAAATCTTGTAGAGGGATTACCCAAAGGTTCCTTTCAAAAGAATCGCTTATGTGATGCATGTCAAATGGGTAAACAAGTTAAATCATCTTTTAAAAGGAAACCATCTCTATCTACTTCTAGAGTTCTTGAGCTATTGCATCTAGATTTGTTTGGTCCAATTCAAATCATGAGTGTTAGTGGTAAAAAGTACTCGCTAGTAATAGTTGATGTTTCTCTCGCTATACATGGGTAGAATTCCTAGCGACCAAAGATGAAACTAGTGTCAAGCTCACATCGCTAATTCGTCAATTACAAACATCGAAAGATTTAAAGGTGACAAGAATTAGAAGCGATAGAGGAACTGAATTTACTAACCAATTTGTTGAGAAGTTTTGTATAGATCTTGGAATACTTCATGAGTATTCTGTCCCTAGAACACCTCGACAGAATGGAGTTGCTGAGCGACGGAACAGAACGCTTAAGGAAGCCGCTAGGACGATGCTTGCAGGGTTTAAGCTACCTCAAAGGTTTTGGGCCGAAGCCATTAATACAGCTTGCTACACTCAGAACCGGTGTATGATCAACAAGCAACATGAGAAGACTCCATATGAGTTGTGGAAAGGACGTAAACCTAACCTTTCATACTTTCATGTTTTTGGTTCAAAATGTTTCATTCATAATAATGGATCCCACAGCCTTAAGACTTTTGATCCTAAAGCAGATGAGGGAATCTTTCTAGGTTATGCCAAGAATGGAAAGAGTTTTCGCATCCTAAATAAGATCAAGTCAAAAGTTGAAGAATCCATTCATGTTGTGTTTGATGATGCTAACCAAGAACCGAGTAAGGTCAATATTGATGATGTAGGGATTGAAGATCTTGCCCAACAAGCGTCACAAATAAATCTTAGTGATGATGAAGATGATGAGATCTTTGTGCCTATTCCAAAAGTTACTCGTGAGGTTACTATTGAGAATAATGAAAGAAACGCTAATGATTATGAAGAGAATGATCATCAAGAGCAAATTGGAACTATGAATAATGCAGCGACTACGCAAGAGACAAATGAGGATCAAGCGACTGACAACCAATAATGTCTCAACCCCTTCCAACCAGATCGAAAATGGCTTAGAGACCATCCACCCGAGTTAATAATTGGAGATATAGAAGCACCTGTTAGAACTAGGTCTGCTACTATAAATGAGGCCATGTTTGCAAGTTTTCTATCTCAAATGGAACCAAAGAAAGTGGATGAAGCTCTCAGTGATTCAAGTTGGGTAGAAGCAATGCAAGAAGAGCTTAATCAATTTGAAAGAAATAAAGTTTGGACGCTAGTACCAAGGCCAACTCATCAAGGAGTTATTGGAACTAGATGGGTTTTTAGGAACAAAATGGACGAAGATGGCATTGTTATAAGAAACAAAGCTAGATTAGTCGCTCAGGGTTATTGTCAAGAGGAAGGCATTGATTTCGATGAAACCTATGCTCCAGTAGCCCGTCTTGAAGCGATTAGAATGTTCCTAGAATTTGCCGCGTTTAACAAGTTCACAGTGTATCAAATGGACGTAAAAGGTGCTTTATTGAATGGTAAACTTCAAGAAGAAGTCTATGTGGAGCAACCTCCTGGATTCATCAACAACCATAGCAAAAGTACGGTCTACAAATTGGAGAAGGCACTCTATGGCCTTAAACAAGCACTAAGAGCATGGTATGACACTCTTTCGATTTTCCTTATAGGTAAAGGCTTTTCAAAAGGCAGCGTTGATACAACGTTGTTTAAAATTATCCATAAAGAAGATATTCTCTTCGTACAAATTTATGTTGATGACATTATATTTGGTTCCACAAATAAGCGATTGTGTGAGAAATTTTCGAAAATGATGCAAGATCAATTTGAAATGAGCATGATGGGTGAATTAACTTTCTTCTTAGGATTACAAGTTAAACAACTCCCTAATGGAATTTTCATAAACCAAGCTAAATACACGAAAGATATGATTAAGAAATTTGGAATGGAAAATGCATCATCTTCAAAAATTCTAATGAGCCAAACGCTTAAGTTAGATAAAAATGAAAGTGGGAAGAAAATTGATATCACCAATTATAGAGGTATCATTGGATCACTTCTTTATCTTATTGCTAGTAGACCTGATATTATGTTTTCGGTATGCATGTGTGCACGTTTTCATGCTGACCCTAGAGAATCACACTTAAATGCTACCAAGAGAATCCTTAAATACCTAAAAGGCACACAAAATGTGGGCTTGTGGTATCCAAGGGACTCTCCTTTTGAACTAATTGGCTATTCAGACGCAGATTTTGCAGGATGCAAAACAGGTAGAAAAAGTACAAGTGGTACATGTCAATTTCTAGGAGATAGACTAGTTTCATGGCATAGTAAGAAACAACAATCCATAGCGACTTCTACCGCTGAAGCAGAGTATGTGGCCGCTGGGAGCTGTTGTGCACAAATCCTTTGGATGAGACAACAACTTAGAGATTATGGAACAATCCTAGGTCCTACCCCAATCCATTGTGATAACCAAAGCGCTTTAGCTATGACCCAAAACCCTGTCCTTCATTCTAGAACTAAACACATTGACATTAGATACCATTTCTTGTGTGACCATGTTCAAAAGAAAGATATTTCCATGCACTTCATTGGTACAGACAAACAATTGGCAGATATCTTCAACAAAGCGCTCAACGAACAATGTTTTCTCACTTTAAGAAATGAATTAGGTATGATCGATTTAAACGCTTAAATCATCTGAGCATCATTATTTTGTTTTGGCATACACTTTAGGGGGAATCCATGTTATATATACATCTAAAAGTGTCTTTCAAAATTAGAACAAGTCATCAATTTTAGGGGGAACTTTAAAATTGTACTTGTGACAATTCATAAGCGACTGTGATAAAAAATGATTTTAAATATATGCATTGATCACTGGCGCTTATCTACTTTACGTATGACAAAATCAATCTCTCACAAAATTTTTTTTAAACAAGCGATTGATTATATCCTTTTAAAATATTTCATAAAATCTTTAGTGTTAAAGAATATTCCCACTCTAACGCTAAGAAGTTTGTTAAAATTCATGCATTTAAAAAAAATGTGTGGATAAGTACGAAAGATTTTGATACTATCCACACGTGCTTATCAAATCAAACTGACTGACGGTTAAAAGAACTTTATCTGAAATCGCGACAGTTCAGGTCCGAATGAATCTAGTTACGTGTCAATACATAAATAGGCGCGTGCACTTCACTTGAAAATTTCAAATTTTTTTCCAAACGTCTTTTAATTAATTTGATAATTACTGATTCCAAAAATTTTGCTTTTTGATAAATGTTGAATTAAAATTGAACCGCACTTTTTGCATCCGGTTTTCCCAAACTGTTTCAAATTTGAATTCTTTCAAAATTCAAACTCCCTGACCTTTCACGTGTCAGAATCGTACCCTTTAAGGAGTCTAATTCTCGCCACTATTTAAACCTTTCAAGGTTTTCACAGTCAAGACTTTATCTCTCCTTAAACTCTCTCTGTTGCAAAAACCCTTCATCTTTTAAAAAGCAAATCTTTTTCTCTCTCTCCGTCAAAAGCTTCAATCTTTTCAGCAATGGCACCCAAAGCTTCAAAATCAACCAAATCACCGAAAAAGTCTTCTAAGACTACTGCCGAAAAATCTTCCCGCGGAGAAAAGGTCGTCACTTTAAACGCCGGTTTTCTCATTAATTGGGACTATTTGTTCAATAACCAGAGCTTCCCTCTCCGGACGATTCTTCCACTCGTTCAAGAGTCTGGTTTAAGAGACATGATCACTAATTCTGCAAATTACTTTGAAGAAGAATGTCTCTATTTCTTCAACAATGCCCAAATTTCTGAAGATAAACATTCTATATCCTGTAACTTTCCCTTTGCTAAGGAGGTCTTTACTCTCACTCCTTCTTTAATTTCCTCTTTATTGGGTCTTCCCAATAAGGGTTCTGAGGTAGAACACGGTAATCTGGGTGATGCTACAAAAATCTGGGAGATGATCAAGAAACCCGATGTTGATGCTGCGTATGAGCCGAATTTCAAGAAGAATGATATGAAGGGCGAATACGTAATCCTCGCAGACATCTGCTCGAAAATGATCGAATGCTGAAAAGGATCCTTCGACAAAATCACGAACACACAATACAAGATGATGGTGGCCATCCTGACCAAGTTAAAAGTAAATTGGTCTTTATATGTATTTAATCGCTTTAGGGCAGCGATGGCCAAGACTGTGAATCCCAAGCCCTATGGGATTATACTTAGTAGGATTCTTAGCGCTAGCGGATATACTGAATCCGCAGGTACAAAGCTTCCAGCGACAAAATTCTACGGAAAGAAAATGATCAGTGAGCAGCAAAGACAAATACCAAGGAAACGAGCCGGTGCAGCTGTTCCAAAAGATGAGCGTGAGCGACTTCAAGCAGAAGGAGTTGTTCGCAGCGATGATGAGGATCAAGCGTTTTCATCATCTTCATCCTCCGAAGAGGAAGTGGTGGTCAAGCGACCAAAGCGAAAAATAGTTCTTAAAGTCGCTGAGCCATCCTAGCCAGCGAAGAAACAAAAGCCTGAACCAAAGAAGAAGAAGCAAGCGGAGCCTAAGAAAAAGCAAAAAATTTCCTCTCCTTCTCCCAAATCTCCTTCGCCTCCTCCCGCTTTTATCTTTTCAGTTCCCGAGGAAGAGGAAACTACTGTAGAAGAAATTGTGCCGATCGCAAGAAGACGCACTCCACTTTCTACTCCAGCTGTATCTACTAGCGTTTCACCAAAATGAACGCTTGAAGAATCAGCAACCGTTCCTCCCTCTGACGCTGCTCCCGAAGTAAGCTCAGATCCTCAAGACGCTTCTCCCTCTGAGAACGTTCAGGGTAAGTATTTGCTAAGCAAATTAGTATATCCTTTCCTCGTTAGTTCCTAACGCTAGGATAAATTCTCTTTCAGCACAATGTGAAAAGGATATTCCATATGTTCTCAACACCCTTGAAGAATTGCATATTCCCATTCGTGCTGATGCAGTAACTTCTTTTCTAGATTTAGATCCTGAAGAAGTTGCCCCGGAGCCTGAGGAAACTGTACCGACAAAAGAAACAGATCAAACGATTGAAATAGTCGATGATATTCCTCAGGGTAAGCGATGTAGTCCTTTCTCTTTAGTTTCTACTTAGTGGAATTACTTTTGCCTGCTGTTCTCAATCGCTTACATGTGTCAGCTCAAGTTGAATCTCAAGATGATCCAATCGCTGATGCCCCTCCACCATCCGAGATTCCTGTTGAAATGGATGTAGACTTTTCAATTGTTGTGGATATCGCTAAGCAAGTTTCTCAAGACCTTCTTGTCGCTGAAACATCATCAGCGAGTGCAGAAACTTTGAACGCTGAGCGGTCGATAGAAGTGGCCCCTATCCCAACTGAGGAAATTGAAATTGTTCCCACGCCAACGGGACCTCCTCCTCGTGTCATTTATTTCTTCCCACGCGGATACACGCCAGATGTTGAATACTATTATGCCGCCAGAGAACGAGACGCTCAGACACTTGCCGAGTTTGAAATCAACTTTCAGACGACTCTCCATAGGTCGGATATGTCCGACTCCCACAGATTTGCAATCCTTGAGCGAATAGCCGATCTAGGACTATATAACTTGGAGCGACTTCAATCATGCCTCGAGTATATTCGCCGTCCAGTCTTCAATAGAGCTGACCTTGATCTTCAGCGTTTCAACATGCTTGGTCGCTCGGACGAGTCCTTCTATCCTCTTCGTCAAAACAAGATTATTTTCAAGAACCCACACATGGATGATTTGAACAAAGATCCAGATGAGGAAGACCTTAACAAGATAGGCTATTCCGCACTTCCTTACATTGTCAAGTCTCCCCAGAACGCTCTCTCTCCAAATCCACTAAAATTATGGAAAGGTAAGGGACCGCTAGTTGCTGAGCGCCCAAATCCTGTCAATTCTTGGATAGAAGATGAAGCCCGAGAGTATCTTGCTAGATTATTTGCGGAAGACTATGATGATGATGTGGAACGCTTTGAAAAGTTCCTTGCCGCTAAACAAGAGCCAAAGAAAGCGGATAAACTTGGAAAGCGTTGGATGATCAATACAGCCAGGTGGGCTGAAGAGTTTGTTCTTCATTTCTACACCATTGAAGAACTGATGAGATATCCCTTCCTTTTTGAATTTGGGATAGAGTACCGACGCCGAGGATATGCTATTTTCCTGCTCCAACAGTGTCAGATTATTGCCGAAAATGTTAGCACTTTGCCAAGATATCGCCAACATATTGAACGCTACATTCGCCAGCAGCTTGCCTTATACGCACAAGGTGGACGCTATGTTCTGCATCCTCGTGCTGGTTTTGTTCAATGAATCTTCCCTGACCTAAATGAAGATGCTTCATCAAGTAAATGTCCAATTCTTCCAGGCCAGAGTCAGATTCGTGTGGATGTCTCAAATGAACACGCTGAGTTTGCCGAATTTCACAGAGACATGAGAGCCGTGTTTGAAAATGCCCAAGCAATGGACATCAGTTTCAATCATTTCTCAGGGTGTTATAACTTCAGAGGATATACCCTTCACCCGGTGCTCTACAGTCAATCAAACATTCAAGTGGCCAAGATGATATTGCTTATTCGGCCAGTGGAAACAGAAGCAGCTCAAGCGCTTATGCCGCTAATTTTGGACTTCTTTAATTGATACACTTCAGGGATTGCCTTGCCAGAAGATGTGCAACTTACACTCAGTACCGAAGAGCGCGAAGACGCTATATTCTTTATCCCGCAATCCAGCCTGATTAGTCCAAGGCATGTGTTAGAAGCCCTTGGCCCTCTCTGGGTCATTGGTATTCATGAACCATCTCCTCCAGTCCAAATTATGGAAGAGGCCTTTGCTCCTACTAAGGAAGTCGCTCAACAGCCTGAGGCTTCCCTGCCAGACCTTTCTAGCGCCCCAGTAGTAGATCCTCCAGCGGTTGATCCTATGTTGGATCAAGCAGTTGAAGAAGTACACACCGAACTTGCCGACGAGCCTGAAGAACCTTTCATCAGAGACGAATCTAAAGGAAAGGCTGCTGTTTCAAGTTCGTATGGACTTCTCCCATCCCCAGAGCGTTCTTCTTCTGATTCAGATTCTGATAGCGATCCAGAAGCCAGCGACTTCAGACAGGCAGTCCGGAACTCGCTCACCAATATTGAGGGTTCTTGCTCCAAAATTTTTGAGGCTGCAGATAGGCACATCCGCCTTGTGTTAGCTACAAGAAGTTATGACATTGCAAAGGCTGCAGATAAAAGCACTGCAACTGTCATCGAAACAATATCTCCCTTAGTCGCTCAGTTATCATCTGAATTTAATCGTCACTTAGCTCAGAGCACTGCGGCCGATGCTGATCGACATATTTTTACTGATGCTGCCGCTCAGAGTGTCGCTCAACAAGTTGCTCTTCTAGTCGAAGAAGTCAGACTTTTGCGCAGAGATGTCGCTGATCTCAAAGACTCCCTTGATAATGTCAAGAAGGGGGAAGATAAAGAAAAGACCAAAGCGATCTCCAAAATGGATAATAAAAATTGGCGCTCGATGTTTGAAGAGCTTGTAAGCATTAAGAAAATACTATCTAAGAAGAGAAAGCCAAGGTATTATCTTGGAAGATACGCGCTCCCAGACATCTACCCCGACTTCTTAGAAAGTATGGGATTTCCTGCTTATGCCGGTAGACTACAACGACCTGTTAAGTGGAGACCGTCAGGTGATCATCAAAAGGATATATATCACGACTTGATCCGTGAACTTGGCATTCAGCCAAGAGAATGGACAGAAAGGTTGTTAGAGTTAAACGAAAGCGCTAATCGTCAAAGGCATGATTATGATGAAGTCCAACATACAACAATGATTGACATCGATCGTGTCTTGATGGAGCTATCGCTGGAAATCTTTCAAAGTGAAGAAAGGGCAAAGCGACAAAGAAAGTGACTTAAATGTTTTGATATTTTATTTTATATTCTTTCTATTTCTCTTATTACTATTTCAGTGTAAAACATATATGCTTTAAACGCTATGAATGAATGAATGTTTTAACGCTGAAACATCTTGTTGAAGCTAATCTAACTTTAGCTAACTATCACTAACTCTTCAAACGCTAACTTATATCTATTAGGCTTTTCTTTAAATAACTCTTAAACATATAAAAGAGTTAAAAGTCTTGACATCATCAAAAAGGGGGAAATTGTTAGGAAATTTCATGTTAGATGTTTTGATGATGACAAGATAGGAGTTTTTTTGTTAGACCCCGAATTAATGTAAGTTTTGTTTTTCATAGATTGATGTATAAGCATTTGAAAGTCGTAATTTATTAGGCTTGTAATTGTTTATATGTGTAAGATTTTAGACTAAAGTCTTAGCGACTGAATCGCTAGTAGAATTCTAGGTGAGTCTATTAGAGAAGAAGTTGAAGACCAGCGTTTGAAATCAGCCAGAGATAAAGACCTTCTGCTTAGCGACCGTCAAACGCTAACAAATCTCTTTCCAGACCTCTTGAATCAAGCGCCGAAATACTCAAGCGACTTATGACAGATTCAATGGGAAATAAATTCTCAAGTCATGAAGGACTTAAATGCAATCATCAACGGGCATTTATTTCCAACGGGAAATAAATTCAAATTGCATTTAATGCTTGATAGGAGCATTAAATGTGATAAGCAAACATGACTTGTGGACAAGCCACCTTTTGACTCAGACTGTCAGAATTTCAGAGATTAAACTGCTCCCGTCCAATCGGCCCCAGCAGATTTTCAGGAATGTCAGAACTTAGGTATATTCACTCTCTGCGTGAATGACACGCACCTACATGTGTCCAACGGACAGATCCCAAGAAAGTGTCTATAAATACCTTTACCACCCAAACAAAACCCTATAGATGACACACGCGAGAAAAACTATTATTGAAAAATATTCACATACTCTTGCTGTGAAAAAGCTTTGAAACTCCATAGCCAAAACCTTTCAAGCTTTTTGCATACATTCCAAACAGTCACTAAAATATCTCAAACATCTTCCAAAGAAGAAATCCAAATTCCACTTGAGATATTACAAGTTGTTTGATCTTTCCAAAAATAAACAAAACCCTAAAGATAAACATCAACCTTTCATCTGAGTGAGAAAATTTGTTGTACCCTTTCAGGCAGTATTTCTAAGTGAGAGAAGCTTGAAGAAGACGATCTTCATTGGTGCTGAAGTTTGTGTGATCAAGGAGCCCAAGATCATTTTCACCTGTTACTATTGTGTAGAAGATTCTGTGTGAATTCTTTGATTATCATCATAGTGAATTCCTCCAAGTGAAAAAGGAGAAGAAGGACGTAGTTGGGATTACATCACCCAGTGAACCGTACAAATATTGTGTCATTTACTTTATTGTCTTAGCACTATTTCATTGCATCATTCATTCTATTGAAAAGAACAATTCTAAGTAATCAGCGATCAAAATTAACCAATAGAACGCTAAAAACTCATTTCCGCTGTGCTAACCCTGATTATGCGATCTAAGCGTTGCCCTACTTTGGTAAACAGCTAAAATCACTAAGTCTAAGTTAACTCTACCTGAAGCGTTTGACCCAAGCGCTCAGTACTCCAAGCCTTCAAAATATTTAAGTGATACGAATTTTTTTTAAGTCTAAAAAGATTTCAAGGTTTATTCAACCCCCCCCCCCCCCGCTTCTAGTCCCTTTCGTATGCCACTTGGGACCACTAGTTTGGATTAAGAAGTTCATGACAGAACTTCAAGTTGTTCCTAGTGTGGAGCCGCCTTTGCCACTTTGGTGTGTTAGAGAACCAAGGTCTCACAATTAATCCAAACACATAGAGAGGAGCTATCACATTATTCGAGAAATCGTTGGAAGAGGCTACATTTTTGTGCAGAAAATAGCCTTAGCAAACAACGTGGCTGACCCACTCACTACGCCATTGGCACAGGCAGTGTTAGAGCGACATCTTGATAAAATGGGTACTAGATACAATAGCAATTGACATTGAGTGTAAGTGGGAGATTGTTAGGTATATGTCCTAGATGCCAATGAGGACAAAAAGATTGTGTAGGGTATCTAATTATGTTGTACGAACTTATCATTAATAAAGGCATTTATTCTTTTGTTTGTATAAAGTTTCATGGCATTAACAAGTATTGAACAATCAGTCTATGTGAATCAAGGTTGACTCTTCGCCCTTTATGGAATAAAGAAGTGGTAATGGGAGAGTCTGACACCTGATCACTTAAAGAGGGTTCGCAAGTCAAGGAATCTTAATTGGGCGTTAAGATTCGACTTGTATGACACATGCTCTGACAAAGAGTGCCAGTCGAACACTATTGGATAGTGAAAGCACATGTCATAGATATACCAATGGAATTTATATATTCGAACATGGCTTGTAGTAATCCGATCACATGGGTATTTACTCAGTGACTGTCAATGATCGGATTACTGATCATAATAGTATGCGTGAGCCTTAAACCTGAGGGGTCACTATCAATGTACTTGTGCTGTTGAATCTGTTACTAGAGTAGTTAAGCCCAAATCACCTTTGTTAGGGCCAATCTCGAAGTGCGATTTCAATGAGTCAGGTAGCACTTGTGAAGTCATCGCCAAGATGGGATTCACTGTCTCGATAGTAAACGAGAAAGTATCCTCTACAATCATAGGCAAATGAAATTATAAGTTTTTGGCCAAAGCAATGCAACTAACTCATGTAAGACACGGAGGGTAGTTTGGTAATTTCATCATGCTATGATATGATGCACTGTGTCAAGTATTGTGAATTTGACAGAAATTATGACTCTCACTTGATCGGGATACGTCACTGAAGGGCTTATACTCGGTATTTATGATCGAGAGGTTCGTAATTGATGCAATCATTTCGTGCTTGATTGGGTTACGATGTGAGTCCACGGACTGGCTAGGTGACACTCACATCCTTTGGTATCCTCCCATTGCCAATCGAGACGAACCTAAAGAGTCGCGCTATAAGAAATAAGCAGGATATCTTTTTGTGTAAATGATTTATCTTTTGGAAAGACAAAATTGAACAGGACGGATTGATTTAAGTGGTAAATCAATAATTCAAATATTTAATTAGATTAAATTATTTGAATTTAATTAATTAATTGGAATTAATTAATTTTATGCATATATATTTAATTAGATTTAAATTAGATTTGAATTAAATATATTTATTAAAAGATGGACTAAGTTGACTGAGTCAACTTAGCCCATCATGGACGTCAACTAGGGGCCTGGGAGACACCCCACTTAGGTTTAAAGTTTGAGGATTATTTATCCTCAAACTATCAAGCTAAACTTATCCCTAGTACACAATACAAAAAAAAAAAAGGAAAAATTCTCTTCCCTCTACTCTTGATAGCTGTCCACCATCATCAAAGGAGAGTCCAGGGGAGCTTTTAAAGGCTTGTTTCGTGTGAGGCTTTAGCTATAGGAGTTCATCAGAGTTGTTGTTACGCGAATTGCAAATAAACGAATCAAAAGGTATTTGATTTTGTTTATGTTTTCATAAATTATTGAAAATCATCAAACCTACATTAAAGTGATTTGACTCTAGGAATCCTTTTATTTCCGTTGCGTTTTTTGTTCATAGGTTCCTAACAGTTTTGACATTATCTAAGAGTATATACTAATTTCATATTAATTAAATAATAATAATTCAAATAAGGTCGACTGTTATTTATTTTTTATTTAGAAAAAAAATTCAAAAACATAATCTTTCCCACCTTTTTGGGACCAAAGAGTCAAAAACAGTAATAAAAAAAGACCAAAGTGCAACAGAAAAATATAATCTTACAATTTCACCCTTTAAACCAACAGTTTTGGCCAAAACCAACAACGTTAAACTAGACTATCAGCTCTACATCACAGACACCCATGTTTCACCTTCCCATAAATCCATTATTCACACCACTGCCATAAATCAAGATACCTAAAATCAGCCTCCTGCCTTTGACGGTTCCAACCCGCTTGATTGGTTTTTCCAAGCCGACCAATATTTCACTTTTTACAACGTTCCCCCCTTCACCACCTCCAACCGATTTCCTTTTTCATGAAAGGCCAAGCCCTTAGTTGGTTCAAGTGGATGCATACCAATGGGCAAATCAAGTCATGTGGATTCTTCACTCGTGCACTTGAAACCAGGTTCGACACAACTACTTATGATAACCATCAGGCTGCGTTGTTCCAACTCCATCAAAATGGCACTGTGGCGGACTATCAAACCACCCTTGACACAATTGTGCAATTATGTCAATGGAATGGATCCCACAGCCATCCTCAACTGTTTCATCCCGACACTCAAAGCAGATATCTAAAATGAACTTGTCGTTTTGCGACCCCGCGCAATTACATAAGCTATTGGTCTTTCAAAATTACTTGAGGTCAAGTTGGAAAACCCCAGCAACAACCCACCTTACTCCCCACGGCCTACCAAACAAACCACTAATTACCCACCCACCCCCACTATCACTTCTCCCTTACCCCCACCTGCACATCCCCTTTTAACTGCACCCAACACACCACCAAAGGACCACACCACTTCCCCATTCTAACATCTCACACTAGGTGAAGTTCAAGAACGTCGCTCTAAAGGCCTTTGTTTCAGTTGTAATGAACGTTTTCAACCCGGACACAAATGCGTAGCCCCTCAATTTCTCACAATCATTGGCCCTGAAACTATTGACGCAACTGCAACCATAATCACCCCACTCGACCATACTGAAAAACCCAAAATTCCAATTCCCGACCCCATCCACACTGAACCACCCGCACCTCCAATCCCTACCTTATTACACGTCGAATGCACTGAATTTGGATGACACAACTACAATCAACAAGCAAGTCACGGGCCTTGAGGACAAGGCCCTTTTTGGGGATGGGAGTATTGGTATGCCCAATGGGTTATGTGCGAGGCCCAAACGAGACTTGAAATATATTGTGTAAAAGGCTTTATTGATTTGATCTAGAAACTTTATTATTTATCCAATTCAGCAATTTATCATTGTTAGTTAGTTTTGAATTAGTAAAGTAGTGCCCCAGCGTAGTGGGCATTAGTTAGTAATGGATTTCCCCAATTTTAGGATGTTTTGGTTGTATTTATTTCTGATGCAGTTTGAATGAAAGATACGAAAATTGCATTTATCTGAATCTGTTTTCTTCTTTCCTATTAAGTGTGTTCCTCATTCATATTTAGGGAATTATCAGCATCCCAAGCATTTGATGTATTTTTTCCACTATTTACTTCTCTGCTAATCATTTTATATATTTTTGAAATGAAGAATTGGATTGGGTTCTTGTGATGTGTTCGCTGCTGTTTTTTGTGTAAAGAAGTGGAGTCCTTCCCTAAGACATTCACTACCTATATGATGCAACCTAAGATCTTTATACCTTTATTTTGGCATAAACTCTCGTATAAGACTTGTAGGAGCTTTTCTTCTTTGAGCATGAAACTCTCGTTTTATGTGTTGAACTATTTTTTTTTAAAAAACCCACAACAGAGCAATTGCATATGAACCTCAAACCTTTCATTGTGGGGAACAAGAAATGATTTTAAGGAGCTTTTGGATCTTTAAGTTTTTATGTAACTAGCAGACCCCCAAATCGATTTAGATGTAATGAATTGTCATTTTTTTGGTAATAACTTAGATAATTTTACCAACTTTAACAATTTTTTATTATGTTATATATTATAAGTTATTCCTAAAAAATAAGATCAAAAAAGGAAAACTAAGGAACTAAATTACTCATTGCTACAATTTTTCTCTAATAGAGTTTGGAGAATAAAAACACATTTTCCTTGACTCCCTCTTTTTCAATGAGAATGCAATATTGCCTTGTGATAATTTTAGTAGACAAATTGCTTGTTCCTAATATATTATGAGAAATTTTCATTCTTGATAGACTTTTCTTGATATGTAGTGGTCCAAGATCTTCTACAGGGGGCGAGGACCTCACAATTGCCCTTGAGTGCAAGTACTTTGCTTAACATTGATGTATATATGAACATTCATATTGAGTTTGGTTTACATGAACCATAATTTGGGTTTGAGTCATCCTTACCTCGATCTATAGGGTGCTTATGTCAAGAGTTTCCCAATTATTGTTTTAGTTTTGGACCAAGCCATCTTTATATTGTTTCTTCTATAAATTTTGTAAACTCCATTATATAGCGCAACTTATCAATTCCAAAGGGGTGTGAAGAATCTCACAAGAAAGGTATACTATGCTTGAAAAATACATACTTTATGCATTCTGAACCCGAAGACGATGAATGGATTTTATTTTGTACGTAGTTTCATCGAAATATGTTTACATAATGAAAATCTATATATTAAGACAAAATGTGGTACTTTTACCATGAAATGATTATCTTTTTTTAATAATGATGGCTAGTTTGATTTAATGTTCTTCATGTTAAATAATAGTTACATTGTAATTCTTTTACATATTGTTTAATGGTCCAAGAAGTTTACATGTGAGTCTTTGCAGATTGAGGCACCCAAGGAAAAATTGAGTAGCACAGAAGAAGAATTACTAGATGTCACTTTTCGTATAAAATCTCAACAAGAAATGATCAACAACTACAATGAACGATTTCAAAAACAAGATGAGAAAAATAACAAGTTTGAAAGTCTCTCAAAATAAATTGAATAAAATGATGCTAACTCATTCAACAAAACAATCTGCATCAATCTTGTATGTTTTAACGTCCTAAGTTCATTCTTCAACAACAAAGAAACCTTCTGACTTCATTTTGTTCACGTCATGCCTTGGATGTTTTCTGTTTTGCTTAATAATTCAATCAATTTATGTTAAGTGACATATGATGTTATTAGGTGTTTTGAGATCTTTACTTCTTGGAATATGCATGTACATTTTTGCAAAGATGATAGTCAAAATATTTAGAAAGAAAAAATAACAACAAAGTTAAAGGTTTATATAGGTAGCATGACTAAGATCAAGGGAATTCTAGGGACTATGAATAAAATATAGTTCTCTTATTTGTTTAGAAAATGTCAAAATCTACAATGATAGGAAAAGAAATTGAGAATATTAGTTACCTTGATATGGTAATGATCAGATCATATTCTCTCAATTCAAAGTTATTGCATGTTTCTTCTTGTTCTTTATAAGCTAGAGTAACTTGAACATTTGAGAATGTTCCTGTTCCTTCTCATTTTTTTCATCTGAAATCCTTGATTGTAAGGTAGTGTAGCATATATTTGTCATATATGTCTTCATTATGAATTCGTGGAAACTCATTCAACTTGATTCACTTAGGAAAAGATCTATTTAATGTATGTTAAATTGGAATTTTCATATTACTTCTCTGTCCAAGTATGGATATCAAAGTGAATCAAGAATATCAGAAGGTGGGCAGATAATATGTAATGTAAATATGTACTTTCTAGCATCTTTTTATGAAGGCTCATTGCTTTCTCTTTTTCTTATTCCTTCTGTCCATATTCTTTTCATAGTATTTCATGTTTATGACTTAGTGGGACAAGTTGTTGAATATTTTTAGGATCTATATTTAGTTAAAGTTTAAACCTTTGTCTTATATGCAGGTTTTTGGAGTAAATGACCCAATCGTCGAGCATGCACTTCAAATTTCAGAAATTCAAGTGTATTTTGATATCTAGGTTACGTCTACTGCTATATGTTGTCAAATATTTTGTCTCATTGGAGCTACTATACTAGAAGTTATATCTAATATCTTTTATATCTTTTGTCTTATTGGTAAGCAATATCTTATTACCATAACTATTTGTAGCAAAATCACTATTACGAAAGCTATTTTAAAGAAATCATAAAATTCACTTTTAGTAACGAATGCTTTCTTTTGTAACACCATAGACTAGTTTTTGCAATGAAAAAATCGTTGCTAGAACAAAAGATATTGTGAGGAATAAACCTTTGTCACGAATACATTCGTAACGTCCTTAAATTTATCGCAAGAACTTCTAGCTCGGGTTTTACAGGACAAAAAGGGTAACAACGAATTTCGTTACAAAAGGTTATAGTGACGAAATATTCATGTATGGTAATGACTTTTTTCCTTACTAGAAGTGAAATTTCTTGTAGGCGCTAGCATCCCTAGGGCTATCCCAACAGATACCACACTCCTACATTGGTCCGGCTAGACACCTTTGGAAGAAGACTTGAACCACTCTGTGCATAGTTATTGGTCATCACATGAGGGTTGGAGGTGGGACGAGCTTATGGACTTGAACGAGGATAGTCGAACTGACTTGGAGTTGATTAATTTGAATAGTTGAGCTCACTAGGATGATACACCCGTTTGGACCTCAACTACAGCGGGGATTTATAGTTGGAAAAGCGCTTATGACCTCATCATGGGATCCTCATCCTCCATCTTCAATCGTGAAAACAATGGGGGTGTGGAAAATTGTCTGGGATGTTAGGGTTGCTTACCGCGGAAAGTTCTTCTTATGGCTTTTGAGACATAACCATGTACTAACACATGAAGCATTTGCTCATCAGGGCATACCTAGGGAAATTTAAATAAATAATACAAATTTAAATAAAAAATCCAAAAATGTTACAAGTTTGGTAAAGTTCAGAAAGTAGCACAAAATGCTGTTTTGCACAGCGTCTCTACTGTTAGACATTGTCCTCTCTCAATTTGAATGTTTTTTTTATTAAATAATTGTAATGGTCGTTTGACCGTTAGTGTTTGTGTGGCCATATTTTTTCAACCGGGCATCGAAATGAGCCAATTCTTACAGTTTTATAAAGTTCATAGCATAACCTGCAATTTTTATGTTCAAGTCGAATTAAAAAAAATGCACAGAAAGAGGCGAAATATGAGCCAGAAAATAAAAAAAAAAGTCATTTTATTAAAAAAAAACTGCTCAAGCGTGGCCATATTTTTTCACCCGAGAATCGAAATGAGCCGATTCTTATAGTTTTACAAAGTTCATAATATAGCCTATAATTTTTATGTTCAAGTCGAATTAAATAAAAATGCACAAAAAGAGGCGAAATATGAGCCAGAAAATAAAAAAACTGCTCAAGCAGGGTTATTTTGCGTGGCCATATTTTTTCACCCAGGTATCGAAATGAGCCAATTCTTAAAATTTTACAAAGTTCATAACATAACCTGCAATTTTTATGTTGAAGTCGAAGAAAAAAATAAAGAGGTGAAATATGAGCCAGAAAATTAAAAAAAAATCATTTTTTATAAAATGCTCAAGCGGTGTTTTTTTGCGTGGCCATATTTTTTCACTCGGGTATCGAAATGAGTCAATTATTACAGTTTTACAAAGTTCATAACATAACCTGCAATTTTTATGTTCAAGTCGAAGAAAGCATAGAAAGAGGCGAAATGTGAGCCAGAAAATCAAAAAATATGAAGAAACTCTGTTATGCGCATGGTTCAAAGTATCGGCCGATATCCGATGATATCGGGCGATACGTAACCGGATCGGAGGGGTCCGATCCGACAATATTCGTCGATACTCTTTGCTACCGCTAGTATATGGTATCGCCGATATTATCAGATATCTGTCGATAATATCAGCGATATCAAGATAATATCGTTGGTATCGGATATTATCGGCCGATATATTGCTAATATTGGCGATACCGAGAAATTTGAATGACTGTGTATCTTGAATATTAGATGACTATGTATCTTGAACAACCCCAAGTACCTTGCCATTTGAATATTCCGAATTAATTATTTCCCGTATTCATCTTTATTTGAGGCTAATTTATGTGGCAGTCCGTCAATGACTTGGCGACGAACTCTGAAAGTGAGAGAGTTGGTCTATGCGGACATTCATTAGTAGATTGGATAGGGGTACACGTGCATTTATGGACGGATAAGTGACATTCACAAAAGCTTTTTTGATAGTTGATGTAGTAAAAACTCTTAATATGTTTCAAAAAGTAGCAATTTGTGTTATTTACATTTTTTTCTAATTTTACTTTTTTTTAGAATTTTTCGAGCATTTTATAATGCTTTTGTATCGTATCGCCCAATAATATCCCGATAAGCCGCGACCGATATGGAACAACGCCCACCGATAGTATTGTCGATACCGCGACTTTAAACCATGGTTATGCGGCCTCGTATGTTGAAGAATATTACCATGTCGATGAATATATTACCATTTTCTGGCTCATATTTTGCCTTTTTCCGTGCATTTTTTTTCTTCGAATTGAACATAAAAATTGCAAGTTATGTTACGAACTTTGTAAAATTGTAAGAATTGGCTCATTTCGATGCTCGGGTGAAAAAATATTGCCACACAAAACAACCCCGCCTGAGCAATTTTTTTTATTTTCTAGCTCATATTTCGCCTCTTTCTGTGCATTTGTTTCCTTCGACTTGAACATAAAAATTGTAGATTATATTATGAACTTTGTAAAATTGTAAGAATTGGCTCATTTCGATGCTTGGGTGAAAAAATATGATCACGCAAAACACTAACGGTCAAACGACTGTTACAATTATTTTCTTAAAAAATAACATACAAATTGAGAGACGCTCTAAGAGAGAGCCTCTCTCATATTTTATTTTTAAAAAATTAAAAATTGTGAGATGTTGTTGTGCACTGAGTTCTACTGTGAGACGCTGTGCATAACAGCGTTTTGAGCTTTACCAAAACTTGTAACATTTTCGGATTTTTTATTTAAATTTGTATTATTTATTTAAATTTATCGGCATGCCTGTTCAGCCCGACTGTACGATTTGTGGACATCCACATGAGACCTGTTAGGAATTTCATGTTAGATGTTTTGATGATGACAATTAGGACTTTAGGTTAGACCCCAAATAAAATGTAAGTTTATGCTTTCATAGAAGATTTGTATAAGCGTGTGAAAGTTGTAATTTTATTAGACTTGTAATTTTTATTTTTGTAGATTTTAGACTAAGTATTAGATACCAAGTCTATGATAGAATTCTAGGTGAGTCTATCAAAGATGAAGTTGTAGATCAGCGTCTGAAATCAAGTAAAGATGGAGATTTGTTCTTAGCGTTCGTCAAGCGCTAAAGAAATGTTTCAGGAGTTATGAATCAAGTGCTCAAGCTACTCAAGCGTTCAACGAAGGGATTCACTTGAAATAAATTCTCAAGTCATGAAGAACTTAAATGCAATCATCAACGAACATTTATTTCCAACGGGAAATAAATTCAAAACGCATTAAATGCCTTATAAGTGCATTAAATGTGATAAGCTATTATGACTTGTGGACAAGCCACCTTTTGATTAGACTGTTAGTTTTCAGAATTCAAAACCTGCTCCTGTCCAATCGGAACCAACATAATTTCAGGAATGTCAGAAAAGGTCTATTTAACGCACTGCGTGAGAGACACGCGCCTACATGTGTCCAACGGATAATTCCCAAGAAATCTCTATAAAAAGTACCCGTCAGCAAATCCTAAATAACAACGTTTATGCACAAAGAGCCAAAACTTTGCTGAAATTATTTAAGAGAAAAAGCTTTCAAATTTCATAGCCAAAAATCCTCAAAGCTTTTTCTATACATTCCAAAACAGTCGAAAATATCTCAAACCTCTTCATAGAAGAATCCTACACTATTATTGAGATATTCCAAGTTGTTTGAACTTTCCCAAAATCAAACGAACTGTTAGAACAACCTCATCCAAGCCTCGCAATCTGTTTGAAGTCGAAGTTGGATACTTGCATTATCCTAGGCAATGGGTTTGAGGATTTGCCTTTGCTACACTTGTAGGATGCACTTATTTATCATAGGCAATGGGTTTGGAGTTTAAAACTCCTAAGTGCCATACTGAATTTTCCTCAACATAGCTGTCCCATTGAATCATGATATTGGGATCTCTAGTCAACATGGTTGGGTTTCCGCTATGTCCATTCTTAAATTGTAGACTTTAATCTCATTCCTCTTGATAGGCAGTATATTTGATCTCTAGGCAATCCTTTCGTCAAATGATCTGCAATATTCTCCTTTGATTTCACATAATCAATGGAAATAATCCCGTTAGAGATCAACTGCTTAATAGTATTATGCCTATGACGAATATGTCTAGACTTACCATTATACATACTACTCTGAGCCCTCCCAATTGTGACACCAAAGTTTTCTAAATACTAACCTACTTAGTAATCCGATGATTAGTAGCATAATGTATAAAATATTACTTGATTTAATATGTAATAATAATAGTACTTACATACCCAAGGATTATTCAAATAAGTGGATGGACTTAAGCATCAATTTCCATCCATGTGGGGCCTTAAAGATTAATACGTTTGTTTGGGGATATGAGGAAAAATAAGGAGAAGAAGAAGAATTTGTAATGAAGCCCTCACCACCCCTACATATATACACCCCTATCTTGCTCCTCATTTCTCCTCTCATTCACTTAAGGATTACATGCTCCAAAATCAGATTTCATCCTCATTTTCATCTCATTTTAACTACCAAAAACCATTCAAGAAACTATGGAAAAAGAAAGTTCAACCCACAACATAGAAACCACATTTTCCCAAGCAATTTTCACACAGAAATTTCCAGCACTGGCAATGCTGGTATTTTCAAGTTTTGAGGGACCAAATGATGTCCAAATTGAGTGTTCTTTAGTTCAAATTCTTTGCAAAACGATGAGGAACAACAATATGGAATCCGATTTTCCTTATCTACTACGAAAGTTTCAGAATCGCCCTGCACCAGGCGATAGGCTGTCCAGATTTTGATTTCCAGAACTATCCTATTTTCTTTTGCCAAGAAATAGGCCTTCCAATGGTCTGATCGGACATGCAAGACCATCCTCAGAAAGCCCATTGAGTGTAGATATTGATACTGGTAAGTTTTGTTAGAAATCATTTCGAAAATATTTCAGTATTCTCAGTCAAATCATCACTGCCAGTAATCTCTATTGAATTCCAGAATCTGTGTTTCATATTCAATTGTCCAAAAACCCCTTTTTCTATGCTCTGATTATACATGCAAAATAATATTTAGGATCCTTATTTAGTGTAGATATATTGAATGGTAAGAGTTTGTGGTGTAATGTGAATGGAAAGTTGATTTGTCTACAAGGTGGCATGACGTGTCTAAATCTGGCAGTTTCGGAACGTTGAGTTTGAAGGGATGATTTATCCTTTTCAATCAGGTTCTTGAGATGAAATTTAGATTGTAAGAAAGCTTAGTTATTTGAGAATCTATGGATATTAAGTTTAGTTATTGATTGGAATGTTAAAGGGACGAACAAAGGATAATGGCGGAGGCGCGCGACAATTAAAGGAGGCACACAGTGAAGCGATCTGGTGTAATCTTGTTCACGAATGAACAATGGAGGTTTTCAGCTTCTTGGATCCGAGCTATACATAGTATTGAAGCTGGATAAGTGTTGGGTAAGTTGTCTTAGTATTAACCTTTGGTTATTTGCAATTAAGTGTGTATCATATTGGGAATTAGAATTCAGATAACTTGATAATGTAACTGTAGTGATTACGTTCTTATTTGGAATAGGTTCGTTCTCAACAACACTATTGAGGAAACACAATTTGACAAGTTGGTAGAGTTGGAGATTCGCTCAGTGATGATTCTGAGTAGCTCGGAAGTGTACCGTGAGTTGCCTCGCAAAACTATATTTATATGTCTTTCAAAACTGGAAGGAAGTTTTACCACGTCCTATATATATTTATATGCAATTTGTCATGGTTTTACAGTTATCAAATAAATGAATTTCAATATTTTTCAAATAATATCAAAAGTACTTTTTCTAAACCATTGCATTGTACATTTTTCCAAAGTCATGAATCATCTTAAATGCATATTTTGGAGAAAATGATTTCCAAGAAAGTATATCTTCAACACATGCTTGACACTTATTCACTAAAATTGACTGATTCTTGTATCATGAGCCAAAAGGCCACTATTGCATCAAATGTGAAATTATGTGATTGCATATTGTATATGGTTGAGTGTCGGGCCTAATTGTCAAGCGTGGATAGGGTTAGGGTTCGGCTGGACAGGCACGGGCCTACAGTCTTAAAACGGTTCCCGCTATCCATGGCCAAATCCCAACACCCAAAGATGGAGTGTTCTGAGGGTGAGTGGGTCGTAGGAATTGAATTGTGGCATTCCCGGGATATGATCTAACGTGCTTCGCGAGCCTAAGTGGGGAGGCAAAAGGTGATGGATTTTAAGCCGATTGTTCAGGGGTGACAAGGAAGAAGCAACGGGACCCAAAGTGCTATCAGTAAAGTCATCGGACGCGATGCTACTGATAGCATGGCCCCCTACTGTTTAAATGTAAAATGTAAAGTTTACTGTAACTGCCTATTGATTGAATGCATATACTAAGTGTTTATACTAAAGTTTTAGTGTCATGTCACCTATTGCTTAACTGCTATCATGAACGCAAATTTCATTCTAACTATTTCAATGATTTTCTGAAAAATAAAAGCTAGTATTGATTTCACCTCATTAACTTATGATTTTAGGTCTAAAAACTATTTTAAGTACCTTTCACACGTACACTAGCGCTCACTAAGCCTTACTTACGTATTCACTCTTTCCTTCCAGTTAGAGGTGACTTGAGCAATGGGACTGGCTTGGAGGATCATGAGTGTAGACATGGACAATCCTAGACGTGACAATTGCAGACTAAGACATGGATAGTAAGTTTACTCTTTCTGGTTGATGGTGTTAGGGTTGGGGACCTACTAGAAGTTATTGAATTGTTGTTTTGATAGACTCACGCTTTCAGATTTTGGCCCTTTAGGGACTGAATTGGGGGGCGTGACACCAATTTCCGACATACAGTCGCAACGAATCAAAATCGGAGGCACAGGTTTTTCCCAACAGGGAACATCTTCTAAGAGATTTCTTAGCCACTCAGCTTCTTCACCAGCTTTATCTAAAGCTATGAATTCTGATTTCATCGTGGAACGGGCTATGCAAGTTTGCATAGAAGATTTCTATGACACTGCTCCTCCACCAATGGTAAATACATACCCACTTGTGGACTTAGAGTCGTTCGTGTCTGATATCCAATTAGCATCCCTGTATCCCTGATATATGTTATTTTTACACTAGTTTTCCCCCGTTTATCGACTTAGTTTTGATTGTTTTCTTGATAATTTGATCACATATGATGCTTTGATCCTTGTCTTCTCATATTTTGTAGAATAACATAACATTTGGAGGAAAAGAACAAGGATTGAAGGTAAATCATGCATAAAGATACAAACTGTCTGCGCAGTGATAGAGTTTATTGAATAGAGTTCTCTACCCATGTCCAAATTACACACTTGATTTACCAATGGAAAGATAAGAGGCAAAGGTACATTTCTTATGTTGAAGACCAAGATCAGATATGTAGGGAAGGAGGTGAAAACGTCATCGGAAGAGACGTCTTACGATGGAGTTTTCTCATTCAGTGACTTGTGAGACAATTTTGTCATCTTTAACGTTTGATTTCGGCCCTAGTGTCTTCTGGATAGTTGTAGATCTTTGTTTTAGGATTCTACAGCAACTTGAATTAGTGAATTCCGACATAGGTAGAGAAAGTTATGCGAAGTTTACCAAAACTGGCTGGAGCAGCAGGGGACGAACGCCGAGGCGTTCATCCACGAACGCCGCGGCGTTCACATGCAGTAGCCAACGCCGAGGCGTTCAACAAGCGAATGCCGCGGCGTTCGAGGCAGCGGGTTGGTCTATAAATACCCCTTTTAGCCATTTTTTACCCTAACTCACCTTGGATATCAGCAACCACACGAAAATAGAGAGAGGGAGAGCTTAGAAGAGAAGATTAAAGATCAAAACATGGAGAATTCAACAAGGAATCCACATCTCTACAAGAATTAGGGAGTTTTTACATATTTGTTTCTTGAATTTGTTCAAATCTCCTATGACTTGTATGATTTATATTTGCACTTTTGACATGAATATGAGCTAAACTTGTTTGATTGAGGCCATGGATAGGCCATTTATGTTATTTTGATTGTTGATTTGTTGGTGTTTATTGGATTAATTTTGGTTTTAGCTATGTATTCAATATTTGATCTCAATGCTACATTTGCTTGATCACCAAGTGTTTGATAAAATGCCTAGGTTAGAGATCGAGAGATAATAACCTAGGGAAGATATAAACATTAAATACCCTATAGTTAAACCGACTAGAGATGGACTCGGTTTCTTTAGGTGGCTTTCCATTCACGTGGGGAATTCCTAGACCTTAAATGCATCCTCGTTAATCGGGTTTTCATATAGAGATATATAGGAAATCGTTACCAAGGGTAGGGTTGCTATGCCAAGAGATTGCGTAGTACGTACGTTAGGGAATTTCGCCTTAGCTAAATCAATCTAATAATCCAATAGAACCTAAATCACAATCTAAATGCATAATCGGTTGAACCGTGTGCCTTGATCGTTTCTCTCTATTGTTTCCTCCCTTTATTTGGTGTGACGTTGCCTTAGTTTATTTTCTAGTATTTATTAATTAGTTAATCAACCTTTTCTATCGACCGATTTAACTTAGAATTGAGTAATATAGTAGTCTTGGTACTTAGATTATAGTTGTCCCTGCGGATATGATAACCCCGGACTTAGAAATCCACTTTACTACTTATGCGACCTAGTTCTCTTGCTAGGATTTTGTTGCCGGGGACAATTATGGTATCTAATATCGAGATTCTCTTATTCGTTCTGAGCTTAAGTCAATTTTTTATTTTGTATATTTCTAGTTCTTGAAGATATGAGTGCTTATAACTTTCAATGGCCATGTCAGGATATGGATTCATCAATCACCACATCAAGCTCAATGCAAATGGAATCCTATGAGCCCACCTACCATCCCGATTGGATAAATCACCCAAGCTCAACATGTCAAAATAACATGATATATCCCGGTTGGATAAATCATCCAAGCTCAACATAGAGTTACAACAATGATGCAATGATACTTTCATCGGGGTTTGACCATGCCGGTAGCCTACCTTACCAACAACATGATAGTTTTCATCAACAAGAGCTAGAGACGAGGTCTAAAATTGAGGCCTTGGGGAATGAATTTAGTGTATGGGTACAAGCTAGCATAAAGGAGGCAGAAGCAAGTTTCGAGGAGTCAGAAGCTCGAAGAAAGGAGTCAGAAGCTCATAGAAAGGAAGTGGCAAGATTAGTAAATCAAGCAGTCAACTTATGGAAGGAGAGAGCGCCTTGCACCATGGAGAGTAGCACCAAAGAGAATGAGGCATCCCTCAATATAGAAGTTGAACAAGGTTTTGATTTAGAACTACAATGTCTACATCCTATCACTAAAGAAGAACCACCTCCCGAATCCATGTGTGTCAAAATAGAGGCAAAAACAACTGAGCATATACGAATGAAGAAAGAGATTTTTAAATCCATTTCACGACATGGCCAAGAAAGAACATTAGAAATCTTCAAGAACCCAATGCCACCTACCATCATATCCCTTGAATTCTTAAGGGAATCCATCAATCACCGGAGGGATATAGTGGAAGATGGTCAAGTCAAAGTATGCAACTTCAATGATTCATCCGAGACATACACCATGAAATCAAGTGATACTACGGATGAGAATGACAAAATCATAGGGTATATAAATCACTTGGAGATTTCACCATTGAGGTTGCCAACGACAAGACTAGGGGAGTTTGAGACAGTCACACACCAATTGTATCCATCAATTGATGATCCCCCTTCTCTAGAATTTACACTTTACTCTTTGCATTTCAATTACATATTTATAGAAGAGAATTTGTGCTCACTTTTGATTATTCCAGGTTTTATGATAAAGATTGGAGGGGATATGCCATTACGCAATTGGAAAAAGCATAAGAAAACTCGTCCCTACAAAGTTGGCATTGCTCCTTACAATCCACCGTGAGCAATGCAAGGAGTCGAGCTAATGACGTTAAACAAGCGCTTCTTGGGAGGCAACCCAAGTTTCTTTTATTGCATTCTTTCTTTTCTTTTGTGCCTTTGTTTTTTTTTTCTCCCCCTTGACTCGTTTTAATATGGTTTCCTTTGAGTTTTCTCTCATTCAGGTTTTGATCACAGTTTGATCCTGGGATATGAGCCCACCACCATGCTCCCCCCGTTTCTCTCCATTTCAGGGTTGTATCGCTTATCCCTCTTACCTTGCATTTATTTCATGAACATTGAGGACAATGTTTAATTTAAGTTTGGGGGTACAACCTTGTTGATATAGAATTCACGAATTGGTGCACCCTTGCATGAGAGCATAATGCGTTTGAATATCTCTACTCTCTCGAAGTCAAAGTCCCTTATCTGTGGTTAACATGTCATATGTTGTGACTTGAAAGCCCTTTTTAGTCATGCTTATGCAATTTTTTTTGAGGATTTAAAACGTTGGACTTTCAATTTTGTTGACTATGAAGTGTGTATTAATATTGTAAAGTCATAAAATGATTTAGGCCATCTTTCATTGTTGTTAGCCTTACATTTTGGTTTTCTCTATATTGCATAATCTCTAGACCTTGATTTGAGCGGTATTGATAAGAATGGAGTGTGCTAAGCACACTAGAAACCACCATTCGTCTTTATTTCATAAGCCACGACAACCACCTTCTACCCTAAAAGAAAAACAATGTCTTGCACCTAATCAAGAGAGTTTAGAACTTCATATCATTTGACTTGAATATGGGTAGTCATCTTGTTTTGATTTGAATGTATATGAGTTAGATAGTGATGTTTTGGCCATGTTGGGATATTTGAGGTTTGAAGTATTATGTAAAAAAAAAGGGATGAAATGAAAACTTGAGCAATGGGCTAAATAGTCGAGAGAGAGATATATATGAAAAAGAAAAAAAAAGTGTGCTCTCGACTAGGCTTTGATCTTGGCACTCAATTGGATCATTTGGCTTGGAAATCTATGTACAACCCGATATGAAAAGAAACAAGTTTGGGGGTTGTAAGTTGAAAGGCAAAATAGAGTGAAAAATGGATAACTGATAAGTTGTGAAAGTTTATACGGTTTATATGAGAATTTAGCTCGATGATTTTGAGTTATAGGCTCTCTTGAATTAGTCACTTTATCCATATCTTCCAGTCCTAGCCATCACCTAGCCTTACGTTACAAGCCGGAAAGACCTTTTGATTGCGACTTTTGCACTTTATACACACCGATGAGTTAACGAATATTGAATTGTTTCAATGTCTTTACCTTCCAATTGATTTGCATAATCTTTTCTAAAGTGTGCTCTAGACATGAATATGGATGTGGGAGTTCATGATATAGGGATGGAAACTAAGATTTTGTGAGGTTTTCAAATTGTTGAATGTTCAAAGCATCGTGTAGCTTTTCATAATCGTTTTTGAAAGTATAATGCTTGCTCTTATGTGTATGAATTGGCAAATGAAATTTTCAATCTTCATATGTGTGTTTGATTGTATTTGATCGAGGACGATCAATCCCTCTATTACAGTTGGATATCTAGAGTAGTGTAATCCATATTCTTTAGTATACTTTAAATACTTAAGAACTCTAGTTAAAGCATTCCAGTGCTCTACACTAGGATTACTCGTAAACCTACTCAACTTGCTCATAGAATAAGCTAGATCAGGGCGAGTACAGTTCATGATACACATCAAACTCCCAATGACCCTAGCATGTTCTAATTGCGATATAGGTTCTCCATGGTTCTTGCATAGATGAACGCTCAAGTCCATGGGCGTCTTGACTGGTGCACTATTACTCGGAAGTAACCATTCCAAAATCGTCTCAACGTAATGAGATTGCGATAAGACTAGTCCTTTAGAAATCCTCAGGATTTTAATCCCTAAGATGACGTCTGCAAGTCCCATATCCTTCATGTCAAAGTTCTTCTTTGACATTCCTTTAGTATTCATGATAATTTCATGATTACTACCGATTATCAACATGTCATCTACCTATAGACACACTATGACGGATGCATTAAGTGTTTGTCTAACATACACGCATTTGTCACACTCGTTGATCTTGAAACCATTTGATAACATCGTGCTATCAAATTTTCATGCCACTGCTTTGGCGCTTGTTTAAGTCCGTATAGCGACTTTACAATTTTACACACTTTCTTCTCCTTTCCAGGAGCAACATACCCCTCAGGTTGTTCCATGTATATTTCTTCATCTAATTCTCCGTTCAGAAACGTAGTCTTAACATCCATTTGATGTATCTCAAGGTTATGCAATGCGGAAATAGCGATGAATAATCTCATGCATATTATTCTCGTTAGCGGAGAATAAGTATCAAAAAAATTAAGACCTTCCGTTTGTCGGTATCCTTTGACTATCAAACGGGCCTTATACTTATCAATAGTTCCATCAGTCTTATATTTTCTTTTCAGAATCCATTTACAGCCTAAAGGCTTACTTTCCTTTGGAAGATCAACCAACTCCCGGGTATGGTTGTGCAAAATAAACTCGATTTCACTATTGATAGCCTCTTTCCACAGTTGAGCATCTGGACCGGATATAGCTTCCTTAATCGTTCTTGGCTCCCCTTCTAATGTATATGATACAAAATCGGGACCAAATGATTTTGGAACTCTTGCCCTTTTGCTATAACGTGGTTCTTCGTCCCCGGGATTAGAACTACTCGTAGACTCATCAAATGTTCTTTTAAGAAGAACTTGCTCATTTATTTCCTTACTTGGAAAGACATCCTCGAAAACCAAAGCATTTCTAGCTTCCACGATAAAACCTTCATGAATCTCAGATATTTCTGATTTACGTACCAAAAATCGATAGGCGCTACTATTAAGTGCATAACCTATGAATATGCAATCAATAGTTTTAGACCCGATCTTAACTTGTTTGGGTTTGAGTATTTCTTCCTTAGCCAAACCCCCCACACTTTGAGGTACTTATAAGAAGACTTTTGACCTTTCCAAAGTTTGTACGGAGTCTCACTCCTACTTTTGTGGGGAATCTTGTTAAGGATATAATTGGCGGAAAGGATCTCCCCCCCCCCCCCACACACACAAATTCTGTGGTAATCTAGAATTTAACAACATCGCATTCATCATTTCTTTGAGAGTGCGATTCTTGCGTTCAACAACGCCATTTGATTGAGGTGAGTATGGTGCTGTCGTTTGGTGAATAATTCCAGAGTTGGTACAAAATTCATCAAAAGGCGCTTCGTATTCTCCACCTCTATCACTTCGGATAGCTTTTATCTTTTTTCCAAGTTGATTTTCAACTTCCGTTTTGTAATGTGTAAACGCTCCAAGTGCTTCGTCTTTACTTCTTAGTAAATACACACAATAATACTTTGTGCAATCATCTATGAATGTAATGAAATACTTTTTCCCACCTCTAGTTTGCACAAACTTCAAATCACAGATGTCACTGTGAATAAGTTATAAAGATGCGGTGTTTTTTTCAACTGAAGGAAACAATTGTTTGACTAGTTTTGCCTCAACACAAATTTCACATTTATGTTCATTTTCAACTTTAAAGGTTGGTAACAAGTTCAAGTTGAACAATCTTCGAATAGTATTATAATTTACATGTCCTAGTCTAACATGCCATAAATTAGAATACTCAAGCAAATAAACAGAATTCTCAATACTTTTATTGTTTTCATTTTCGATTACAACAGAGCGAATTACATTCATCTTGAAAAGGCCCTACTCAAGGTAACCTTTTCCTACGTAAAATCCACTCTTTGTTAAAGAAAATCAATCATCCTCGAAGACTATCTTAAACCCACTCTTGACTAAAGCCGAATCGGATACCAAATTCTTACGAATCTTCGAAACATGCAGAACTTCAGTCAATGTCAGTTCTTTTCCTGAAGTCATCTTCAGCACAACTTTCCCCATTACAACCACTAGAGACGTGGCCGAGTTTCCCATAAACAATCTCCGTCCATCAGTTGGGGAATAGGACGAGAAAGCATCTCTGTTGGAACAGATGTGGAGAGTAGCCCCAGTATCTATGAACCACTCCCTTGAGTTGTCCGCCAAATTGGCTTCGAACACGACGGCAGTGAGATCAAGATCAGTCAGATCAATTAGCACCTGGTGGTCAGACAGATCGTCGCTCATCTCATTTATGCCCTGGACATCATCTTCAGCCAAGTGCACCTGGTATTGCACTTGACTCTTGCCTTTGTTCTGATTTTTACCAGAACCTTGCCCTTGAGACTTATTTTTCCTGGGATCTTTGCAGTCACTAGACCAGTGTCTAGGTTGACCACAGTTGTAACAGTCGTTTCCCAATTTCAACTTGCCTTTCTTTTTCTGGGAGTTCCCTTTGGACTTCCCCTGAAACTTTCTTTTCCGGTTTGAGCTTTCCGGAACTTCTGCGATGTTAGCCATCGCCTGCACAGGAGGCCTCTTGTCAGAAACCCGGTTGTCTTCCTCAATTCCGAGTCAAACGACCAAGTCTTCTAGACTCATCTCCTTTCGCTTGTGCTTCAAGTAATTCTTGAAATCTCTCTAAGACGGCGGTAACTTATCAATGATAGAAGCTACTTGGAAAGATTCACTCAAAGCCATGTGCCGAGCATGAACTTCATGAATAATTATCTGAAGCTCTTAGACTTGGCTTGTCACGGACTTAGTGTCCACCATCTTGAAGTCTAAGAACTTTGCGACCACGAACTTCTTCAGTCCGGCATCCTCAGTTCTATACTTCTTATCCAGAGACTCCCAGAGGCCTTTAGCAGTCTTAACCGACAGATAGACACTGTAGAGTGAGTCATCTAACCCGCTAAGTATGTAATTCCTGCAAGGGAAATCACTATTATGCCAGGTATCAGATGCCACCCTTTGTTGGTTGTCGGTTGAGTCCTCAAGGACATAAGGTGCATCCTCCCTTAAGAACCTCGCCATGTACAGAGTTGTGAGTAGAACAGCATCTTCTGTTGCCACTTTTTGACGTCAGCCCCGCTGAACTTCGACGGCCTTTTAGCCAGAGCTGGTATAACTAGATTAGCCATTGGAACAAATGGAGGGACTGGAGCAGAGCCAGGACTGGAGCAGAGCCCAGCCCTGAACCGGAACCTAGCCCGGCACCCCCACCATAGCCAATTCCACAACTGAAGCCAGGACCCAGCCCTGAACCGGAACTAAAACCAGAACCTCCACCGGAGCCGAACCCAATACCGAGACCAAGATTAGCACCCGGTCCAAGACCGAAGTCAAGAGTAGCACAATCAACATTTTCCACATTAGTCATTTGAACAAGTGATAGCCTCTGAACAACAACAAGAATTTAGTGTTAAGTTTGTTGGATCAAAACTTCACAAACGTATCAAATTGGTAATGACGAAAAAAGATTATATCGAGGTAAGAGAGCTCTCTCTATCCTTAACATTAAATTGCCCCGCCTAGGTGGTACGGGTTCTTGCAACAAGTATCCCAAGATACAACGATATATGTTCTGAATTCAAAACTACTTCAAATTCAGAACCTAATGAACTTTTGCTACTATGAACTCTTGAGAGAATTTAGAGAATGAGAGAAGATATAAGCTTAGAAATGCTTGGTGTAATTTTCCATTCAGCTGGAGGGGACTATATATAGCCTCTAAAATCAGCCAAAATTAAATACGGGCATTGAATTACCTTCAATTCTGACTTGAAACAGCAGACTGTTTCTGCTGCCCACGTTCGAACGTTGCACCCTCAACGTTCGAATGTTGGCTTGTCATAGAAAATCCAACGGTCAGAAGCCAACGTTCGAACATTAGGGGTGCAACTTTCAAACATTGGGTCTTCTAGAAGGTTTATTCAGATTTTGAATAAAAAAGTGGCCAGCAATTTTATTCAGGCCCAATTTTGGTTGATGGATCAAGAGGTTTATTTGTGGAATTAATTCTGGGCTCAAGACCCATGACCCGGACCCGGTCCTGAGCCTGAGCCCGGTCCGGGCTGGCAGACGGACTGAGGCAGCGACGCGCGCGCGCGTGTGGTGAACCGGACCATGGCTAGATCCTTCCCCCTCACAAAGCCCACAAAAATCTTATGACCCAAAGGGCCAACCCTTTGTCTTAAGGCAATGATTTATAAATCATTCCAAACATTGACCCATATCCTACATGGGATAACCCACTTCAAACACCCAACGTTAACACTTAATTTCTCATTTGTTTTTAATCCGATTTGAGAAATTCGAAATGCTAAACTCATCTACTCGGAACGTAGATTAATATTATCCAATAATATTTTGTATCCCAGATACTTACATTATTCAAATTTCTTATGCAAAAGTCGTGTCCAACACATTTTTCATAAACAAATATACAACATAAACCTGTAGAGGAGTGTATTAGACTCAACGTCGACGGCGCCGTGCGCAATGGTGGAGCAGATGTGGGCGGTTCAGCAATCTGGGGGGTGTTCTTAGAGATAGCAAAGGGAACTGGGTGTATGGATTCGCTGAAAAGATTGGGAATGAGACGTCACTTGGGGAGGAGCTTAAAGCGATCCGCAAAGGCCTCGAAGTTGCGTGGAATTTACGCTTGGACTCGATTATGATGGAGAGCGATAGTAAAGAAGCTATTGATAGCATACATTTCGAGACCATTTCCCACCGGTACTGTGATGTGATCATGCAAATAAGAGATAAGTGACCCATGCATGGCAAGTTTCTCTTAGACAAGTGTGGCGGGAAGCTAACCGAGTAGTCGATGCCTTGGCCAATGTCGGCTTTGATTTGGAATTTTGAGAGTGCGAATATCCCCAACAAAACCATTTGGCGAGCGATTGAGCAAGATAGAGTCGATAGGACTTGGATTAGATATACGACCTCAGACTCGAGTTTGTTAGGTCGTTAGGGTAACACCCTCTCTTTGTTTTTTTTTTTTTTTTTTAAAGTGGCTTGTGATTAGACGTGTGCACTATTTGTTACTTTATTTTCGTTTTCTTTTTTTGGTAAATACTTTATTTTCGTTAATACTTGCATAAACATGTTATTAAATTTTAAATTAAATGTCATAATTTGTGTTAATTTCGACCAACAGACACAATTTGCTCCCTGCAAAACATTTTTGTTTTTTTAAACTCTCACACTTTCTTTGCAACCCAAATTTGACACAATTCTAAGGTAGATGGAGTATATGAATTTTAGATATGTGAGTTAATTATTTAAAAAGGTTTATTATAATTGACTATAAAATAATATAGAATCTTGTATTTTCATTCACATATGATACGGACCCTGACTTACCTGTTAATGGACCAACTCAAAATGCAATTCTAGCCGATACACAAACAAGGCCAGAAGGAGAACATAGGCCCAAAAGAATTACCAAAAAGCTTGCATGGCTCAAGGAGTATATTTAATTTAGCCAGGGTAAAGGACTATTATGTAAGCATCTTTAATTGTTTAAGTTGCCAGCAATAGTCACGTGAGGGAAGGACACTGCAGCTGTATTTAATTCAAATTCAATGATGAAGCCTTGCTCAACCACTCGAGACTAGGCCCCTAGATACTAACAGCTTGTTTGACTCTAGAAATTTGATAAAAAAAGTAGGAAAAAAATTGAAAAAAAACCAATTTCTTTATTTGGTTATTAGAGAAAAAAAAAGGTTAAAAAAAAATAGGAGAAAAAATTTAATGTTAATTTGTGTCAATTTCTTTTTCTCACCACTTGACGAGGAAAATGGTGAAAACAAGAGTTTTCCTTTTTCTTTCCTTTTTTTTTTTCACCAAAATCCTTGAACCAAACAAAGCATAAAAGTCTTGGGTTGGACTTCCACCAAGAGCGTATGGGCTTTTCTCTACTGTTATAGTAGTTGTTAGTTTTGTAGAATGTAACAGTTCTTAATTGTTTGTAATTTATCGCAATTCCATATTAATTATATGTATCTTGTAATCGTTTCACTAAAAAAAATAATTTAAATTCAATTAATAAAAAGGACAGAAATTAATTGCCAATTTTATTTTACCTGTTAATTTTGTTGTCTTCTCTATTCTAGAGTTGTCTTCCCCTTCTCAATTCAGGGGAATTATCAAACCCTTTGTTAACAACATATTATTAATAATAAATATATAAAATATCTGGTTAAACATAAAAGTGGTATGAATTACATTATAATAAGAATAAGAACAACTCTAATGGGGAAAATTGTTGTCCATTCCCGACTCGACCACAACGAAGTATATTTTATAAAAAGAATATATTACACTCGTCATATTAAATGTGGTATGAATTAGTAGTCTTCTAATGGACTATGTAGCCGGAATAGTAGATGCTAAACATTTTCGTTAATAGCCAAATATATTGGACAAGAAAGTCAATAAGGGGTCAGTTTCTTGACCACGTTTCCATTTCTCTTAATGTGTCGAGAAACCCCACACGTAATGTGTCAATTATAATCATCCATCATACAACACTACCAAAGAGATGATCATTTCATTGTCCATTATATTAATCATTCGGTTCTAGTTTAATATGAAGTCTAATCATGTAATCGACTATTCAAGAATATAACCATACTTTAACAAAAAAATTTAAAAAAAAAAATATAACCATGCAGACAAACAAGCTTTATTTTTCATCATAAAAATGCTAGATACATTCATAGACTTATTCCAACATGGAAGTTAATAAAAACATTTCATATTGTGATAAAGATACTTCATTCCATTTTTTTGCCACATGGACAAAAATATCTTATAACGTATAAAATGTAATCCTTAATGTTAATGACCTCATTGTGTCTCTAAAATACAATAGAAAAAAGAAGAAAAGGATGCTTGAGAAAAAGAGCAATGTTATTTGCTATTAACTCTACAACTTTTTTTGTATAAAAAAACACTATGCAAAGTTAAATTAAAATTATTTAGAAGTGTTGGCAATAAGATATGGGTCATGGGTCGCCCATGAGGGTTTGACCCTACCTAATATTTATTTGAAATATGGAAATGGAGGGAGTGATTTTTGTAGGAAAAACTAACCCAAACTTCCCTATTATTATCTCCTAATTAGTCATAAAATAAGAAGAGAAAAAAATGACAAAAGAAGAGAAAATTTGCAGCACACTTTAAGGAAAAAATACGAAGACATAGAAGTGTCATTTTGGCATGATATTGGCAAAGAAAATTCACCATTTGAAATACTTGGATCGTGGAAAGCATCTCTCTCCCCGTGACTGAGACTACTGACCTTTTGAAGCATCAAAAACGTACAAAATAAGTGCGAAACAACCAACTGAAGATCCGCATTTAGTAAGTGTTTATTATGT